>CM040995.1:11536320-11560038 GCA_022985145.1 Pangasius djambal | reverse complement strand
AAGCCAGATTAGACTTTGCCAGAAAACATCTAAAAAAGCCTCCCATGTTCTGGAATAAGATTCTTTGGACTGATGAAACCAAGATTAACTTGTACCAGAATGATGGGAAGAGAAAAGTATGGCGAAAGAAAGGAACAGCTCATGATCCAATGTATACCACATCATGTGTCTGATAGGACGCCGCTTCACAGTGCGGGTGGATAATGACCCTAAACATACTGCGAAAGCAACTCAAGACTTTTTGAAAGCAAAGAAATGGAATATTCTTCAATGGCCAAGTCAGTCGCCTGATCTCAACTCAATAGAGCATGCTTTTCACTTACTGAAGGCAGAAAAACCCACAAACAAACAGCAACTATAGGTGGCTGCAGTGAAGGCCTGGCAAAGCATCTCCAGGGAGGAAACTCAGAATTTGAGTTTTGAGAACATGGCCTCCAGACTTCAGGCAGTCATTGACTGCAAAGGATTTTCCTCCAAGTATTAAAATTATGGTTATGTTTACAATTAAGTCACTTTGTCCAAATACCTTTGAGCCCCTGAAAATGTAGGTACTTTGCTGAAAATGGTTGTAATTTCTAAATGGTAAATGCCATATTTTTGTGGAACCTCTTAAGATAAAGATCAAAGTCTACACTTCGCTCACATCTTGATTGTTTTATTTCAAATCCATTGTGATGGTGTATAAAGGCAAAATTACAAAAACTCTGTCATTGTCCAAATACTTCCGGACCTAATTGTGTGTGTGTGTGTGTGTGTGTGTGTGTGTGTGTGTGTGTGTGTGTGTGTGTGTATATATGTATATATATATATATATATATATATATATATGTGTGTGTTCACAAGAACCCAGTTGCCTTCCAAGCTACAAATAAAGACATCAACAAACATGTCATTAGATGGTTTAACCTGGCAGCAAGGAGGTGGGCATAAAGAGCATTTTACCATCATCAGGATCATGAACATAACCGTTCAGCTAACAACCACAGCAGGGATGAATAGTAGGTGCTGTTATGTGGATCCGGACTGGCTACAGGCTGCATCCCAAACCACACAGGATGCACTAATTAGAATACCTAAATGGTAATGACACTGATGGTGTAATGAAATATTAATCAGTATGGTAGTCACTGTTACTGAATACCAGATGAAATCGACAGGCTGGTGTGAATTTTGTTCTGCAACCTGTCAAAAAAATTAACAAAGACCAAACTTGCTAAAAGACAGATGAAAGGACACACGGATAAATAGAAAAATATATACAAACCAAGGATGATCAGCTGCGAACAGACTCACTTGCGTCCACTTCTGTAGGCAAACCACGTCACAACTAGATAACGATATAAATTCAATACTGAGCCTGACTCTTACTCACTAGCTTCCCACCAAATAAGAAATTTAAAAAATTCCTTACTAGTTCTAAAACAACAACAAAAAACCTCTGTCAGGCCTGAATCCTTCACTCTCTTATTACTTTTTTTCTCTCTCTGTGACCTGATTGTTTGTGAGCCATCACCTGTACTCAGATTTCTTTCATTTAAATTTTTTGGCATGATGATGTTTGACATATCTGAGCTAGTGTACGATGCGCGTCCAAATTTTCCACCAATTCCGATCTGACACCCCATGACACGGCCCTGACTGTGAATTACTATTACAGGATTGTCAGGCTGATTCGAAGCAGCTCTGAAACATAATAAAAAAATATTTTCCCCCAGCCCAATAATCAAGATTTTTCTTTATTCAAAAAAAAAAAAAAAAAAAAAAAAAAACCTCCACACTGTAGCTTTAAGAGCTACTGCCACTACACACTAAACATTTCATTACTACTCAGATGACTGGTCTTTCTAACCATCCTTAGCTCTCTGGAACAGAATATGAAATGAGATGTCGACACACTCGGCCAGCATGCATTAAAATGTTCGGAGAGGTGCAAAAGCCCTTATGGCAACTGCTCTGAATTATGCAGCCAGGCAGTGTGTGTGTGTGTGTGTGTGTGTATGCAGTATGTGTTTGTGTGTCTGTGTGACAGATATACAGTAAGAGTAATGTGGAAACAGATAGGATATCTGTATGTGCACATGAGTGTGCTTGGAGAAAGTAAGGCGGTGTGTGTGCTTATGCGTATAGTAATGCAGATGGTACATACTGTATACAGTCGTTTTGAATGAATGTATCATTTATATTCTGTTAAGTGCACATCAGAAAGTGGTTAGAGATGACCTATTTTGGAAAAAAAAAGATACATACTTCATCTCTCTCTCTCCTCTCTCTCTCTCTCTTTTCTCAGAGAGCACTGTCAATCGTATGCCCTATCCAGAGAAGATTAAATGTACATCGGGACCTGGAGTAACTCCATCATTTGCAGGTGATCTTCCCCTGAGAAAATTACAGACCAAACTAGTTACTGTTTTGTCTGATAATGTTAGTCCTATCCAGATAGCAGGTGATTTTGAAGGCAGATTCTGCCTCTTGCTTTGGAAAAACATTTTTGACCTCTGCTACTTAGCTCATATTCACTTCCTGAATCATGAAAAAGTGGATGCTTTGGAGGTGTCTTTCAATGACGTACTTGGTATGGGTCTCGATACTGTGTATATTGGTCTAAGTTACAAAAACTCTTATATACTATATTTATTGACTATATATGAAAGACAGAGCAAATAGTGGATTAGTGTAATTTTACCAATGTCGTTTCCAAAGCCCGAGAATGCTATATTATTCATGACTTCCTACAAGGTAATGTTTAAACCAGTCGCATTCGATCAACACTTCGATCAATATTCTAGTATAGTGTATCTGTCAGGATCTCATCCTCATTGTGATGGCATCTGCTTTTGTTTTGATTTTTACTTCCCGGTTTGGTTTTGTGTCTGCCAGAATTTTGTTCCATTACTTAATTGTGTTCAACTGTGTTTAGTTTTATTCCTCTAACTACCTTAGTCAGTCTTCCTGAAGTCTTACCAGCCTATCTGTGATATCCTGGTGAGTGTGAAAGAACTTAGGACACTGGAGGAGGCAGGCATAAGAGAGACAGGTGTGTTTATTGTTTTTTTTTTTGCTTTTTTGCCCCCTTTGTGCTTCTCAGCACAGATATTCCAACTCAAAGATAAAAGAACAAAATTTAGAAATAACTAAAGGCACACACTTCACACAGGCTCAGCAAGATGCTGTCAGCTTCTGACAGGCACCAGCTCTCTTGCTGTCATTCCGCAGCTCACTGCAAGACACACAGGCCATATATTATTGTCCTGTTCTTTACACATAGGTGTACTCACTCATTACCCACTCTTTACACAGCTCATTACTGAGGTGCTTATTTTAACTCCAGAGGTTCTTCCTGTAACTCTAGTAACACAATGGCTGACCTCAACCCCCCTCCCCTACTTGTTTTTGCTTATGCTATAGTACACTAGGGATGCAATAATACCTTTTTTTTTTTTCTTTTTTTTTTCTTCAGACTGAGTATTACTACAGGTTTTTTTTTTTTATTTTGTACCTGATGCTACCGATACCAGACATGTTTTTATATGGCGAGAGATAGAACAACAGCACACTTTGATTTTGATCTGTTTTGGCATCTCCAGCATTCAATTATCAGTTGTTAAAAGGTGAATATTGTTTTAAGAGATATTAACTGTTTAAGGTTTAATAATAATGGAATAAGCCTAGTTCAAGAGCTATCAAATCCCCAAGTGAAAACCATGCCCCCTCTCAGCCAAGCCAATCTAAAGCTTGTTTTTACTAATTACTGAAATGTTTTTGCCAAACTGTCCTGAAGAGGCCGCTACCACAACAGATTTCATGTAAAGCAGCCAACAGCCAAACAAAGTGCAGAAGAGGGACACTTTCCTCTTGTTTGCTCTTGAGTGCTCTTCACTGCTAAGACTATTTTGTCCTTAGAGATCTGCAAACTGTAATTACAGAATCGCTCACCTAAAAACATTTTATCTTTATTTTATTTCCTCATCTTGGTGTAACATGAGTATTACAACATATAAACACTTTGTTACGCAGCAGGTTGCACGATCATGACAGCTTTGTAGATTATGATTTTTAAATAAAGTGCACAGCATATAGACAGTGTGGGTTTCTGATGTGGCCTTTACTGTTAATCAGAGACATCACTGAACATTTTATTCAGCTCTGTTCATGTTTCCCTCGTTTAAACAGTGGCCTTTAAAAACGTACGTATGGTCATGCACTTTGGCTTCTAGACTCATTCTTTATAATGTTAGCAAGTTGATTTAAATAAAGTTTTTTAGCTAAATATATTAGTTATCTTGGATGGAGTAGGTTTGCAGTGGAGAAGAGTGGGTTTTTATTTCACTTCTGTAGGCTATAAGTAAAGTATGTTTCATTGTTTTTATTGCATCGGAATCCCTTGTTGTCAGTGTCCGATAGTTTGAGATCGTCAAGAACAACTTACTGGGTAAGGGCTGTTCTTTTCACTCACCTAGTGTTGTCTGTAGAGTTTTTATCTTGACTAGCCTGTGTTGTTGCTGCTGTTGTAGCAGGATTTTACAAAGCTTTGCTTAGATCATTAATTGTTCAGCATAAATACAGCATACACTAGCCTTGCGTCTCATAGTATCTCCTGGTTTCGGGGCATCTTTTATAAATACAAGTAAATGAGCATAGTATTGGGCCAATACCTGATACCAGTGTCTGTATCGATGCATCCCTAGTTATATCAGTGGGCAATTTATATTTCTAAATATTTCAAAATTCTTGTATTGGACTAATAATTAGTTCCAATATCCCAAAACAACCACATTACGGTTGTTTACCACATTAAGGAACAATGTTTGTGAATTTCTTAAAATAATCTTAGAACAATTATGAGATTGTTTTCCATTTAAAATTTTTGCTTCCTTTCTTTTAAAAGAAAAAAAACTGACGTTAACTGCACACAAAGGTTTTTAAACCAACATAGGACACACACACTCATACACAAACCATGATGTAGTGTTCTCCACAGCAGCAGGATGAGAGATGCTAGCCCTCGTTCCACTGTAGTGTCATCTCTCCTTATGATTTCATTATCACATTGAGCACCTCCTTCCAGGGAGAAACAAATGAGTGCCATCCTTTCTTCCTTGGCCAGAATGAATGAGTGTCATCCCACCTTTCTGCCTGACTGCTCAGGGCCACTATGTTCAGGGGTCTGTCTCTCAGCCATCCATCCTATTTTATTGTACCTTCTTCAAACGGGCAAGTGGGTGGGGGTGGTAGGTGCTTTTTGGAGGGAAGGGGGGGTGTTAAAAAGAAGGAAGAAAGAAAGAAAGAAACAGGAACAAGAAAAACAAATGAAAAGTGGGAAAGGCACAACCGACAGGACCATTCCCTTTTTTCATTTTGTTTCATAAATTAAATCGTCTAGAAGAGGTTGGACTTGTGTGACTTGGCAATCGTGACCAGGTTTGCTAACTACATTTGTGCGTGCGTGTGTGTGTGTGTGTGTGTGTGTGTGTGTGTGTGTCTGTGTGTGTGTGTTGAGGGTGGGGGATGAGAAATTCAAAAAGAAATGCTTGTTGCTCTCATGACATCTCTAATGAGGCTGGATATGATAAAGGCTATTTCTCAATCCCAGCACTAGATGCCTTAATTGATTGAATTTAGGAGGAAAATTAAAAGTTATGACCACGAATGCTCAAATCCACTCAGGTTAATTTAATTGAAATGTGCTGTTCACTTTGATGGGTGGATATGAGTTTGTACTTGAAATAACCTTGACTGTAGTGAAATCATTCTGTGTGTGAGTGTGTGTGTGTGTGCGTCTTTTGATTGCAGGCTAGAAGCTGCATTTCACAGTGCCATTAATGGTACCACCTGTCCAATCAGTCCTCATTTATTCATTTACGTCTGTGTATGTCCTTGCATTTGCAATCTCCATGTGCTTTTGGACATGTTTGCAAAAATGTGCTACGAAGAGTCTGCATGTATTTCAATCTCACTAAGCGACGTATTTAGCCAGAGAGGAATCGTCTGCTTCAGATGAGTAAATGTTTGCTGCTTCTTTGCCTTACCTTATCTCATCTCAACTGTCACCTCTCCCTTTTCTGTTTTCTCTCTCTCTCTCTCTCTCTCTCTCTCTCTCTCTCCCTCACCCTCTCCTCCAACACACACACACTCTTATAGATCAAAGAGTTCTGCTAATCAGCCCAAAGACACCTGCTGAGCTCCAACATGGCTTCCCCCATAGCCCAGTTACATTATCGACAGGCCCATCATGAGCTATTGATCGACTTCCTCTCTCTCACATACACTCATTTCAACTCTGCAGAAGCACACTGGTTCCTGCACATTAAGGTGGTAATTAAGAGTTATGAAGGCTGAAAATTACGTTGCTCTCTATGAATATATGATTAAGAGTGTTTTTTTGTTTTTTTTGAGTGTATTGCTTATTGTCAGCTATATTTGTTCTCTGTCTCTCTCTCTCTATCTGAAAAGGTTTTGGCGCGTGCCACAGAACACATCATTAGTAGGCATTATCTCACCTTGTTTGAATTGTTTATTGTTTAATAATAAGCTAAATAGTAAGTTACACAGAGATCCCACAAACATATAAAATGCCCATAAAATGTCCAGACATACTGTATTAGTGAGGTCCTGGAGAGGTGTAAAGTTGGGCTACTTTCGCTAGGAAGAGAAATTCTCCTCCTCACATATCCAAGCTTGTTAGGGAGTTGGGATCAGAGCCATGATACAGGACCTCTGGAGCAGATAGGGTTAAGGGCCTTGCTTAAGGGGTCTACAGAGGCAGCTTGAACCCCTAACCTTCTGATTAGTAACCCAAAGCCTTAACAAAGTCTAGCAAGGTTTGTGAATAACATCTCCAAAGACTGCCTGCTTTCACAGTAAGGGGCAATTTGATGATGTGCAACCACAGACCTCCTCCTAGGAAGTATGCCTTCATATTTGGTTTGCAAGGGTGTCCTTTAAATGTCCGAATGGTTTAAGTGCATTCCATAGCCCACGGGGTATGGTATGGATCACCAAGCTGTATCCTAGAGAAAGAATCATTTAGCAGCGGAGCAGCTGCTTGTCCATAAAAGAATGCATCTCCAAAATGTAGCCTGTCTGCAAACACACAAGGTTATCTCACTTACTGAACGTTTTTCTGTCCAGTGACTATATCTAGCTATAAAAAGGTTCATTGTGCCATGATGTTCAAGAGCCAATCAGAATTAAACCTTTTGAAACTGAGACTAAATTGGGCCACTGAAATAGCATATTTAACGTATATTCTGCTCAGCTGACATTGTTATAGGAATGAATCTTTCCAGATCCTACTACCCATCACAGGAAGTTTAATGTATGCATTTTGACATTGTTTTACCAGCATAATCTCATTGAGATATGATCTATTTTGCAAAGGAAACCTGACCAAGAGATGGAATAACACAGTTGGAATTCTGAACATATGTGGGATTTTTTTAATGATTTTAGGCATCAGATTGTTCTTATTTTGTTTCCATCCAATCATCAGAAGTCTGCTTGTAAACTTTGGTTGGAGTGCGCGGGTGAAAGGTGGATTTGAACTTTACCAGCCACTAGATAAGTGAAGAAAAGCCTGTACTGTGCACACTTCACCTCTAAAGTAAAAGTAGAGGAAGAATTTGTGTGAGTAGGTGTTTTTGTTTATGTTAGTGTGTCAGTGTTTTTCTGTCAGTCAGTAAGGAGTTATTAGAGGTTGTATTAATATTAATGATGTTAGCAAATCAGAATCATTCTAAGTCGAACCACCATGAACAAGAAAATGCCCTGGGAAGGTTCTGCAAGACTTACTAAAAAGAGAAAATCATATCGGTACAATGTTATTATGAAGCACTAGTCAAAATAGGTAAAGTCTCAATATTCAGATATTCATATTCAGAAAATATTGAAAGGCAATATTTATATAGGCATAATAAAATAATCAGAGATGGGGTGCTGTGATGCACCTAGTGCAAGTTACTGTTACCATATTTTCCTATAATAACAAGTCCTGAAGTATTGTATTCATATTATACCACACTAATTTGCCAAAGATACAGCAAAGAATTTAGCAAGTTAACAAAAAAATGCATATTGTTTTGTTACAGAGAAACCACAAAATGCAAAATCCTCTGTCCTGAAGACTTTCTCAAGGCAGAAAGGTTAAGAGAACAGCTTTACTGTACCACTGTCTATGCATAAATTGGAATTGGAGACTCATTCCATAAATGTTAAATACAGAGGTCCTTACAGAATGCTTGACCATATCAACTATTATATATTTTCTTGGTTAAATACCATTTTAAAGATCCCTTTTATTATTAGCCTTAGATTATGTGTAGCATCCTTCATACAAGTCCCTGAGTTGCTACTATAGAAACAATTGCATATTAGAAAAGGGCGCATGAATAAAAACCTGATTTGTGTTGCAGACAACACGACTGTCAGAACTGCTGTTATAGCTGATTATCAATACCTTCTAACCAATCAGAATGAAGATTTCAACTGCCTAGTGCTATAAATGTTCTTAATACAACCCCTAAACCAGGTATTGTTCTGTTCTGCTGCTGTTATTTTGTCCCATCCAAGTTCTAGTACTGTTCTCTGCATGTTATCTTTAACAAGAGTTAATCATTACTTTTTCTTTTTAATCAGGAGTGTTCAGCCCCGTCATGTTTCACTTGAGAGCGTGTATTTAATACAGAGGTTCATTTCAAAGCGAAATGATATAAAAGGAGAACATGTTCTCTGGCAGTCTCCATTAGCCACTGCATTACCTGCTGAGACAGCCCAGCATGAGACAGACCGGAGAGCTTGTCACAGACACCACGCAGAGGCTTTACAGAGAATATGGAAACAGTTCATAAGACTGAATATCTCTGCAGACTGCTAAATGTTTCACTGAATCTCTTTCCCTTCCACACTTTCTCCCTCATCTCCTATTGATTGTTTTAGTTCTAGCTGCATTGCAGAAATACTATACACAAATAAAAATACACCCTGAATGAGTTGCATAGTAATCGTTTTAATTACCAGGGATCTTCAGTGACATCCAAGATTTATTTTGTAATGAGATTCTGTGTTGGTTTTTTTTTTTTTTTTTTAGTTTAAACTTCTTTCATGGACATGTTGGTCTATTTCCATTTTGGCCACTGGTTTCCTACCTTACCCACAATACCAGTCATCTACCCACTGACAGTGAAGCCAGTGGGATTTAGCCCTCCCTTTATCTCGAACTAAAGAGCTATTCTATGCTGTATTTCTCATTAGTATGACATTGAACATTGATGGAAAATGGCAAGTGAGAAAAGAAGGCCTGTTATCGCTTATGTTTGAAATCTTTGATTATTTTTTTTAAACCTCATTGTATCTGTACTAGCAAAGTCACCCTGTGATCTAAGAATGGCAGAAAAAAATGGTAACTTGTAACAGGAATCATTCAGCATATTTGAGGTGTGTCAGGTAGGATCTTTTCCTTTAAATGTAAATTTAACTTTGAAAGTAAGTTTATAGTGAATTCTTTAAGCACATTAGAAAGTAAAAATGATTAAGTTTGCAAACTACGTCTGTTTTCTGTTTCACATAGCTTTTCAGAGCGTTTCTAAGTACTAATGCAATTTATATGACTTTCGGGTTTTGGATTGTGTGTAGATCTGTATGTCGATCTAGCTTCAGAAAGACAGGAGCAGTTGGGGGTTCGGTGCCTTGCTCAAGGGTCTCACCTCAGTTGTGGTATTGAGGGTGGAAGAGAGCACTGGTCATTCAGTCCCCCCCACCTACAATCCCTGCCGGACCTGAGATTCGAGGTTCACCTTTGGGTTACAAGTCTGACGCTCTAACCATTAGGCCACAACTGCCCCTGTACATGTAGTCCGTATACTCACTCTGTCTCTGCCTGTCATATAGTGCCTCCAGAAAGTATTCACCCCCAGTGAAAAAGTATTCTTTTTTTGTATTGTATATCTAAATTTAAGCATATTAGAATTGGATTTTTTTCCTGCTAATTTTAAAATGTCTCTACAGAAATAAATTAAATAAATTATTTAGAATTGATTATGATACGTTTTCACCCCCTTTCGTGTAACACTATTAAGTGTTATATATTATATATTAAGCACTAAGCCAAACTGAGTGTTCGGGAAATCTGGATTTAGGGTGAAAATATATGTTCCAACAGGACAAAGCTCAGGGAACAGGCCAAAAACTACAAAGGAATGGCTTGAAAAAAAAGTGTTTTGGAAATGGCTGAGTCAAAGCCCAGACTTAAATCTGATTGAAAATGCAATTGCGGCATGACCAGAATTGCTGTCCACCAGCATCTCCATTTAAATTGGGATAGTTGGAGAAAATTTGCATTGAGGGATAGATTGGGGGCAGTCGTGGCCTAATGGTCCGAGAGTCGGACTTGTAACCCGAAGATGAACCCGAAGGTCGTGGGTTCAATTCTTGGGTCCGGCAGGGATTGTAGGTGGGGGGAGTGAATGACTAGTGCTCTCTGCCACCCTCAATACCATGACTGAGATGAGACCCTTGAGCAAGGCACCGATCCCCCAACTGCTCCCCGGGTGCCGCAGCTAAAATGGCTGCCCACTGCTCCGGGTGTGTGTGCACTTGGATGGGTTAAATGCAGAGCACAAATTCTGAGTATGGGTCACCATACTTGGCCACAAGTCACTCTCTTCATTAGAAGAAAATGCCAAAATCGCAATGTGCAAATCTCATAGAAACACATGCTCAAATCTGTAAATGCTGCAAAAGTACAATTCAAAAATAGAGTAAATACTTATCAATTAAGCAGTTTTTAGTCTTTTTTTAGTTTATATAATTCTGAGGGCATCTAAATACTTTATTTGATTTTATTCCTGTGGAGAGTTACTTCAAACAGAGCAGAAAAAAAATCACATTAAATTTCTACCATAAATTATACAGCAAAAAGAGAGGGGGATAATACTTTTTGGAGGCACTGTATAAACTAGTCTCAGTCTCAGATGGTCCACGTATGGACCATTAGATGTCCACTTAGTTTTCAGTTTATTAAGTACATTTTTACTCTATTTTTCTGTCAATGTAAGTGTAATTTGCTGGTCAATGCCAGCATTTTGCTTTGTTTATAGGTCACAAATTTTTAATGTTTGGTCTCTGATGTGCGTGGAGCAGTGTAAAAGGAAGAGTGACATTTAAAATACCTGCACGCAGGGACACAACCTGTTTTGGTCCAAAAATGCATGTGTTGCACACCGTCTTATCGCTATGAGTCCTGCTCCATTTTACAACCCTGTTTTGTGGATGTTCACAATTTATGTCTTCCCACATTAACATAAATAGGCTACTAAATTCAAATACTAATTAAATAAGAAAAGGATTGATTATTTTAATTGTATCAAATAACAATAAGCCACTCAGGTGTGGCTACTAAAGGTTGAATAACACCAAAAGCTTTTAGTCATTTAGTTGTTCATAAGCTACAATTTTACATATTTACTCGGCTGTGAGACTCCATAGAAATCCATCCAAAAAACATTATTTATTTTATTTACATAATAGTCAGGATTATCAATGCTGCTAGGATACTAACAGTCAAAATTACACTTGCCATACAATTTCACTTTCTTCCACTTCAATGCTCAATGCTAAGATCCACTCTTGAAATTCTATGTTCTCTTACATATGAAACTGTAAAAGTGTAAAAATTTGTTTTTTTGTTGTTCTTTTTTTTTGGTGTTGGAACAGATGGGCACAGGGCTTCCCACAATACGTAGCAATTTGGTGAAAAACAGACATGGCAGATATTAAGAAACTCATCGTTAAAAAATTTAAACAACAGGTGTTTGCTTATAATGTGATCGGACATAATTAGTATGTTGTGGCTTATTCATATTCAGTTCTGTCAGTAAAAAACAAAGTACGAATTTGGCATTTATTGTGTTTTGGAAACAGAGTATTCAATATATAGATAAGTGTGAAATTAAAGGAAAAAACAACACAAAGCATTTTAGTAAGGTGTTGGGCCAACAAGAGCCTCCAGAACAGCTTCAATGCATCTTGGCATAAATTCTACAAATCTCTGAAACTACACTGGAGTGATGAACACAGTTCTTACAAAATATGTTCAGTCAACTGGTGTTTTTAATCTGGTGACTGTGAAGGCAATAGCATATAATTTACATCATTTTCAAACACAGCAACCCTTTCAGTCAGTCCTTGTCCCTGTGGATGGGGGCAGGGTCATCCTGGAAGAGACCACTCCCATCTGGATAAAATTATTTCATCATAGGATAAAGGTGATCAGTCAGAATAACTCTGTGTTTATTTATATCGACTCTTCCCTCTAGGGGAACAAGTGGACCCAAACCACACCAGCTAAATGCCTCGACAGAATAAAAGAGACACTGGCTTTTCCTTTAATTTGTCACCTGTCTCTAGTTCTTGTTTTATTTGCAGGTCTAGTGTAATTTATCATTGAGAAACAATGCCAAGAGGGAAAATGTGGTCTTTTTACAGATCATGGCCGAAGAGCTGTCATTCAAATCTATATTCATCATTGACCTTTTGCACATTTTCTCTTTAATGCATACTGATTTCTTTGCTAACCTGATATTTGTATTTTTATTTATTTCTTGTATTAGATGCATTGTATTAACCAGAAGTGACCTGTGAGGCTTGTCAACAGTTGCCAGGTGTTGTGAACTTCACCACCCACCAAAACTCTTTGTTTGGAGTGTGTTTAACCTTGGGTTTGGAGGACTCGGCTCCATACGTTTAGAGGAGTGTGTACAGATGGGTCCTTTTCATGTGGTCAGTGAGGCAGAACTGCCTGCTGTCACTGCCTGGGTTCACACATTCAAATAGGTGCAGAATTAGAGACTCGCAACCTGATTTTCTTCATCTATTACAAAAGCAGCATAAATATTCAGAAGTATTTGTTTACAAGAAGGCCATCGACCAAACCTGCTTTGCTTTTCAATAAATCCACCTTTAAAGTGATGTGTGGAGTTCATAGACAGTGTTGTGCCAGTTATAAGGTCATTACAGTCATTGAATTTATGATGGTGCTAAAATATAAATTTACATTATTAATGTTGTCCTTGAAGCCTGTATACGTACATGTTTATGATTATGATTGTGTTTTTTTAAAGTGGCAACAGAGCTGGCCCGTATATTAGGTCATTAGGCCCTTATATGCCGTTTCCCCTAAATATATTGTGTTACATATTAAACATATTGTGTTTTAATCTTCACATATTCTAGGATTCAGAAATCATGACATACTTTCTAGGTAACTTAATTTCTGATGCATAAAGTTAATGAACTGAGTCACTGAATAGCTCATCACTGAAAATCGGGCTAGTATAGTGACATTTCATGAGCATTCTCATCACTTCATGTCATCTGCAACAAGAAGACGAAAACAGTATCACAGGATAAGATGTAATCATCTCCTGCTGTAACCATAGTCTCCATGTCATTACAGAAGTGATGTGAATATCAAGTTACCAAGTCCTAGATCTAGACAATACTACAACAACAACAACAACAACAACATGAATAATAATCTGATAGCTGAGTCCTACAAAAGCTTGCAGAAAACACTTGCAGAACCATCAGCACCAGAGACATGATCATTGTCCTTTAGAGCCATCTAGAGCTTCACACCAAGTAATCACAGCTACACCACAGCACTGTTGTCAGGTCAGCCATGTGTGAACAGAACCCTAAGCATTGCAGGCATGGAGATATGCTCTAAAAAAAAACTGTAATTAATTTCTTTGGTAACTAATAAGCAGGTTGCAACACAAGTGTTTCTAGTTATCATAATGCCTTGCAGCCTATTGCACCTTTAATATTTATTAAGAATTAGTTATGTAATTATTTTGGACATTTAAAATGTCATTAACAAGTGCTTTGGGTGAAGTGATTAATATTTTAAATGAATCCTCATTATACTGTAAGTAAAGTATTATAAACTTTATTTTATCTGAAGTGTTAGGTGAAACATTGAGGTAAGGGTTCACAGGGCTACATGACACAGGGCTAGACTAGGTGTCAGTTTTAGCATCACTTTAGTCTTTTAGTCTGTCCATAACAAGAATAATGGAAATACGATAAATTAGCACTAGAATTACTAAGCACATCCCATTTATTTCAATAGTAATATATTCAGTGTGTTTCAGGGTGGAGTTTTTCTTTAAGTAAAGCTTTACCAAGCATTGTTTGTGGAGATAATTATAGCCACGACATGAGTGGTTTGTCTTTGGAAGTTTTGGAGTGTGTTTCTCTCTTTTCTGCCTACAGCCATGTTGCACTTGTTTCTGATCAGTTAGTGGAAAATTAGTCTTACACCACTGTCGGCTCTGTTAACAGCTTTACACTTTTTGTGTTTTGTGTTTGTGTTCATTGAAATTGAAAGTGCTACTTATTTAGCATCATTGTCTAAATTGCAGCCATATTAAATTACTTTTATATTACAATTAATATAATTGAGACAATTATGATATACAGTGACATTAATAGAGATGTATAGAGACAGTATAGTGACGTATAGTCTGAGTTAATAGAGATGTCTGGTGATAAGTTTATAATGAAGAATTAACCATCATTTACTAGAACAATATGAATAAAAAATACAGTTTTACAAAAACAGTAATAAGGAAGAAAGCTTCAATGAACATGCAACATTTTGAATGATTATATGTTTATGCTCTTTCATTGCGTAATGGCTAGCATAATGTATGTTCTCTCTCTTCCCACATAAGTAAGCAATACATTGAGAAACCTGTTTTCAGGCTATTTGAATGCAAAAGGGTGCTATTATTTCTTCGGACTGAGTGACCAGGGCCAAATCATCTCATAACAGAAGAAGATGAAAGAAGATTGGGGCCATTATTCATGATTCATAGTAGGAACGCTGATGGAGAATCAGATTTCTCACTGGTTCATAGAAATATTAGTCACAAAACAGGATCCTAAATCAGGCACCAGAGTGGCATTCTGCAGATTCTCCACCATTTTTCTCAGTTTCTTAAAAACAGAATTAACATTATTAACTAACTTGGATCTCTAAATAAATAAATAAATACGCACATAAATAATTAACATAATAAAGTGCACTGTCTATCAGCAAACAGCGCTGTGTTTTCTCCATAAAGTTCAGTACATCTTACCGTTATCTTGTCTCCAACACATCCAGTTTAATGTGAATCTCAGATGTCTATGGATTTAATCATCAAGGACTTCTCATTTTGAAAATGTTTCACAGTTCATTCGAACAGACATGCCCTCTGCATGTCAAAAACCTCACAGCTTTAAAAACACAAGTTCAATAATTTATGTGTGTGTGTGTGTGTGTGTATATATATACAGTCAGGTCCGGAAGTATTTGGACAATGACAGAGTTATTGTGATTTTGCCTTTATACACCACAATGGATTTGAAATAAAACAATCAAGATGTGATCGAAGTGTAGACTTTCAACTTTATTTTAAGAGGGTCCACAAAAATATGGCATTTACCATTTAGGAATTACAGCCATTTTAAGCAAAGTACCTCCATTTTCAGGGGCTCAAAGGTATTTGGACAATTGACTGTGGTCCAATTCCTCATTACTTCAAGACAAATGAAGCAGATAAAAAGTCTGGAGTTGATATCACGGATTGAGTTGGCATTTGGCAGCGGTTCGGCTGGAGCTACCAATATGAAGTTCAAGGACCTCTCAATGCAAGTGAAGGAGGCCATCATTAGGCTGAAAAAACAACATAAATCTATAAGAGAGATAGCAAAAACCTTAGGTATGGCCAAATCAACAGTTGGGTACATTCTTAAAAAGAAAGAAAGCACTGGTGAGCTCATCAACATCGAAAGGCCTGGAAGACCATGGAAGACAACTGAAGTGATTGCAGAATCCTTTCCTTGGTGAAGAAAAACCCCTTCACAACATCAACAGAAGTCAAGAATACTCTGGAGAAGGTAGGCGTATCATTGTCAAAATCTACAATCAAGAGATGCCTTCATGAATGTAAATACATAGGGTTTACAACAAAGTGCAAACCACTATTAACATTCAAGAACAGGAAAGACAGATTAGATTTTGCCAGAACACATCTAACAAAGCCTCCCATGTACTGGAATAAGATTCTTTGGACTGATGAAACCAAGATTAACTTGTACCAGAATGATGGGAAGACAAAAGTATGGCGAAAGAAAGGAACAGCTCATGATCCAAAGTATACCACATCATGTGTCAAACATGGTGGAGACAGTGTTATGGCATGGGCATGTATGGCTGCCAATGGAACAGGCTCACTGGTGTTTATTGATGATGTGACTGCTGACAGAAGTAGCAAGATGAATTCTGAGGTGTATCAGAATATAAATATTCTGAGGTGTAGGGCTATACTCTCTGCTCACATTCAGCCAAATGCTACATAGGACAATAGGACGCCACTTCACAGTGCAGGTGGATAATGATCCCTAAACATACTGTGAAAGTAACTCAAGACTTTTTGAAGGTAAAGAAATGGAATATTCTTCAGTGGCCAAGTCAGTCGCCTGATCTAAACCCAACAGAGCATGCTTTTCAATTACTGAAGACAAAACTGAAGGAAGAAAGACATGAATGTTTCGATACCATTTGCCATACGGCAGGAGGGTGAAGAGTGTGTGAGAGGGGTGTGTGGGGTCATCCACAATGCTGGTGGCTTTGCGGATGCAGCATGAGGTGTAAATGTCCATGATGGAGGGAAGAGAGACCCCGATGATCTTCTCAGCTGTCCTCACTATCCGCTGAAGGGTCTTGCGATCCGAGACGGTGCAATTCCCAAACCAGGCAGTGAGGCAGCTGCACAGGATGCTTTTGATAGTCCCTCTGTAGAACATGGTGAGGATGGGGGGTGTGGAGATATGCTTTCCTCAGACTTCTCAGAAAGTATAGGCGCTGCTGGGCTTTCTTAGTTATGGAACTGGTGTTGAGCAACCAGGTGAGGTTCTTTGCCAGGTGAACACCAAGAAATTTGGTGCTCCTGATGATCTCCACGGAGGAGCGCCGATGTTCAGCGGAGAGTGATCATTCTGTGCTCTTCTGAAGTCAACAACCATCTCTTTAGTTTTGTCCACATTTAGAGACAGGTTGTTGGCTCTGCACCAGTCCGTTAGCCGCTGCACCTCCTCTCTGTATGCTGACTCGTCGTTCTTGCTGATGAGACCCACCACGGTCGTGTCATCAGCGAACTTGATGATGTGATTCGAGCTGCACATTGCTACACAGTCGTGATTCAGCAGAGTGAACAGCAATGGACTGAGCACACAGCCCTGTGGGGCCCCAGTGCTCAGTGTTGTGGTGTTGGAGATGCTGTTCCCGATCCGGACTGACTGAGGTTTCTCAGTCAGGAAGTCCAGGATCCAGTTACAGAGGGAGGTGTCCAGGCCCAGAAGGTTCAGCTTTCCAATCAGGTGCTGAGGAATGATTGTGTCAAATGCTGAATTGAAGTCTATGAACAGCATTTGAACATATGTTTCTTTATTGTCCAGGTGGGTGAGGGCCAGATGGAGGGTGGTGGTGATGGCGTCATCTGTTGAGTGGTTGGGGTGGTAAGTGAATTGCAGGGGGTCCAGTGAGGGGGCAGCAGAATCTTGATGTGCCTCATGATGAGCCTCTCGAAGCACTTCATGATGATGGGTTTAAGTGCAACGGGATTCATTAGTCATTGAGGCAGGACACTGAAGACTTCTTTGGGACGGGGGTGATGGTGGTGGCCTTGAAGCATGTCGGAACAACGGTGCTGCTCAGGGAGGTGTTGAAGAGGTCAATGAAAACATCTGCCAGCTGGTCTGCACATCCTCTCAGCACCCTGCCAGAAATGTTGTCTGGTCCAGCAGCCTTCCGTGGGTTGACTCTGTGTAGAGTCTTCCTCACATCGGCCATGGTTAGGCACAGCACCTGGTCATTGGGAGGAGGGGTGGTCTTCCTCGCCGTCACGCCATTCTGTGCCTCGAACCGAGCGTAGAAGTTGTTCAGTGCATCTTTGAGGGAGGCATCACTGTCACAGGCATGATGTGATGGTGATGTTGTCCTGTAGTTGGTGATGGCCTGGATGCCCTGCCACATGCGCCGTGTGTCTCTGCTGGCCTTGAAGTGGCTGTGGATTCTCTGTGCGTGTGTGCGCTTTGCCTCTCTGATAGCCCGGGACAGTTTGGCCCTCGCTGTGATTAATCACTTTGAAGTTTGATAAAAAATGCTTCTTGTACTAATGGATACTAAACCATCTAGACATACTCCTAGTAAGCATTTGTATATCCCAAATAATGCTTCTTCTCTGTCATGCTCCCAGCACTGCTTTTACCCACCAGCTCAGTGTAACTGAAAGAGTGAAACATCAATTCAGCCTTCACTATAGACAAATCCAACACAACTACATCAGATAGAGAGAGAGAGAGATAAAGAGATGGGGGGAGATATAAGGTATACAGTATATCTTCATCTTTTCTTGCATGCTCTGTGCATTTCATTGGAAAGCCATAAAAAGCATATGCAGATGAAACTTTAAGTTGGAACTCAGCAGGAGAGAAATCTAAATGAATCTGAGCGATCCCCATTACCTAGGGCTGGCCTCATTAAGGTAGGAAATAGATGTTCCTCCTTGGAGTATGTGAAAGGGAAGATACATTTGGATTTAACGAATGCAGAATGTTTTGGAAGGCCATCAAGTTCTCCTGCCATCATCGATCTAGATAAGTCTTTCAGTATAGACATGGATTGGAATTTCAGACAGCCAAAGTACCTCTGTGTTGTGCAGAGGAGAAACATAAGCAATCAGAGCTGATGGACCTTGGCCTAGCCATGAATCTCTATGGACTTTCCTGCTCTCCCAATTATCCTTGTGTCTTACATTTGCACATCCGCATTTAGTAGAGATACTGAGATTAACAGGGGAGCAACTAACCTTTAGCGATTAACCTTTAGGGTTATTTCCTCAAATGAATGCACAGGCGTTGCCTTTCTCTATCATTCTTAATCTCTTTCTCTGTCCTTTGCTCTATCTTCAAGTAAGTGTAAAATTTCTTTTTTTGCAAAAAGATTGTACTTGTTTTGTAATAAGTACAAACCATTATGTGAAATGAGTCATTGTATCAGATTGCCGGGCAGCAGTGACAGCAACAATTGCAGAGAGTGTTTTTATTAAGAATAACTGGCAATATCAAACCAATCCAAATCACAAGGCAAATATCAAAAATACAGAACTGGCCATGTGTCAGGTGATGTGCAAACAGAGTATCCAAGAACAAAAGGAAAAAAATCAAGAAACTATGAAACACAGTAGGGTCAAAACCAGAATGAGCAAACAGATTAAAGGCTTGATATGTCAGGTGAAAAGTCAGAGCTGAACAAGTACTTTGCGAAGTCCTGGTGCCTACATGAGTGTGGAGGTGATCGAGTCCAGGAGTGTGTAATCAGTAATCGGGTAACTGTGAACATGACATGAACATGGTGTTACCAAGTCGTACAGTATATCATATCATAATAATAATAATAATAATAATAATAATAATTAAAGCTGCAAGCATTTTCAGGAGCCAAGCACCCAGACTCATTGAGCGGCACATTTCACAGACGTGCTACAGTTGTTACATAAGCAATCACAGGAAAGCAGAGCCATAACTAGGTAAAGGGATTCAAAAATGATTTGTAGTTATGCACATTTGCCAGCCCGTTATGAAAGAAGTTTTGAATATCAGAGTTCCTTTGATAACTTTTGTCTAGACAGGCCTCAAGATGATGTGAGCTAAATTTGGTGAAGATTATGCAAAATTTGGAGGAGGAAGAGGAGTAGCAAAAAAGGCAGTTAGATATAAGCATTTTTGGCATGTTATTGTAACTTTTGACCAGTAAGGGGCACTGTGACAAAATTTGTCGCATAGCATCAGGGTATGGTCCCGAAGTAGTCTACCAAGATTTGTGACAGTGTGCAAAGTTATTGCTGAGATACAGCTTCACTTCCTGTTTGGCAGCTTCGCAGTCAGATTCATTGGCCCATTACAGGTAAACTGTTTGGAATATTCAAATTTTTAAAAATAACTTATGTGAGGCTTGCTCTGACGATGAGGTCAGCCAAATTTGGTGATGATTGGACAAAAGTTGCAGGGGGAGTAGCCAAAAAAACAGTTTTTGACAAAATCCAATGTGGCGGAAATTAGCAGAATTTGAAATTTCTAATTAGGCAGAAATTGACGTCATAGGGTGCACTGAACTTGTCTTGACTAAGGGTATCCAGGGCTTTAAAATTTTGGACACATGGTTCCAAAGTTATGACCATAAACATATTTCCAAATTAGACTCAAATTTGACCTGATGATGGCGCTAGAGCATTGGCAGTACTTGGCCCAAATTTGTTCAAAATGTTCCTTAGACCATCCCCAATCAGTGTGCCAAATTTCACAATGTTTTTACCAGACCGTTCTATGAGAAAAAGAAGAAGAAAAGCTAGAATAACAATAGGGTGCCTACGCACCTTCGGTGATTGGCCCCCTAATAATAATAATAATGATAAGAAGAAGAAATAAAAAAAAACATGTTGGAACATGTTATAAGAAAATAGTCTACAACAAGGTGGTGTGATACAGCACAATGTGGATTATTTTCTTATAACCACACATTGTGGTGTGTTTTGTTACTTTCATACCAAAGTAATCTGCAATTACAATTTTTAATGTATTAATGAATGACACGTCATACATGTTTAGCCATTTATAGTTACATTTATGATTATGATTATATGAGGTGCTTTTTTCCAACTGAGGTAGAATACAGCCTTGCTCAAGGGCCTAACAGTGATTTTCTTGTCTAGTACAGGTGTATTACCACTTTCCCATGTAGCTTTATTTGACTTGATAGTGCTATTACTTGTATTATTAGATATTTAAAATAGCAACAAGGATAGAGAAGCTAGTCATAGTTTAGTGTAAAAGGGAAACATACATTGGCTACTCTGACAAATGAGTTGTGAGAAAAACAAGCACTTCAAAGAGCTACAAGAAACTCCTGTATATGCAAGGCAAGAAGAGAAAGGCAACTAATTAAAAGAAATCTAATTTACAGTAGATTTAGTAGGAGTGCTGTTAGATGTATTTGGCGTCACTATGGAACTAATGGAGATTCAGAATGCTGAAAAACTGCATTCTCCAGAATCTAATTCTGGACATTCAAAAGCTAAGAGGTAGACAGTGGAAAGCAACTCTTTGACATTTCAAACAGCTACTGTAAAATAGAAGCACACACCTAATTATGTGCATATTCAAAATACATCTTAGATATGAGACATGATTTTATGCATGACTTTCAAGGACAGGGACAGAGGTAGTGGTTATAACTGTATAGAAAAATTAGATGAAAGTAATATTGTAGCAATTATTAGAAACACGTTCTGGAATGAACTTATTCTATGAATTCCAGCCACTGGGTGGTATGGTGGGACAGTAGGCAGCTTGTGGCTCACAGTTTCAGTGTTCCTGGCTCAATCCTGATCTCTGGTTACTGTCTGTGTGAAGTTTCCAATGGGTTTCCTCTGGGTTCTCTAGTTTTCTGCCACCTCCCAAAAATATGCCAGTAGGTGTATTGGCTGTGCTAAATTGCTCCAAGGTGTTAATGTGTGTGCATGTTGCCCATCCATGGTGTATTCTCACCTCAAGCCCCGTCTTCTTGTGATAAGCTCCAGATCCAATGCAACCCTGACCAGAATAAAGCAGTTCCTGAAGATAAATGAATGAATACCAGTTTCCATGATGGAATTAAGACAACGCACTAAACAAGAATTTCTATACACTAAACATTATCCACCCAGTTATTAATCATATGGTGTAATCTACTTAAGCCACAATTTACTTATTTTCTACTCTATATTCATATTCATATGCAGTGCCCCTGTGCACAAAGCGAGCTCCATAAAGACATGGTTTGCCAAGGTTGATGTGGAGGACTCCACAGAGCCCTGACCTCAAACCCACTGAACACTTTTGGGATGAACTGGAATGCTGACTGCATACCATGCCTTTCGCTTGACATCAATGCCCGATCTGACTAATGCTCTTGTTATAACAGCAAAAGGGGACTAAATCTATAATGGGATGTTCAGCAAGCACATATGGGTGCGATTGGTCAGGTGGCCACACACTTCTGGCAATATAGTGTAACCTCAGTGCATGACAAATAAAGATCTTCTGAACTGTAAACCAACCCTCCCTAATCTAATAAACTCTCAGCCAATCTCATGTATTATATTCTTGTGTTAAACAACATTTTTGTCAAGAATCTGTCATGTACTCAATGTTATCTACTCAAGCCTCAGCAGACTTCATGTAATCTACTGAACTTTTACTGCTGAACCTTTATTCAGATGCACAATCAGCTGAACTCCTACTCATCCATGTAATCCACTGAACCCCTAACTCCTTCATTATGCTTCCTTTTCCTGCAAGCTATGCACATGGAATCATTTGAGCTCAATAATTATGTATCAGCACTACAGTCAGTTCATTTTTATGTCTCTACACATTCTGGGAATTGTGTATTCTGTCTCTTGTGCATTGTTAATGATACTGACCTTTTGTCCTGCAACACTCAGCGTCAGGCAAATTCCATGTCTATGCCTAGTATTAGCAATCAAAAGTGATCACAGTAGGTGATGCACAACCATCAGACATAATATAAATATTAATACCCTTTCCTCCATAGTTACTCATCACAGCCCTTCATTTTTAATTATCCACAGAGCACATCAAAAGAGTTTGGCAAATATTTAAGTGACACAATCTATACATCTTCTTCTCTATGGCCATGCTGAACGAGTCTTCCATTTTTCACTATGGCCTAATAGTGACAATGTGATACATCACCCATTTCCACACTTTAATGACCGATCCGTATCCAGTGATTAATGTGATATCTTATGATGCCATATCCATGATTAATCTCTCATAGAAGCAAAATCAATTCTGCCAGAGTTGAGAATGTTCAGCAGCTGTAAATGACCAGGAATTACTGGAAACAAACTGCACCAAGCACTTCTACTGTGTGATGCAGGAAATGAATGTAGAACGTGAAGAATTTGACATGACTAACTGTTCTTTATCCAAGACATTGCTATTAACGTTATAATACATGATAGACTCCGCATGGCACATTTTTAGTGAAAGAAAAACAAATGCTAGTACACGCTACCTTGCTATTTCTATTAAAATATTTCAAATGCCTCTATTATGGCAAAAAGAGAGGCCTGACAATGTGACAATATGATCTCAGCTATATTGTCTCAAATGCAGAGAAAGAAAGAAAATAAATTTAGGAAATGTATTTTTTTTTTTAGACCAATTGCTTGTTATTGTTGTGTAATAAGTACAAACCACTATGTGAAGTGAGTCATAGTATCAGCTAAGTCATATAACTAATAATAATAATAATAATAATAAATAAGGAAGGAAAAAACACTTTGAGACATGCTGTTATAGGAAAATAGTCTATGTGGAGTGATTTGTTGCTGCTGGGGCCCATATGGACGGCCTGAAGAACCGTTTGGTTTGCTGGGGATGGTGCCACCTGGGGGCTGTGGAGATGGTTTGGGGATCACATATGGGGAGCTGTACTGAAATGGCTTGGGACTGCGAATGCTGTAGTGGCTTTGGGGCTGCGGTTGCCACGAGCAGCTTCGTACTCAGGACTCCATCAGTGGACAGTGGATAGATTTTAACCAACCGGAC
>CM040995.1:11438400-11536220 GCA_022985145.1 Pangasius djambal | reverse complement strand
GCCTGAAGAACCGTTTGGTTTGCTGGGGATGGTGCCACCTGGGGGCTGTGGAGATGGTTTGGGGATCACATATGGGGAGCTGTACTGAAATGGCTTGGGACTGCGAATGCTGTAGTGGCTTTGGGGCTGCGGTTGCCACGAGCAGCTTCGTACTCAGGACTCCATCAGTGGACAGTGGATAGATTTTAACCAACCGGACGTCTTGCGGAAACTGTGATGAATTTGTTGGTTGCACAATTGCACTACTTGTCCTTGTAGCGCACAATAATAGAAGGGATTTATTTATTTAATCGCACCATCTGTTGCACCCAGATGAGGATGGGTTCCCTTTTGAGCCTGGTTCCTCTCAAGGTTTCTTCCTCATTTCATCTCAGGGAGTTTTTCCTTGCCACCGTCGCCACCGTCGCCACTGGCTTGCTCATTAGGGATAAATTCACAGTGATAAATTCAAATATTTATAATATATTTTTTGTTAATCCATTTATTTCTGTAAAGCTGCTTTGTGACAATGTCCATTGTTAAAAGCGCTATACAAATAAAACTGAATTTGAATTTGAATTTGTTACTTTTGTGCCACAGCAGTTTGCAATTACAATTTTTAATTTATTAATGAATGACACATCATACTTTTTAAACATAAGGAACGTCTGCAAGACAAGTTGGTTCCTGTTATCACTTACAATAAAGTCTCTATAAACAGTCATTCCCTCAGCAGCTTCTCTTTTTCTCTTTCTTGAAGTTGATAAAACAAAGAAATGCAGTTTCTTATTTTACTGAGAAACTGCAAAAATGTGAAGTCCTGCATTATGAAAACTTTGCCATGATGGAAAACCTGCTGACCTTTACAAAGCAGTGACATCCGAGACTCCTTCTATAAATGTTAAATAAATATTTCCTAAAAGAAACCTTCTCTATAAAATTTCTTTTTTCAATTTTTAAATCCATTTATTAGCCTTAGATTATGTAGATCATTTGCAAGACATGTCACTGTGAATGAGCTGTTACTATAGAACAAATAACATATTACAATGAAAGCATTGATATAAACATATCATTTGACTTTTTTGACTTACAACATTATTTTCTGATCTGCGCTGTTATAAAAAACTACTGTATTTACTGTATTGTAATATAATTACAATAATAATTTTATATATATATTGCATATAGGACTTATTGTCACTGACATTGGAAAACTACATTGTCTCATGATTACAAATTGTATGAAAGTTTTTAATTTATGGGATGGTTAGGGTTAGTTTGCTAACTATGAGGATACAAGGGATTGCCAGCAAGGTGCTTGCAAGTACAGGTTGGAAGCAGGTGCTTACAGGTTTTTAAATTGACAGTTACTTGAAAATTTTGTTATTGTAGCCTTAGTATTACGAGTTTCCATCTTCACTCAGACTCTGAGTAGTATTAAGTAGTAGTAAAAAGCATTTCTCAGGACAGTGGATATATTATACATGTCTCTTTGTGTTACTGACTGCAGAAAATGAAATCTAAAAGATTCAAAATTAAATGTCACAAAGTTCAGCTTGAAAGTAAGAATGTACATTGTGGGAAGTATATGTCTAGAGATTAACTACTAACAGCCACAGGGTCAGTGATGGAGAAGGAGATGCACAGAGCCAGGAAGATAGAATGAGTGATAGAAATGTAGAGAGCGTGAGAGAGGCATTCAGAAGGTTTTGCTCAATAAGTGCACACTTCAGCCAAGCATTCATGAAATGGAGATAAATATGTCTGCTCTATCTAAATGGAAGCAGGCCTGGCAGCCATATGGCCAATAAGCTCCCAGAGGCTAATGAAGCAAAAGCAGCTATTGTTTGGCAGAGTTTATGGGAGAATGCTTCACCCATTTTAACCCTGGCTTGGAAAGTATCTACACCTCTTTCCTACCAGTTACAGCTGCATGTATTCCTGACAGTCTTTTTTTTTTTTAGAAGAAGAATGGAGATAGAGGTGTAACAGAAAACAAAAAAAAAATAAAACGTTCTGAATGGAAATTTGCTCTAAACTAATGAGTCTAGCAAGGGGCACATTAGTTATTTATTTCAGGAGCTTGTTTGGCTGCGTAAAAGAAAGGGCAATCCAATTAGCCGCAAATACTTGACATGGCAGTGTCCTTGTGCTTGGACAGAGAAGGAATAAGGGAGAGACGATTCAGGGCTCCCTGTCTGAAATGCAAAATAACCTACTTGCTCATGTAAGAAGACAACGGGAAAAGCGCAAGGTTGTGTGTGTGCGTTTCTCCTCCACTTACCCACATGCATGTACGAAAACGCAAACACACTTTTGTGAGTCTGTTGAGTGCATTATTCAGTGGCAGCAGAGGTTTGGTCGACTCAAGGCTCTGTGGACTGAGGGCTTACAGCTACAGAGCTGGTCATACATATGCAACAGCAGCAGCGTTTATTCCCTGTGGACAAGACATGCAAGCTTGGCAATGAATGGTGAAAAAAAGAACCAATTTATTTTTCTTTCACCTAAGAGAAGCATATCTTGACCTGAAAAAGGTTCTGTCTGTTCTGTCTCACATTTTGTTAGAAGAGTTCAGCATAATAACATCATTATTGGAATGGCCTTCATCATTATTATATGAGAGAGAGAAATGGCTGCATCCAAACAAAGTTTACATTCTTGTGCAATGTGGCGAAAGAAATTAGACTCTAGAGCACAAGGACACACACAAGAGAAACATGTGGTGTGTGGCCTTACACTGTCTCCACCGTGTCTCTGCATGCCTTAATGCTGTCTGCACATTTTCCAAAAAATCTCAACACAGTCCCCTACTGTACCCATTTGCCTCACCAAACTCCCCACCCTCCTTATCACTGTTCCCACCTCATCCCTACAGGCAGTAATACCATCCCCAACAAGATCCTCACCCCATCCCCACATGCCTAAATAATGGCCCCACACCTATCTTGCGTGCCATATGCTTCATTCAACTTACCTGGGCAGGTAGAATTTCTGAGCTCAGAATTACATAATTTTCAACCTCCATTCATTCGCGCTACAAAGTGGGGAAAAACATGGATACCTCCACGTTTGTGATATATATATATATATATATATATATATATATATATATATATATATATATATATATATATATATATTATTTATTTTTATTTTTTTTCCTCCTCATATTATGTCTGTATGTTAATTGATCTAAAGCAAATATATGTATGTGTAGCATAACTCAGTTAAAATTCATGTTCATGCTGTGAGCAGCCATGCTTATTTGTCATCACTTGCTTACCTGAGAGGAACTTGGAGTTAAGGAGTCCATCCTGAGTTCCCGAGTAGAGGCATTTTCTGTGTTTTTCCTGGTCAGAGATCAGGAGTTACAAGTTATGACCTCTAGTTGAATGCAGCCTTAATGCTCTCCCCACCCAGTTCCTGTGTGCCCCAACACCATCCCCAGCCCATCTTTGCATATCTTAATACTGTCTCCACCGTATTCCCACATGTATCAATAATAGCCCCACCCCGAACTCACATGACGTAATACTATGTGCACAGTGAGGAAGACATAAGGTTAGTTTCAGTGCATTGACCAAAGCAGCAGAAATTTTTCCTCAGGAGGGTCGTGGTAGATCCAGAGCCTATCCCAGTAACACTGGGGGAAAGTCATGAGAATTCACCTTGAATGGGACACCAGTCCATCTCAGGACACCATATACACATTCACACAATTCACTGTACCCAATCTGCCTACCAACATGATTTTGGACAGTGGGAGGAAACTGGAGAACCTGGAAGAAATCCACACAAACACAGGAAGAACATAACAAAACTCCACACAGACAGTAATCCACCATTCCCCAGACATCCGCCCAGCAACATAAACGTGGGTTTAATTTTTTTCTATTTTTACTCTTTTACCTTGACAAACGATTTTAAACAGCAGTCATTAATGTGACCATAAATAAGGCAGCAAAATGTAGCTAGCTAGCTATTGGCTTGTGAATGCAAATCTAATGAGTTAGCTAAATACATTAGGTTGCTATAGTTACTGCCAACATTAACTAGTTGAGAGTTGTTAAATTCCAGTCCTAAAGGGATGAAATCCTGTACACTTTGGCAATTTTCCTGCTCCAAAATACCATTTTTAGGATTTTTTTTTTTAGATTATTTATAAATCTATGTCATCAGCAAACTATAGTTGTCAGTAAGTCGGTAGTCTAGTTAAGCTGAGCACAGCATGCACTGATTACCATTAGTGTTAGCCTAACAGAAATTCCGGCCCACGCATTCCAGACATTAGAAGCTTTTTTGTCCTAAAACAAAAGTGATGATGAATTCTCATCCAGAGACTGAGTAACAGTAATCATAAAGACAGCTATCATTTTTAAAACTGATTATTGTGGTACTGGATATATGAAGTTTTTTTTTTTTTTTTTTTTTTTTTTAAACGAACAAGACATGTGAAGCACTGGGAAGGCCAGAGAGGCTAGGGGCAGACCCTTAGTTTAATCCTTGAACTGAAAAAGTGTCTCTATCTTTTGCTGTGTCTATCTTCAGTCCACCTTCCTTAACTCACAATCTCCAAATTTGTTCATGTTTATAAATTATACTGTTAGCTGTTACACCGTAATAGTTGTATAAATTATAGACTCATATTGCATATCATAATTGTGTTAACATAGTAAATGTTGGTTTTCATGTAGGTCCAGAATATAGATGAACTCTCTGAAGGCAGATGGGGAAGATGAAACACACATTGGTAGTAGACTAGTATGAACAAAAATGTTTATTTAATAAATTATTAATACATTACTCTGGAAATAAGTACTGGGAGTAGAAGGGAATATAGTAGCAAAAACAAACATTTTCCTTGGATCCTAGCCACCCCAACTTTGCTCCCCCAATATCACACAAAATCAGGTTGCCATGTTATGATAGGTTATGATTTTTGTCATTTCATTACTGCTACTGTAATTTAATGTTCAGTTTGCCATGCTTTAAGAATTATTCAACAACGTCAACCAATGTCACATTTTTTTTTTACTAAAAAAATTATATAAGTTTACCTTGGATAGGAGATAGGAGTAAAAACATTGACAAAGGTGACGGAATGCTATGAAATTTTACTGCTGTTGGTCCACCCTAAATGAAGTATGTAGTGTTAATTACCAGGCAAATATTAGAAAATCTTTTTCAAACTAAATATTAAGTATTAACATGATCTTATGTTGAATCAAAATACATTTTTAACAATAACCGATTTAGTCATTATTTACTGATTTAGTTTTCATGACTTGTATTAGTTTGACTCTAATGAGCTTTGAAATGTGAGAATAACTAAATGTGTTGTTTATGAACATGAATGGCTGTGGTGGCCATTGCAAAAATTACACAGCTGCATTTCTCCATCACAATGTATTTTTATAGACTCCCTTTGAGTCCTTCTCAGTGGTATTCTGAGGCCTTGAAGAGCAACAATCAAATCAGCCAGCGCGTATCAACGAAACGTGTTTTGATACAGAGCTTTCTGCCTTAATGAATGTCTGGGTTTGTGGCTGGTCCGTGTTTGGCGCCAGCATAGAGAAGTGAGTGTCTGAGTGTGTGTGAGTGTGACGAGGGGCAATTTATGATCATCTACATCTTTAACAATGCACCATATGGGTCTTCATGAATGTAAAGTACAACCTGATTTCATGTCAGGCTATGTGTGTGCATGTGCATTGATGTAGGAGATTAATGCCTGCAGCCTCATATGGCTTCAGCAGCAATTGTACTTCCTCACAGCTGTAGGTATTGGAGCTACCAACATCTTATAGTCATTGTTGGTTTTCCCCCTTCTCATCACTGTCTCCCCTGAATATGCAGTGTTTACTGCAGATCACGTACTCACCTCCCTTGTATCCATCCATTTCAAGAAGAGAAACCATCCATCCATGATACCCATAGGGATCCCCTCTGAGATTTACTTGTCAAGGCATACACCGTGGTTGTTGGGGTTTCAATGATGTTGTTCCAGTAGGTCCCACATGCTCTAAATCCCAGCTCACTGAGGTGCCTGAAGAGCACTAGGCTGGTATAAAAATGATCAGAATGAATGTGATAACCAGATCAAAAGCAGTCTTTGTTTGCAAGCAACATCACAGCATCAAAGGAGCATCCCCTCCTACTGACTCTTTTGGGCTTACCTTTGTATATGGTGAAGTCCACCATGTAGCCCTTTGAGTCTTAAAACAAAAAGTTCTATACCCCACTTTGTTGGGTTGTTTTTGATATATTGTCTGAGACTGATTTTAGCCCCGGTGACCATCATATGCTCACCCACAGCAAGTTTTTGGTGAGGTTGTTCATCTTATTCTGTGCCTTTCTTCCTGCATACTTTGAGGAACTTGTCTCTGGACATGATCTTGAGAGACAATGATACATGGAAGATGCTTTTTACACACTACATGTAAATGACCCTCGGAAGGTTTAAGACACCCATGTAAAGCAACAATCCTGTGTATTTGTACTTTTCTTTGGGTTTAACTAGAGTCCAGCTATACTTCTTGTGGGGAGCAATATTGTTTATGCAATTTTGGACAGTTTTCATGACAGAAAAACTCATGAACAGCTCCATGTTCTTGGGTTGTGCTTAGAGGTCAGAGATGGCTGCACAACAGGGTTCTTTTTGGGGAAGAACTTTTGGAGAAGATGATGCAAAATTTCAGTATCTAATGGTCTTCCGTCCATGAGTCTGAAGAGGGGGGCCTAGTGTTGTGGAATCCTGGCCACTGCTACTTTGACTACAGTTTCCATAACTGTAGCCACTAGTCCTGCTGTAATGGCCATAGCCTTTCCCTTGGTGAATGAAGTCTGAAAGTGAAATTTCTGAATTGCTGGAAGGGTGTGGTGCTGTGTGCTCTGCTTATGAGGTTTTGGGAAGGAGGATGAGAGATTCTGAAGTGATGACTGGAACTCTGAGCTGCCCTGTTGCTTCCACTCATTCATCAACTCTAAAACAAAGATAAATGAAAATCATATCAAATTTATCATTGAATATTTTTTGGCAAAAATGAATATTCTCAGCAAAAATGAATATTCTCTAAGATGTTAAACTGATAAACTATCTGAATAACTATCTATAACTAAAATAAAGATAAATTAATATTAAACTGAACACTTTATCATGAGGAAATCCATGGAGACAGATGCACATCCAGAGCTTCTTTATATAGGGAACCATAACCTAAGGAAACAGACATGGGCAGGAACCACCATCACACCAGGGTAACCAGAAACTGAGCTAAACTAAGAAAAAGACAGAAACACAAACATAACCTGACTTGACACAATGCTCCAGCAACTAAAAGAAAAAAAAAACAAGAACTTAAATAGAGCAACAAATCAAGAAAACATGGCAAACACATGAGCATGTTTAATACAGGAAATCAGGGAGACTATAGAAGAAGAAGTCCTGAGAGACAGCCCAACTTGGGAGTGCCCTGGATACCATGACAGGGCCCCCCACTTAAGGTGCGGCTCCTGATGTGCCACCAGTCAGAGGTGCCCGGAGCAGCAACCGCAGCAAGGCCACGGGGGGGAGTGATAACCACAGTGAGGCCAGAGAGGGGAGTGATGACCATGGCAAGGCCAGAGAGGGTAGCAACAGCGACAGTGAAACAAGGAGGTGGAGCAACGGCAGAGGACTCAGCCTAACAAGGGGGAGAACCGACATCCTCAGTCGAGCCAGGGAGAGGAATAACGTCCCCAGCCAAGCAGGTAGGTAGAGAGACGTCCTCAGCCAAGCCAGGGATAGGAGCTACGTCCTCAGCTGAGCCAAGGGGCAGGCAGTGCAACATCCTCAGCCGAGCCAGGGGGAGGCGGCACGACATCCCAAGCCAAACTGGGGGAGGCGACGCAACATCCCACCCTGAGTAAGGGGAGAAAGAAAGAGAAATTGCAGAGAGAAATTATGATGTTGGAAGTGCCCCCAGATACCATGACACTCTGAACAATTTTTGGCACAAAAAATATCTATAACTAAAACACTAAACTAAGATTTAAGATCACTAAAACAAGATTCATTAAAATAATATCAAATTGAACACTGAACATTTTATTTTTTTGGTGTGTGTGTGTTTGGGGGGTATTTTGGGGTATTTACAAATATAAAATACCCCATATATATATATATATATATATATATATATATATATATATATATATATATATATATATACAGCAATCACACATTGGATCTCGATGGATTAAATATTCAACTTGAAAATCTTTACTTATATACATTGTGCAATTTGTTGAGAATTGTGCTGGGAGACACACCAAACCTCCTTCCGATGGCACGTATGGATCCTGCCATGCCATCCTGGAGGAGCCGGACTACCTGTGCAACCTGATTGGGTTGCAGGTACTGCCTCATGCTAGAAAATAGTGACAAGGACCCTAACAAAACACAAAACTAGTGACAAATCAGTCAGGAAGGATAAGGAGAGAGCAATTGTCTGTGGCCACCACCTGCAAAACTATTCCCTTTTTGTTGCCTGTCCAGTGTACCTGTTGTCACTTTCATTTGCACCAAAGCAGGTGAAACTGATTCACAATCACTTATGCTCCCTAATTGGACAGATTGATATCCCTGAAGTTTAACTGACTTGGTGTTATACTGTAATGATTAAGTGTTCGCTTATTTTTTTGAGCAGTATATATATATATATATATATATATATATATATATATATATATATATATATATATATATATATATATATATATATATATATGCATACACACTCACCAGTCACTTTAACAGGAACAACTGTATGCCTGTTTTTAGTTATTTTATTTATTTATTTTATGTATTTATGCAGTTATCATTTATGCATGTGACAACAGCGCAATACATAAAATCATGCAGATACATGTTAATATCGCATCAAATATCAGAATGGGGAAAAGTGTGATCTCTGTGACTTTAACTGTGGCATAGTTGTTGGTGCCAGAGTGGATGGTTTGAGCATGGTTTGAAACTGCTGATCTCCTGTGATTTTCACATACAACAGAAAAGCATCTCAGAACACACAATACATCAAACCTTGAGGTGGATGAGCTACAACAGCAGAAGACTACAACAGGTTCCACTTCTCAGCCAAGAACAAGAATCTCAGGTTATCATGGGCACAGACTCACCGAAATTGGACAACCGGTGTGGGCTTCTGCTGTTGTAGCCCATCCACCAAAACGTTTGATGTTGTTTGCATGCTGAAATGCTTTTCTGCTCACCACGGTTGTAAAGATTGATTATATGAGTTACTACATCCTTCCTGGAGGCTCAAACCAATCTGGCTATTTTCCTCTGATCTCTCTTATCAACAAGGCATTTCCACCCACAGAACTGTTGCTCACTCAATGATTATTGTTTTGTGCACCATTCTGTATAAACTCTAAAAACTGTTGTGTGTGAAATTCCAAGGAGATCAGCAGTTTCTGAAATACTCAAACCAGCCCATTTGGCATCAACAACCATGTCATGATCAAAGTCACAGAGATTGCACTTTTTCTTAATTCTAATATTTGATGTAATCATTAACTGAAGCTCTTGACCTGTATCTGCATTTTTTTTTCTTTTTGCATTGCGATGCTGCTACTTGATTGGCTGATTAGATAACTGCATGAATGTGCAGGTGTATAGGTGTATTAAAGTGGACAGTGAGTGTGTATATAATATATAATTTATTCAATTTTATTTTATTACATAAAATATTACATTTTAGTTATGTATATGTTATCTATTATATGAATTACATAATCTCTTTTGCCCTCAGTAATCATTATACATATGTATTAATTTCCTCATTCTGTGACTAAATTAAGTTTTCTTTCTTATTTGTTTTAATTAAAAAAACAATAAAATTTTGTTTATGAAAGTAATATAACCTAATAATATAATATTATGATAATAGATAATAACAATGTAGTCATGTAATTAAACTATTACAATTTTAACGATTATAAAATACTCTATAATCTGTACTCTATAATATGTTCAGTATAAATTTTTATTAGAACAGATGATTCCTCTGTAATCTTTAAACTGATGGATTATTTTTCTTCATATTTTATATATATTTGTTTTAATATGAAAAACCTTAAACTGGTGGACAAGAATGTATTATAACCTAATAATATAATAATATTAGAATAGATTATAATAATATAGTATCAAGAAAAAAAACTAGAAGCTAGATTAGCAAATCTCTCCGCCCTAATAGAAGGTAACAAAAATAATCCTTACTGTTCTTATTTAATACAGCAGCAAACTTAACTAGGAATAAGACTATTCAGGAATAAATATTAACTTAATTTGACAATTTGATAGATAGGGTAACTATGTAGAGAACAATATAACCACATCAGTAAAGTGACTAAATATATTTTACTCCAACAGGACTGAACTAATTTAACTGATTTTCCCTTTTGCATACTACTCAATTCCTTACCTATGCATTTCCTTAAACAAATACAGCCAGGGAAATCAAATCTCTGTTAAAAATATTCAACTCCTCTCTTAGCATAAAATCCACTTGCAATTATCAAACCACTGATTAAAAACTTTACCTTGACCCTTATCAGCTGTCTTATCAACTACACACCAACAACAAACCTCACCTTTATCAACAAGCTCCACGAAATGCATATTTGCATAGGAACCACATTCATGAAATCTTTCCGCCAGGATTTAGGCCTCATCACACTACTGGAGCAGTGCTGGCTAAGTTATGACCTCTCCCTGACTTCTGATAAGGGTTGTATCTCCATGCCTTTGTTGCTCAGTTTAGTGCAACTTTTGATACCATAGATCATAATATTCCTATGGTTGTGAGAAAAAAGTTAAGGGAGTTAAGGGACCCATTATTTCCTGGCCCAGGATATATTTGACTGATTGGCGACTTCTCTATGCATCCAAAAGTAAAGTTTGCTTTACAAGGCTCTGTTCTAGGCCCACTGCTCTGGGTACAATTATTCATAAACATGGTATTAGCTTCCACTCCTATGCTAATGACACACAGCTAAATGTTTTAACAATGCCAGATGACAAACACCAGTTGAGGATTGTGTGAAAGACATTTGACCGTGGATGCTGAGTAACTTCCTCTTTTTTATTTCCAAAAAGAATATTTGGCTATTGGTAAGCTTTCTGATTATGTAGTAACTCTGGATGGCCTTTTCAGTTGTCTTGTGCAGCAGTGAAAGACCTTGGTGGGATAATTGACTCCACTCTTTTATTTGGAGTGGTATATAATATTATGAGGATAGCCTTTATTCATCTCATAAATATAGCTAACATAAGAAATAAAATCTCATTACATGAAAAACTACTTTATGCTTTTGTTTCCTCTAGACTGGACTATTGTAATACCCTGCTGTCTGGATGTTCCAGTAGGTGCATAAATTCCAGTTAACAAAAGCTCTATTTAATCCAGAATGCAGCATTATGTTGCATCCTGCCACTTTGTTACATTATATTCTAAACTAACAACAGAAGAGATTCTGCAAATCATCTTATCCTGCAATCCTACCACCTGCACATTGGATCCAATCCCTTCCACAATGCTCCAGACCATCTCTCACGACACCCTCCCCTTCATCATCACTATCATCAATGGCTCCATATCATCTGGTCATGTACCAACCTCATTCAAGAGAGCAAGGGTTATTCCCATCCTGAAGAAACCCACTCTAGATCCCTCTGACATCAGCAACTACCGACCAGTATCACTTCTCTCTTTTCTTTTTAAAACTCTTGAACGAAACATCTACAATCAGCTGTCTTGCTATCTCTCACAGAACGACCTCCAAGATCCCAATCAGTCTGGCTTTAAACCGGCACACTCCACAGAGACTGCCCTTTTGGCTGTCACTGAGAAACTACATGCTGCTAGATCAGCCAAACTGTCTTCAGTCCTCATCTTCCTTGACCTTTCAGCAGTGTTTGACACAGTGAACCACAAGACTCTCGTCCACCCTTATGAGCCTAGAAAATCGTGGTGCAGCATGGCAATGGTTTGCTTCCTACCTGGAAGGTGAGTCATATCAGTTGACATGGAGGGAATCCACATCTGCTCCCTGCAGACTCTTCACTGGTGTCCCACAAGGCTGAGTACTTGGTCCTCTCTATACTTGATCTCTTGGTGCGGTCATATCCTCACATGGGTTTTCATACCACTGCTATACAGATGAGACTCAACTCATCCTCTCCTTCCCTCCCTCACACACTCATGTTTCTGCTTGGATATGTTTCTGCATGTCTGGCAGACATCTCCTCATGGATGACAGCTCATCAGCTGAAACTTAATACCAACAAAACTGAACTGCTGTTCATCCCAGGTGATTTATCCCCATCTCAGGATCTTACAATCTCCCTAGACAATTCTCTGATCTCGCCTTCGGTTACTGCACACAACCTTGGGGTAACCATGGACAATCAACTGTCCTTCTCCTCTCACATTGCTAATCTGACATGCTCATGTCAAATTTCTCCTTTATAACAGAGAGGAGAATTCATCCATTTCTTTCCACACAGGCCACACAGGTGCTTGTTCAGTCCCTTGTCATTTCAAGACTGGACTACTGCAACTCACTCCTGGCATGTCTGCCTCTGAGCGCCATTCATCCTCTGCAACTGATCCAAAATGCAGCTGCACGACTGGTTTTCAACCTTCCTAAATTTTCCCACACTACCCCATTGCTGCGCTTCCTCCACTGGCTTCCTGTAGCTGCCCGCATCAGATTTAAAACACTGATGCTTGCCTACAAAGCCAACAACTGACCAGCACCCAGTTATCTCAAAGCACTTATCACACCTCGCACGACACCACACTCCCTCCGATCCTCTAGCACTGCTCGACTGGTCCCACCATCTCTCAGAGTACAAGGAGGCATGCATCGAGACTCTTCTCTGTTTTGGCACCAAGGTGGTGGAATGAACTTCCCCTAGATGTCAGAAAAAAAAAGTATTGTCTGAGCGCTTGTCTATTACCTCCCCAACAGAGTTTTTGACTGATGGTATTCCTAGTTTGTGACCTAGTGAGCCAATATCAGAATGTATTTTTGATAGACTTCAAAGCACTGTTGTAAGTCGCTCTGGATAAGGGCATCTGCCAAATGCCATAAATGTAAATGTAAATGTTGCAGAGTGCCCTCATGTCTGTGTTATCTTCTGGCTCTCACTTTTTGTTGCTGCCCAATGAGAATGCCAGTGCCTGATCCTGGCTCTCTGTCCTTTGTAGCTGCCTTTTCCATCCGGATGCTCTACTTCTGCTTGGAGCTTCTTGCACTCGTGAATTGCTCTCTATTGCTGAAGATGGCCCCACATGGACTGTACTCAACAAAAACAGTTTATGCACAAGACTTACCCATTATTCATTGATATCTTCACTTGAATACTGTAAACTTGTACCTAAGAACTTCTGCTGTTATCATAAATCATAAAAGCCCCTGATGCTATTGAACTTTACAGTAGTTGTATACTTTTGTACTATACAATTGTAGAAGAGTGATAAGTTATAATCCCACCATCCACTGTCACCCAGAAGAGAATGTATTGTCTTTTAGTCTGGTTCCTCTCAAAGTTTCTTGTTCAAGTTGTCTTAGGGAGTTTTTCTTTGACAGTGTTGCCTCTAGGTTAGGGATCTAAATATATATCTGGATTTCTGATGCACATCAATATTCCCATATTTCTCGGAATTTGGCAATATTCCAATTAGTATTGAGTCATGTAAATGCTGCAATCCAATTTCCCGATTCAGGCTCCCAAAATTCCCAAAATTCCGATTCCCCCCAGGAATATGCATGTTTTAATCGGAAATTTGTTGCATGTAAACACTTTATTCACAAAATTCAGTGAAAGGAAATATATGCACATGCTCAGTTCACAAGGAATTGTGGATGCTAACAGATGCTTAGCTGTAGGCTTGGTAGTTGGGAACGGCAACTCAGGCATACTTGCAACAACCATGTATACAGGAATATTCTGATGCCTGTATGCATATAAACACTGTATTCGGAATATGGCTGCAAACAGAAAATATAGACCTTAAGCTAAATTTGATGTGCATGTAAACATAGCCACCATCTATTTTTAAAAGTGCTACAGAAATTTAACTAAATTGAATTGAAATACAATTCGAAATCATTTAAATTACGTACTAAATAATTGGCTATAAGATTGGCTATGCTAAATTATCCTAGGTGTGAATGACTATGTGAACGCATGTGTGCATGATCCACTTTGACCCTGACCAGGATAAAGCTGTTACTGAAGATGAATAAATAAATTAATGAGCCTCCTGTCAACACTTTTGTATTATGTGTTGTTTGTGTCAAATATTACCTATTTCTTTTCTTATTTTATGTCAAATTCAGTTTTACATACACATTTTATTTCCAATAACAAAATTTAAAAAGTCATCGGCAAGTAACTAACCAATGCATCCTCATTATCTGGGGAGGATCAGAGGATCAGAACACTTCTTGTATTTTTTAAACTGTTCTGGTTATTTGTTCATTCATTTATCCATTCATCTTCAGCTTCCACTTTATTGTGGCCAGAGTGGTGATGGATCTGGAGCTTATCCTAGGAACACTGAGCACAAGGTGGGAATATATCCTGAATAGGACAAAATCCATTGCAGTCTTGGTACTTGTGTTCTTGAGTATAGGAATTCAAATTGGACATTATAATATGACATCACACAAGGACATTATGATGTAAGAACACACCAGAATGCACACTGAGATACACCCAAGATCAAGGTCATTCACATGAGCAACATTTTAAAGCACAAACATAAACCTAGATAAAATGAGATTTCTTCCTAGCATGGCAAAGGCATCAGACAGGCAGGAACTGAGAGATGTAGTGTATTAGTGTGTAATCTCTGAGATTTGTTGAGTGTTGTAGCTCTGGGGATCTCATAGCTTGCCACTTTGAATGCATTCATTTAGATTTCATCAAATCTGTGTGGCATGCTCTATTTTAGCTGCTATGTTTGCTCTTGACACAAATGTAATCTTGTGTGTGTGTGTGTGTGTGTGTGTGTGTGTGTGTGTGTGTGTGTGTGTGTGTGTGTGTGTGGATCATAAATTGACGAAATGCCACTATACCCAAATGTCAACTATATTCATGTCTTTGAAATAACAGAGTTTCAGGAAGCAAAAACACACACATACACAGTCCTATCACACCACACCAGCTGTTTTCTCTAATAACATCAGTTTTCTTGGTAATATTTTGCCACATATACATTATCACCACTATCTCTCTCACACAGACAAGCACACACATACCCCATTTGCAGGCCTTTGAGAAGATTGTGAGTGTTCTCACTGAAAGATTAGAACAGGTTTGTTCAGGTTGTCATTTCTCTCACAGGTTCTTTCTCTACAATGTTATAAAAAAAAAGGTTCTTTAAGGGTTCTTTGGTAGAGGCAATAGTTACAGTTGTACACAAATGTTTGGCCACCCCTGGTCAGATTTTGTTGATTTTTTTTTTTTAAGTGAAAAGAAGTAAACACAATGCAGCAAACTATTTAAAACATTTTGTACAAATAATAATGCACAATTTATATCTGATAAACTTAATAAATAATATATAAATAAGTGAGTGAGTGAGTGAATAAAAAAATAAATAAAGTAATTGTGGAATGTGCAAAGGTTTGTACAACCCCCTTTGGCAGATATAACAGCTTGCACATGGTCATTGTAGCCAGCTAGGGGTCTTGTTTAATGAACACTTACCCATGTTTCATTGCAGAACCCTCTGATATATTCTTGGGCCATCTTGCATGCACAGCATGTTTAAGATCTACCTACATATTTTCAATGATGCCCAAGTCAGAGAACTGTGATGACCATTCCAAAAGCTTCATCTTGCATTTCTTAAAGTAGATTATGGTGGATTTTGAGTTATGTTTCGTATCATTGTCCTGTTGTAGAAGTCAATCTCTTTTCAGCTTCTGTTTCTTGACTTACTGTGTCACATTTGCACAAGCAGATTTTTAAGGAGGTTTTGCTTTGCCTTTCTGGCCAGCATAGGGTCAAGTCTGTCTGTTTTCTTGGTATTTCGAGGTCTTTACTTGACTTCCACAGTTCCCCATAACTGTCATTTCTTAATGACATTTCAGACAGTGGAAATTGCATTGAGATCTTTTTTATAGCATTCCTCTGCTTTGTAGGCATCAGTTAGATTAATTTCCAGCTCCTCAGTCAGCTGCATAGAGCAGCTCATGGTTTTGTTCATCAAATGTAAAGTGCAGGGATTTTTTTTTAATACAACAGTTTGCGGCAGAGATTGTGTTGACATGGGGTGCCCAAACTTTTGCCCAGGGTGTCCAGTAATTTGCGTTCAACTGTACATTTAAAATCATGACAATTTAAAGAAATCTTTGAGCATTTAAAGTCCTATGAATTGGCTTCAGAGCCATGATTTGAGGTCTGTTAGGGCATTTTCTTTCATAACAGGAAGTTAGCATGACAGCATGTTGAAATGCTTGACTGATTTAAACAACAAATAGTGTTTGAGATACAGCACATCTCTGCTGAATCTAAGCAAACTTGACAGTAGCTTAGTGACCTAGTTAAATATAGAGAACAGCAAAGAGTTTCACAAGAGTCTTTTTTAATTGTGAAAGATTTCTCACCACAGCCTTCACCCATGACTGTTGACTTTTTCTAGGATGATATCCTAGAAAACATGCCTTGTGTTTTTGGGGTTTTGAGCCAAGGTCAACCGTCAGCAGCGCCGGGTCATCACCAGGAGGCATCTGACACATTGGAGTGTTAGGGTTTATTAATTTTAAATATTATGCTATTTGATAAATTGATATATGAAGATGGAATCTCATTCTCGATCAGTCTGAGTTAGCAAGACATTCTGGCACTGAACAGCCCTAAGTTGGTAATACTGCTGAAAATTGCCTGTCACATAACAACCTTGCACAAATTGCATCCCCTTTGAAATTAAAAAAAAAAAATAAAAAATCAACACACAGCCATCTTTGTTGCTAACAAGCTGCTACTCTAGAGCAAGACATACTGTATACATAATAATCATAATGAACATAAGTCTAGTACATGGTGAATAATCATAACATTGTAACTGTTTTCCAGGAAGTGACAAACCAAAAAAGGCTACTTTGTGCTCTTTTGCAACTACACTGTATAAAAAGTTATTAAAAAAAGATAATTATAGCAAGATAATTTTCTTCAGGTAACTAAAATAAATTAGCTGATGAGCAAAATTATGCCAGATATTTGGTGAGAAAAGTAAGCAAACTCTTTGGCTTTAAGTAGCCTTTGATTAAAAACACAAGTGAGGCAGAACTGTAGTGAGACACAGGGAGTGCAGCTGAAGAAGGATAGCACAAAATAAAGTAGAAACATCTTGAGATACTGCAATATCACCTCAGAAATTAATGCTACTTGAGCATTAGTCTCAGTTTTATATTATGACGAGGAGGAGGGAGAGGCCAGGCTGTGAGGACACATGCCTGGCGCAGAGTTGTCTAATCAGTGGGAGAGAGCGATAAGTGATTCAATAAGTGATTGTTACATTGGTGCCGAAACCCAAGTGGGAGGAGGGATGTGCTGTCAGAGAGCCCTCGCCACTGTGGAAGGATTGCGGCACTGAAGAAGCGTGGTGCGGGAGCAGACGCACTTCCACCTCCTGGGAAGGAGCTGTAGCCATCCACCAGGAGGTCCAGAGCAAGCACCCGGCATCCTGGGGGAAGCACTTCACAGCCAGCTGAGGACCAGCTGCGTGTCTGGGGACCGGGGAACTAGTTTTTTCTTTTCTCTCTCTCCTTTCTCTCCCTCTTGCTCTGACTCTCCTGCTCCTTCTCTCTCTCCTCTTCCTCCTCTCTCCTTTCGCTCCCAAGATGCAGGGCCGGCTGGCCAAAAGATGTTGCCAAGAGGGTTGCACTGCTCCTCCCAAAAGGAGAGGAGGGGGTGTACGTCAGGCCAGAGCCCTTTATCTGGCCGCGGAGGAATATGACTAGGTTGTGACTAGGAGGGGCCAGGTTGTGAGGATGCACGCCTGGCAGTGAGCTGTCTAATCAGTGTGAGAGAGTGATAAAGGAGTGGCTGGAAACGCCTGAGAGAGAGAGAGATTCACGCATGTTTTATGTTTGTGTTATGTTTGAGTTCTGTTTATTATTAAAATGTTTGAGTTAACTCACTTTCTGCCTCCTCCTTGCGCGTCTTTGAAGTTTGTTACATTGGTGCCAAAACCCAGGAGGGAGGAGAGACGTACTGTAGGAGAGCCCTTGCCACTGTGGGAGGATTGCAGCACAGAGGAAGTATGGTGCTGGAGTGGTTGCCGTAGAACAGAGGAGTCATTGCCGTCGACCTGAAAAGGGGAGGAGTCGCGAGGATCAGATGACTGTGTGTCTGAGTACTGGGGATATCGAAACCCAGGAGGGAGGAGGGACGCTCTGTCGAAGAGCCCTTCATTCACTTGACATACCGAACCTTTTTTTCCCTGAATGCTTATCTGGTTTTGATCTGGTTTTTGTACTTTGGTTTTTGATTCAGGTTTTTGGCCTGGTTACTCCATTTCTTGATTGCATGATCATTTTTGACCATGATATTCTCTCAATTTTGGATTTGTTTGCCTGTGGTATTGAAAAGAAAGCACTTCCTGCAACTGCAGCTGTCTCTGCTGCCTGACAGTAGTATACTGCTCCATCCAACACTGATGCAGCAGCAGTAATGGACTGGCAACAAACACTAGCGGCTCAAGGCTCATGCAGCTAACCAACATGCTAGCAACCAATAGCTACAATGGTGGCATAGTACTCAGCCCTATGTAAAGGTTTCTTGCTACAATGGTCCCTATATTTCTTTGGTCAATATGGAGTTACCAAGCGACACAAAATTGGCCCATTTATGAACCTGCTCACAGACAAGGCATTAACTTAGTCCACAGTGGTCTGGTCACGAGGGGTGGGGTTGGGAGAGCACACCACGTCTTATGACTGCTTCATGGAACTCTTCCAACATGTTTTGTTCACTCTGCTGAGGGCAAGGAAATAGAAGAGCAACCCATGTTCATCAAGCAGGGCAAACGTAGTGCAATCAAGTTTGTACTAGAATTCAGAACACTTGCCGCTCGCAGTGAATAGAACGCTCTCAAAGTGGCCTATTGACAAAGCTTGAACCATGACTTCCTCACAGAGATTGCATGTCATGATGATCAGGTATCTCTGGATTTAGTCATTGACCTCTCCATTCATTTGGATCGACTCCTGTGAAAACAAAGAGTTTTTAATGAGGATTGGAAGCCAGCCACTGACTCAAGCATTGTGGAACCAATGCAAATAGGTCAAGCCAAGCTCACCACTGTGGAATGCGAAAGGTGCAAGAGAGAGAGACTTTGCTTTTACTGCAGCAATCCTCAGCACCAAGAAGCACAATTGGGCTAGACTTTAAACACATTAGAAATTCATGTTTTCAGAAAAACAGAAATGTGTGTGCACCATGGTGAACATTTTGTACAGTATTTGAGATATAGCTGGGTAGACATTTTGCTGAAACCTGACAACCATGCACGTCAGTGGTTTTGTATTGTGATATGTTGCTAAGAGTCTAAATGGATCACGCAAACACTAAATAAAAAAACTGTCATTATTAAGTTACAATTATTGTACTATTATAATGCTGAATGCTTATAAAAAGAAAAGCCTAAGACACATTCAGGTAATGCTTATATTTGTTGTATCAAAAATGTATCATATCGAGACACCACTGTATCATATCATATTCATTTTGAATTTTGTGTATTGTTACACCTCTTATTCATGTATAATATTCCATCTGACTGAGTAGGATAAAAAGTTAAATGATAGATGAATGCAGAGATCTAGTGGTGTGATAGCCACTCACATACTTCACTTGGGGTTGCTTCAGTGTGTCACTTTAGAAGTGCCATTAGCCAAGGAAACCATGTTAGCTCTTCAGGTTCTTTCATTTTTGCCTAACACTAAAGCAATTCCTCACTCACTCCAACCAATGAGAGCATACCTTATTTACTGAAGCATAAGAACAGCAAACCATGAATATTTTAGCAGTGATGACTGTGGATAATATTCTGCAGATTGCAAGACAAAAAAATTATCATTGGCTTTTACATGAGCCCTCTGCTCTACCCCTGTTTCTTGTACTCTCCTGATGTTTAGCTATGGCCGCCTTCTTCTTCTTGATCATGTAATGTTTCTAAGTGACACAGAAAGATACGATTAGAGAACAGGCTTGATAAGTAAATTACACAGAAACATCATCTTATCTGATGACCCAGCTTCATACCCTTCATATTGATGTTACACTGAAAGAGGGCAGCAAATTTGCACCATGCACAATAGCTCAGACGTTTCTTTCTGCTAGGAATATACACCAAAACGTATTACTCTCTCTGGAAAACATACATGTATTTTATTTATCCTTTCTTGAGAGCTTCATTAAAATGACACCCACTTCTAGCCATAATAAAGAGACATCTTTAATTTAAGGAGCTGCTGAACCAAGTTAACTGCCTACATAGACACCGACACACATTTACACACAGGGCTCAGTCCACAGGGACAAAGTATGCCTCACTTCTCTGTGCAGGGAAGGCACAGTGCACTAGTCTTCTTAAGCCATCTGGGACATTCCAAACAAGTTAAAGAGAGAAATCACTTTGTATAAATTATCTCAGAGCAAAAAGTGGCAAGGTCACTGGCTGGTTAACATTTATGCTGGGACGAATGTAATAAACGTAGGTGGAGAAGTGTGTATGTGTGTTACAGAAATGTAGGCTCTTGTACAGACTGAGTGATGGGAAAAGTGCCACAACTGTCAAAGATTCATGACAGCATTGTCATTTCTAGCACATTTAGTGAGTCTACTGAGCAGTGTTTCAATAACACATGAAGGGTATATAAAGTATTTCCACTATGGAAGCTAGTGTGAGCCACATTCTGCTCTGGTATGATTTAAGAGTTTTTGTTATGTTTCACTTTCTTCCCTTAAATAGATTAGTATTGGGCATTCAATTTTACAGTTGACTAAGCTTGAATTCCATTTTCGTGTACAATCACATATGAGATTAACAGACACAAATGAGATTATGGATAATCCAAATATGTGTTCACACTCTACCAGCAAATACTGTGTTTTGTGTGTGTACATCACATCACAACATGAGTAGTTGTAAGAATCTCCCACCAATCCCAGCTACTCTGTAAATTTAGGGGAAAAAATACCATAAACACCTTTTTGAATACATGCTGATTGTGCATCTTGCTGTTTGATTCAATTCATTTACTTGACAGTGCTCATATCCAAAACCTTGTGGCCACTAGAAGAGAACCTGTACCACTGAGTTACCACTATTTTTTACCACTTTTACTTAACCTCTTCTTAAATAAATGAACGTGGTTACAACATAAATCACTTTTGTATTAGTGACTGATCAATCATTAACAAAATGATATAACCCATTTGACCTAATCTTTCATATGAAGCCTGCGAACATGTTCTGTTAGGTTGCTCTTTGGTTAGACAATCTCACACCCAAGCACACAGCATTCAGCATTTGCAATTCTTGTCATTGCTCTGTTCAGCCAAATGGTTAAAGTAATGTCAGAAATACATGAATTTCATAACACAAAGTTCATAGTGAGGACTACGTAGGTGTAGGTGTGTGTGAACACACACACACACACACACACACACACAAGCAGCCGTGGTTGGCCATGCCCGACAGAGGCATATTTGACCACTTCAGAGCTGAAAAAAGATTGATGCTCTCTCCCATGTGATTAATAAATCTCCCTGAAAATACAGAAATTACAAATGAATTTTAGCTCCACAATTCATCTAAAAGACCTGCACTTGCTGGTTTGTGCATATGTGTGTGCGTGGGTGCAGGCCCAGGCTGGGTGGGAGGGCCCAGGAGGGTTTTTATTAGTCCACTGACATGCAGAATAAAACCACCCGAAATATATCCAATTGTTCAAAATATTGCAGTAAAAAATGTAGGGCTATGCATCACTTGCAGCTCATCAAATAAGTTACTATTTCCCCTATTTTGTAAAATGGTTTGAACCACTGTGTTTTTTTGTGGTAAGAGATTCCACACCCAATGAAACACTTTCTCATATGTAGGGTCTCTGGCTATTAGTTACTTTCATTCATGAATGTTTGCTAAGATGCCATATAAGCCATGCACATGACAAAGAAAAAAGCAAAGAAGAAAAAGGGAAGTTAATATAAGGGAGTGTAAGTTTTAAATCAGTATTTATTATAGCATTCAGATGAGTTATATTTTGATTAGACGTTGCAGCTGTTTTATTTCACAGGGTGTGTATGCCTGTGTGTTTTTCCTTGGGGGCCTTTTTTTTTTAAATGGTAATAATGGTTTTAAATGCTAATAATGATATGTGACCTAGAGAAGGCAGACCAATATTCCTAATATTGGTTTGTTGATGTAATTATTTATTATTCAAAAGTAAGTAACAATGAATTATCCAGCTCCAACCTCTTCCTTACTGATGACATTAAGTAAAAGTAATTTATTTTATACCTGGTGAAACCATGTTCTGTATAGCCCTCATACTTGTTGGATTAGTGATAGACTGTTAGGCCTCTCTCTCTCTCTCCCTCTACTTGGTTACCAGGAGAATCATACAGGGATATTTAGCATGTTCAGGAAGCAAGTGTTGTGAGTGATCATTTAATGACTGAGTATGATAATTAATCTTTCTCTGTGTGTTTCTGGGCTCCACCGTCATTTGTTGACTGATATAATTGGCTACATTTCTTAAATTGCACCCCATAAACTATTCGAACAGGTGCATACGCTCATTCAGTTAAATCTAATGACGCACACCATGGCAACTGCCCCCTCTAGTGGCAGAGCAGCATACTGTAGTGTGTACAGTATATAGTTTTATAGATTGTTCCATACAGCAATGTGCACCCAATATTTTTATAGCAATTTTGCCTACTGCATTCATGTCAGTTTTTCTTTCCTCTTAGGCAATTAAAAAAAATTCTAAACATTAATTAAAAAAAAAAAAAAAGAAATCAATACTACAGAATTATTCAAGTCAAGTTTAAAAAACAGTTGCCTGCTACAAAGGATATTAGGCTGAATCATATTACAAACTGAAGAAAACTCATTAAATGAAAGCATTGCATGAGTTCCAGTCCCTTCTAGATAAAGATAACTCTACACCTCTCTTTTCTTTACAAGAAAGCCGTAATGGATCCAGCAGTTTGTTTACTTTAAAGTCAGATGTTGTCTTCGAAGTTTCTCAAGGACTTCATAACAAGTAACTTTAATGCAACTGGTCTAAATTCATTTAGTTCTCTAGGGAGCTTTTTTTTTTTTTGCTACTGGCATTATGATAGATTCCTTCCAGAGTTGTGAGACTTTCTGGTGTTTCAAAGACATAGTAAACAACAGAAAATATTGCTCATTACTTTCAAAAGTTTCACTGAGATCCTGTCAGGTACTGGAATTTTTCCAAATTTATTTTGTTTTTCACACTCTGGGTGTCAAATGACAATGCAGATGTTTTACCCCTGTTCCACAAGAAATGTTATTCTTCTTACCAAAATCATCTTCTTCATCAAATATTAGATTGAAAAATTGAAAAAAAAAAAAACTTTTAATACAACTGACAGCTTTGCCAATAGTGCCAATAATTTTACAGTTCATTATTTCTGAAGTTATTTTTGCATAGTATTGTAGGCCTTCTTAGTCTTACTTCTTAGTGAATGATTAGTGTGATTAACAGCTGCTTGGCCCAAAATTGGTGTCAGTCCTCATTGTGGATATTTCCTAACTGCTGTGGTCATCCAAGCCAAACATGCTTGCTCTCATAACATTTGCCTCACACCTCTTGGGTTGGAGGTTCGATTCCTGCCTCCACCCTGTGTGAGTGGAGTTTGCATGTTTGGGGATTTCCTCCAGGTACTCCCGTTTCCTTCCCCCAGTCCAAAGACATGCACTGTAGGCTGACTGGCATCTCTAGATTGTCTGCAGTGTGTGCATGTGTGTATGATTGTGCCCTGTGATGGGTTGTCACCCTGTCCAGTGTGTTCCCTGCCTTGTGCCCCATGTCCCCTGGGATAGGCTCCATCCTCAATTCTGTGTAGGATAAGCAGTACAGAAAATGGATAGTTGGATGGATGAACTCAACAAACACACAAGTGTTCATTTATTGCTTTTAGCAAGAGCAAGTCAACACTGCTATTACCAAGTTGTAGTAGTGACAGCATGTGATCAAAATCACATGCCATATAGATGTCATGTAACATGGACGAGATACAAACAGGAAAAGCAAGATACACAAAAGAAAAAAGAATGTATTCCATTTTTAAATAATATATTTAGTAAATTAAAGCTTAAACATACTGTATATGACAAATCATTGCTGTTTAGAAGATCTATTAACAAGTTTGAGAGGAAGAAGTATTTAAAGAACTGGAATAAAGGATTCTTATGGCCTTTTGAAGTCTTACAAGCTCTGCATTACTTGGCAATGATGCTTTGTAATAATATTAATTCAATGAATTAATAAATGATTATCTTTGATCATAAAAAATGTCAGGAATTATAAAATTATGAGCATGTTATGATTTCCAGATTTATAAAACATCTTTTCAGCCATCTATAAAACATATACATATTCAAGATGTTTCACTGTATTAATACAGCTTCTTAAATTACAGACCCTAAAAGATCAGATTTTGTTACCCATCACTCCTCATGCATCACTGCAGGAGCCTGTATTATTGAGAGAATGGATGCACGGATCTCTACACAGTCAACTGCTACTGTATTTATTAAAAAAAATATTGTATAGAGTTCTTGTCATTACCATACTCTCTACCTGGCTGCTACGCCAATAATTGCTATGTCAATATATGGTATAAGCTTATCTGCTGAATACTATGTCATAGTTGTTACGTTTACATTCACAGCAATTATATTATTATTCTTTTGCACTACCTGCTATATCTGACATTTTCATGCTGTGTACTGTGTACTGATCGGTACAGCACTGTCTCTTACTGTGCTTATTGTCCTGTTTTAGTAGTTACTGTACTGTCTTGCACATGCACTTTATGTAGTAATGTGTAGTCTCTTGTAGTTCTGTGTTGTTTTATGTAGCACCATGGTCCTGGAGGAACGTTGTTTTATTTCACTGTGTACTGTACTAGCAGTATATGGTTGAAATGACAATTAAGCCACTTGAATTAACTTGACTTGCTAAGACAGAAAGAATTCTTTCGGTGCTCACTTATCATCCCACTAATGAAACGGTGGCTGAAATTATACTTATAAACTTCAAAATCATGCTGGATAAGAGACCAGAGACCGCTTCCTTTTCAAGGAATCTCCATTCATCTTTTCCAGTGCAGACAAAAACATCAAAGACATGCTTGTCAGGAGGGAACTGAATGATCAGCCCTAAAGGATCAGTTTTTGTCATTCATCACTCCTTCTGCATTACTGCAGGAGATGTTTATTGTCTCTCCTGCAAGAGATGCAGTCAGCCAGGAGGAAACTTGCTGATCATTTTGTCGAGCCCCATCATATAATCAGAATGAAGGATTTTTCTTTTGCAATGTTGAGACACTTCAACAGCAATAGACATGACATTATTGACATCACTTTGTATTGGTAGTTGTTGTTATGAGAGACATGAAGTGATGAAATGTACAGCAAAGGAGTCAATCTACACAGTTACATAGTGTAAAGTTTGAACCAAGTGTGTGATATTTTTGCAAGAATTTTCAAGTGATGGTCATAGGCTTTTAAAAACAAGTGTTTATCCATGCTCTACTACTGTTCGTTTTGTCATTTTGAGACTACAAGCTCTCAAGAGGAAATGGCTGTTTAAACTTCCCATGTGTTAACTTTTTCACAAAGACAAATGAAAATGCAATATTTTTTAGTCATTCATATTGAATAATTATGTACACCATTACACTTAGGTTGATGTGTTCAAACCTTCAATTTACAATACATTAATTTTGAAATACAGTTCTATTTCAACTCTTCCAATGCCCTGGAGCAGTGAGAATCACATGGATACCTTTTTGAATATGTGCACATGCATGCCAAAACAAGTCATGATATGACTTAGACTTTTCTTTTTCTCACCTCATTCACATCCTGGACCATGTATACACCATATGGAGCTATTTGTGTAACAGCTTGTGACTGTGGTCAGAGCTACAGGCATCATTTCCTGAAAAGCTATTGATAGACTCCGATCATTTTGGGTTGAGTCCATTTTACTTACATTCTTGCAGTCTTTCTGGATAACACTGAAGAACTCTGTGGCATCCACTAGCATCCAGTTGGTTTCCTTTATTAGCATTTAGCATTAACATTTTTAACTTTATTTACTGTGCTTCTCACAAGTTAACTCCTACTGTTCAGTGTTGTTGCTCTGTGGCAGCACTCACCACTCATTCGTCAGGGTTGGTGGAAGAATCCCTCCAAGCATTCACATCTCCCATCATCTAGATGACTCGTGGCCCTGTGCATACATGGCGCTAACATTGTTGAGTGGATTCCCCTTCTTTCACCTCTCTACTTGGTCAGGTCCTCCATCTGCATTATTGGCTGAGATATTTTTCCACATTCCACTGTTGTGTACCGATTGCTGGGCTTGTAACAAAGTACTGCAAATGTGGCCGAGTGGTTTTACCCTTGCTGTGCCATGTACTGGTTAATGTTAAGGCTGGTGCATTAGACTCATCCTCTAACACACAGTGCCAAGTTTCCTTCCATTCACTCCTCATTCTCTCTCCTCCTTCCCTGTTTTTATGCTAAGAGATTTTACACTTCCTGCTATCCACTGACCGTCTATTTCCTAATAAACATCTTACCAATCATAAAAGTCTGTCTACAACTAATGAGCATAGTAATAAGCCAAGTCACTTTCTGTGCATATGGACAACCCGGAGGCAGACAGCTCAGGTGAAATCACTGATTCATTGATTGGATCTGAGACTGGGTAGCATAGAAGCTCATGTCCATCAACAGAGCCTCCATACAGACCAGACTTCCCATTATTTGTCCAAGGAGTAGAAGGATGCATTGTCTACAGCAGCATCTGTGAGTTTTTCCAGGCTTATACCTTGTAAATTGAACTGCCATGTTACATCCAAAAGCAAGTCTGGGTTGGTCTCTGTCAGTTCACATGTGCTACTGGCAGGCTATAAACAGCCTCTGTTAAAATGGCATGGACCTGGGTGCAATTTGATAGTATCTCTTTGCAGATAGTGGTATGTGTATTAACTTGTATGATGGACCACAAGCAGGTCAGCTGGTGCCACATATCTAGTGTTAATACCTCCAATGTGTTGCTGATGGTCTCACCAGATAAAGCTCTAATCCCAGATGTGTATTGCCCAAGCCCTGAATGTGGTTGATGTGCTAATGAGTGTTTGCAATATTGCATAACGTATGCAGCAGTCAATTGACCTTGCAGCATTCCATGAAGGCAGAGTGTTCTCTGTTGTGCCCAGTATACAACCTCCAGCACTACTTAGGCCAAACAGCAGCCTAAGTTTGTCTGTCACATAGTCATAGAGGACAGACATGAGGGGCTCCCTTGTCTAAACACTGCACTAGTCTACTGGATGTTGGACATCATCAGCATGGTTCATAGGCAGACTGTACCCCAGGGGCTATCATGACAGGCCATTCATCAAGGTGTGTCTCCTCCTTATGAGCATTACCCAGGGGCAGTTGTGGCCTAATGGTTAGAGAGACAGACTTGTAACCTGAAGGTCGTGGGTTAGAGTGTCAGGTCTGGCAGGGATTGTAGGTGGGGGGAGTGAATGACCAGAAAACACATTAGTAACTAGCTTAATTCCTTCAGGCTTTATTTCTGATGTTTTTTATATTCTAGCAGTTCAATTAAAATGACAGTTTTATAGACCACACATAGCTAGTTGTGGCTGAGATACTGCATGCATTTACAGCCAGGCTTAAGAAGATGAGTGGAGGGAGAAACTCATCATTCATGGAATTAGTTTAAATCCGATATGGTGCCTCTTTAAAGCCTGCACTCAATATATTAAACTACATGTACTTATTTGAAATTATAATGAATGAATTAACTTTATTTAATAACTTTAACAAAGAAAGAATTTCAAACATATACATTTTTTTCCTATTATTATTTATAGTAGAAAGAGGCCTTGATTTCATGTAGCAGATTAGAAACTGATGAAGCATTAGGCATTTTATTCAGTTAATTATGAGCATATTCCTTATGTGGAAAGAAATCCCTATAAAAAGCAAGCTCTTTTCATAAAAGGTATAATAATTAGGTAATGACTGTCACATGCCACATAGCGAGAGAGAGACTAAGGGAAAGAAAGTTAATGTCACAAAGAAAAAGTTGTTAAAATAACATGCACATTTGTAGAAATAATAAAACTACAACCAAAAGAAATGTTATAACCCCACTCCTCACCTTGACCTAAAATGATCATAATGTTCCATTGGAGTTGGATGGTGAGAATCCTTCTGGATTTACAATTGTGAGACCCTATTAGTCTGATGGTACAGAGGGGCCAACAAATCTGTCCAAAGCTAAATATAAATCACCATTATAAGCGTAACTTTTCTCCCTTATCTGACAAAAGTAGAAACATCTCCAACACATTCTCACACCAAATGAAGTTGTAGGAAATGTTAACTGTGAGTCTCAGTGCTAAACTTAATCATTCTTAAGCTTTAACATGAGTTGCCCAGTGCAGATTCTTGCAAGCCATAAGACCACCTCATTAAGAGTGCCTTACATTTATTCCCATACAGTTAGATATTCCATTGTGAGATATTCCATTGTACCTAAAATTATATAGTGATGAGCTTGCATCGGTTATAGTTTAATGCAAACAGTCAGACTTTACAGAAAATGAATTTCAATTACCCTTGGTTCAAACCCCCTGTTTAAAAGGGGACATACTGTGTAAGTATGTAGTATGCATACTTCAGCACATTTCTCTCTAAGGAGCCAGCTGCATTGCTTTAAAAATTAATGGAGCCTCTTTTCTCCAAGTGTTTATAGATGTTTGAGCATGGAAAGGCTGGTTTTCTTTTGAAATGACAGTCTGCTACTGAATTTATCAAGACTAACTCTACTTTTACCTCACCTGTAAAAAAAAAATGCAGCATAAGTCTGAAGCCCAATTTGTCAAAATGTCAAAATAAAGCATTTAAGCATTTTCATTTACGTAATGACTGTCAGTGCAAATGTTCAATGGGAAGAGCCCCACAATGAGGTGTTGACAAATAATGTACCCCATGGTAGCAAGTTCAGTACAATAATCTTGACAAACACAGCACATACTCTATTCTGTTGATCTTTGGTACAATGACATGTACACTGGATGCTTTTATTGTTCCTGTAAATCTACGAGCAGACATTCAGTGTAATATTTAAGGGTTTGTTTCAAATCAAACTGTGCCCACTAGAATAACATATGCTATTCATTTCACTGCATTCATTTAGTGTTTGCCACAATGGAGTCAATCCCTTTAAGTCATTTCATAATGCAAACATCACATAAAACCATTTCAGTTTGAACGATTAATTTTGTAAGGCATGGCAGAGCATGAAGACCAATGCTAGCAGTTCTATTTCAGTGTGACCCAAAATGTCACATTCTCATGAGTACAATGACGCACATTAGGTATTAGACAGTCCAGTGGCAGTAATGTTCATGACAAAATCTCAGGATTTTGTCAGGATTAGATTTACTAATTAGTTTAAAGCAAACAGTTTCACTATCATAGAAAAACCCTATATAAGGTTTCCAACTGTTTGGTGACCAAAAGCCCAGCTCTCATATAAAAACATTTTATTGATACACAAAGGTTCAGGATGAGAGTGTGCAGGTTCTGTCAGCCCAATAATTTTCTGTTTTAAAGGAAAACACTCTAAAATGAAGCTGAAGAGGCATATGGACAGAGACACCATATGCACCTCAACAGCATCGGAGACTCATGAAATCAAATTACCATTGTACTCGAGTTGCTCTCAAAGCATGTACAGACCACAGACTAAAGAGTGGCTAATTAGTGGGTTCATTTTTGCCCCTGGGGGAAAGATGTATTTTGAATTTTATATTATTTTTAAAGAAAAGATCTGGATATAAACATGTTCTGATTTGATAAGACGAGTAAATATACCAGCATATGCTAGCTTAACTTTCACCTGCAGCCTCCCGGGTTATTTTTTTCTTTTTTTTAAGGTTTCTGTAAAAGCATACCTGTAAAGCATAAGCAGATTGTTTTCACATAAAAATTCCAAAACCTGAAAGGATGATGAGTTTTTCAACAAATTAAAACTCCAGCCAAGACCTGAACCTTTCATGACCTTCACTAAAGGTGTACAAGGGAAGGGTTAATATCTAGTGTTTAGTAAACGTGAGTAAGAGTGGAGTTAAAAAAAAACCAGCCGGCCGGTCATTGGAGATGAGTGTCTCTTTGATCAATGGTTCCTTTCTGCCTGGCTGTAAGCACACCCACGCATGGCCTCCTGCATAATTGAATTTTAATCCGCTAATAGAAAGTAAATCACATGAGTAAAGTGTGTGTTAGCCAAACTGCAGAGCTGTAGAAATAGACACAGAGGAAAAAGATGGAGGGAGATTAATGTAAAGGACAGAAATATGTCAAAGGTCAAAGTGTGTGTGGAAGATTAGGGATGCTAGCTTGGTGTGGAAAGGTTATTTGTGAGGAACATGTTAATAATGAGAGGGTATGGACATTTGCAGGTAATATAAGAGAGTCCTAATTGGATGCATCGTGAGATGCTAATTTGGTTGATTTTGTTAAAATAGTAGCATTAACATATTCACTGCCACGTAAATTGATTTGTGCACTTGTAGATTCATGCAACCTCATGCTCTACTTAGAGAAGAAAAGAACCATGCCTCATCTGAAACAATACTATAGACAAACACTACAAAGCAAATACAACACTCGCATTCTTCAACAGGCCGTACAGTTACAGTATATGAAAACGATTAACTGTGGGGTAGTGTGATCGCGTCAGGCTATTACCACCACAAAGTGGATTATTTTCGTGTAACAGCATGGTCTAGAGTTTGTTATTCTGCTCATGTTACAGATGGAACTACTGTCTGAGCCATGCGATTATACAAAAATAATGTCCACCTTCTGAGCAAACAGATTTGAGGATTCAACTGTGTTGTGGTATAAGTAAAGGTATAGTCATTTTATTTAGGCTGCTCCAAAACTCTTGGCCCAAGACAGATAGATACGATCTTCACTGGGAAATCCATAATCATAATATAAAGAGACAGACTAGGGTCAAAAGCCAGAAAACAGCTGAAACTCAACTTGTGGAAAATATGCATATACACTATAAATAAGTCCCTTGATTTTGTAAAATGTGCTGCCTGCATTTTCAGCAAGCACAAAGGACACTGTAGACTTTATATTAACTTGCAGGTGGGATCATTTGTGTAATCATGATTTTTCTGTTGTTATTGTTTTGAAGGATGTAGGTTAAAAAATCCTTTCATGTACAACAAGCTGTGAATCATCACTGCTTCTCGCCAGAACCTTTGTTCTTGTGTTTTATTCTGCTCAGGTGACAGAAGTGTTGCCAGGCCTGAGACTTTACCATGGAAATGAGGCATTATTGATTTTAATGGGATGACCACTTGGGGAAAATACGATTAGCATTTTCTTCATTACTCCTCTCTTAAGCTTCAGCCAGCCAGATGAGAGCTGACAATAAAAACTCAAGGACTCCTCACAGAGACCTGATGGCTTTGGAGCAGGACTTGAAATGGGAGATTTTACAAATCATTTAACGACATATGCTATGCCTGCAGGCTGTAGCTGAGAGGAGCTAGGGAATTCATAAACCTCTCTGGGTCAAATGTTTATTTTTGGCTGTAAAACGGCCAGCAAGCACAAGCGTCTGCTCTTAAGTAAAAGGTCTAAAGACAGGAAATTGTTTTCATTAGCTAAATATGTTCAGGTGCTGTTATATGAAAAAAATTAATAAATAACATTGCCATGTTACATAGAATCTGTAATGTGCAAAGATTTTGAATGGAGAATGGAGACTCCTTTCATAAGTGTTAAGCAAATGTCTCCTTATAGAAAGCTTCTTTGCTTATTAAACAAAGGCTTTTTTTAAAATACATTTACTATTATGCTTAGATTATAAGAGCATCTGCCATACAAGTCCCTGTGAAACAGCTGTTACAATAAAAATCATATGGTTTCCCCTTGTCCACATGGGGTTCCTCTAGGTTGTTCAGTTTTCTCCCACCTGCCAAAAAACATGCCAGTAGGTGGAGAGGCTATGCCAAATTTTCTATAGGTATGGATGAGTGTGTGAATGTGTGTGCAGGGTGAATTCATCCAGGGTGAATTCTTGTGTCATGTTCAATGTTGCTGGAATAATCTCCTGACCCACTGAGGTCCTGACGTTTATTTAGGATAAATGAATGAAATATGGAAATGATAACAGATTTGAACAACCATTGATTTGAGTTACAGTCGGCACTCCTGTTAAAGCTGTGCTGTTATAAAAAAACAGTTGATGTGTTGGAAGCAGGAAAAATAGGGAAGTGTAAGGATCTGAGCAATTTGACAGAGGCCAAATTGTGATGGCTAGATGACTGGGTCAGAACATTTCCAAAACGGCAGGTCTTGTGGGTGTTCCCGGTATCCAGTGGTTAGTACCTACCAAAAGTGGTCCAAGGAAGGACAACCGCTGAACCAGCGACAGGGTCATGGGCGCCCAAGGCTCATTAATGTGTGTTGGGAGCAAAGCCACCTAGCCCGTCTGGTCCAATCCCACAGAAGAGCTACTGTAACACAAATTGCCGAAAAAGTTAATGCTGGCTATGATAGAAAGGTGTCAGAACACATAGTGCATCGCAGCTTGCTGTGTATAGGGCTGCGTAGCCACAGGCCAGTCAGAGTGCCCATGCTGACCCCTGTTCACCACCGAAAGCCCCTACAATGGGCACGTGACCATCAGAAAGGGACTGTGAGCAATGGAAGAAGGTGGCCTGGTCTAACGAATCATGTTTTCTTTTACATCATGTGGATGGCAGGGTGTGTGTGTGTGTGTGTCGCTTACCTGGGGAAGAGATGGCACCAGGATGCACTATGGAAAGAAGGCAAGGCTGCAGAGGCAGTGTGATGCTCTGAGTAATGTTCTGCTCGGAAACCTTGGGTCCTGGCATTCATGTGGATGTTACTTGACACATACCACCTACCTAAACATAGTTTGAGACCACGTTCACCCCTTCCTGGCAACAGTAACAGTAAACTAATGGCAGTGGCCTCTTTCAGCAGGATAATGCGCCCTGCCACACTGCAAAAATTGTTCAGGAATGGTTTGAGGAACATGACAAAGAGCTCCAGGTGTTGATTTGGCTTCCAAATTCCCCAGAATTCAATCCGAGCAAGCATCTATGGGATGTGCTGGACAAACAAGTTCAATCCATGGGGGCCCCACCTCACAGACTTAAAGGATCTGCTGCTAATGTACCAGATACCACAGCACACCTTCAGAGGTCTGACCTCGATGGGTCAGAGCTGCTTTGGTGGCACAAGGGGGACCTATACGATATTAGGCAGGTGGTTTTAATGTTATGGCTGATCAGTGTGTGTGTGTATGTGTGTGTGTGTGCAATATATATATATATATATATATATATATATATATATATATATATATATATACACACACACACACAGTCATGTGAAAAAATTAGGACACCCCATTAAATATTCAGTTCTTTATTAAGAAATGTCAACATGTCAATTTCTGATCTTGTTTTAGTTCGTACTTGTAGATGAAAGTGATGTAATTGCATGTAAACAACAAAAAAAAACACTTTGTTTTCACTTAAACAAAAGAAATCAACAAAAATAAGTATTTCAACTGAGGAAAAAGTTAGGATACCCTATGCTCTAATAGCTAGTGGTTCCCCCTTTGGCTGAAATAACCTCAGTTAGATATTTCTTGTAGCAATCTACCAGTTTTGGACATCGACTGGAAGAAAGTTTCCCCCACTCCTCAATGCAGAATTCTTTCAGCTGTGTGATGTTTGAGGGTTTTCTTGCATGCACAGTCTGTTTCAAATCACCCCACAGGATCTCAACAGGATTTAGATTTGGGCTTTGACTTGGCCATTCCAGAACTCTCCATTTTTTACTTTTCAGCCAGTCCTTGGTGGATTTACTGGTATATTTTGGGTCATTGTCATGTTGCAAGGTCCAGTTCGGCTTCAGCTTCAATTTTTTGACAGATGGTCTCACATGTTCCTCAAGCACCTTCTGATACAATGTAGAATTCATAGTGGATTGTATGGTGGTGAGCTGGCCAGGTCCCTTAATACAATTTCAATTTCACTTGTCTTCAGTAAGTGCTCTATTGGGTTGAGATCAGGCGACTGACTTGGCCATTGAAGAATATTCCATTTCTTTGCCTACAAAAAGTCTTGAGTTGCTTTTGTAGTATGTTTAGGGTCATTATCCACCTGCACCATGAAGCAGCATCCTATCAGTTTTGTAGCATTTGGCTGAATGTGAGCAGAAAGTATAGCCCTATACACCTCAGAATTCATCTTGCTAGTTCTGTCAGCAGTCACATCAATAAACACCAGTGAGCCCTTTCCATTGGCAGCCCATGCCATAACACTGCCTCCACCATATTTGACACATGATGTGGTATACTTTGAATCATGAGCTGTTCCTTTCTTTCACCATACTTTTCTCTTCCCATCATTCTGGTACAAGTTAATCTTGGTTTCATCAGTCCAAAGAATCTTATTTCAGAACATGGGAGGCTTTTTTTAGATGTTTTCTGGCAAAGTCTAATCTGGCTTTCCTGTTCTTAAATGTTACCAGTGGTTTGCACCTTGTTGTAAACCCTCTGTATTTACATTCATGAAGGCGTCTCTTGATTGTAGATTTTGACAATGATTTGCCTACCTTCTCCAGAGTATTCTTGACTTCTGTTGATGTTGTGAAGGGGTTTTTCTTCACCAAGGAAAGGATTCTGCGATCATCCACTTTAGCTGTCTTCCGTGGTCTTCCAGGCCTTTCAATGTTGTTGAGCTCACCAGTGCTTTCTTTCTTTTTAAGAATGTACCTAACTGTTGATTTGGCCACACCTAAGGTTTTTGCTATCTCTCTTATAGACTTATGTTGTTTTTTCAGCCTAATGATGGCCTCCTTCACTTGCATTGAGATCTCTTTGGACTTCATATTGGTAGCTCCATTCGAACAGCTGCCAAATGCCAACTCAATACCTGATATCAACTCCAGACCTTTTATCTGCTTCATTTGTCTTGAAGTAATGAGGGAATGGACCGCACCTGGTCAATTAACTTCTTGTCAGTCAATTGTCCAAATACCTTTGAGCGCCTGAAAATGGAGGTACGTTGCTTAAAATGGCTGTAATTCCTAAATGGTAAATGCCATATTTTTGTGGAAGCTCTTAAAATAAAGCTGAAAGCCTACACTTCGATTACATCTTGAATGTTTTATTTTTAAATCCATTGTGGTGGTGTATAAAGGCAAAATCACAAAAACTCTGTGTGTATATACATACATGAACTTTACATAACACTTGAGTCAAATGATGTAGATTTTTGTTGATATAAGATTGTGTTATAAGTCACATCATGCTGATGTTATCATGCATGAATAGACCTAGTTGTAACTGTCAAATTAATCACTGCAAATTTGGTTTAATTAATTTAATTTAACAAAATGGCCTCCACATGGCACATCTTATTATTTTTCCTTTTTTTTTTGTGCTCTAACAGTTATTTATGCACACAATTTAATGAAGGCCTGAGAAAGTAAGTCTAGGTCATGAAATCTTAATGTATGCATGGGATGTAGACTATTTTATCACACTTTTTATTTGCTATTTTTAATTGTGAAATTAATAAAAATAATGCCAATATTTTTGTTAATTCAGTGTGCTTTCCTGTAAAGAATGTGCCCATGGTTTGAAGGATAAGCTGATCAAGCATATATCTACTACATTTATGGCTCACTTTAAGTGAATTCATAACTTTAACCATAAAAAAAAAAATCAGATAAGCAATGATTCTGATTGTAGGAAATCTATGTCACTTGACTTGGGTTATGTCATGTTGTCCTATAAATTTAAATAAAATGGTATTATGGCAATTGGTCTTTATGACAGTTGATGCCTGTTGGAATAACCCTTCAGCTGTCATGAAAGGTTTATGTTGTGTAGCTCTATGAACACTACTCAAGCAAAGTGGTATTCTTTTATATATAGTATCTGTCCATTCAACAGCATTTGCTGATTTATTGCTCAATGCAGCTAAAAAATATCAGACATAATATCAATGATAGACATATGAAGAACAGGCACTGGCAGGCTTACTTAGTGCTATCAAGAGTTTCTGATATATGGAACCAAACAGAGCTCAATATGGGGAACAATTTATCTGTCCTCAGTTACAAAGTTTTGATGAAAGCCTATGATATAGCACTCACTTAGAATTCCTACAAATTTTAGTTGAGGATGCTATGCCTGCCTCTGTGTCTATAGCAGCAGCTGAAAGACTACTGGTCCACAAAGTATAAAGAAAGAACTGAGGATATCAGGGGATTAGAAATTGCATATGCACAGTGGACTACTTTCTTCATGATGTGCACATATGGCCTTTGTGGGTGTGTATAGAGACAGAGATGAAGCAAATCAGTCTTCTGAACCCTGAACTGAGGCCAAAGCTGCCAGGCAGAATGTCACTCTTTGTGTCTGAGGAAGATAAATGTGCATATGTTCAAACAGGGAGGAAGAAAGTGAAAAAAGGAAGAGCACATAGTGTCTGCCTATGGTGATGAGTGGTCAAAGGATGACTAATTGCCTGGAAGACAAGAGCCTGAAATGGATTTATTCTAATAAGTAGCCTTAGAAAGCTGAACCTGGAAAAAAGAATGGAAAGAATGATGGTCTGATTGAGGGTTCTTTTTTTAGATGAGTGTGTGCGCATGTGTGTTACTGTGTGACCTTGTCTGGTGTCAAATGGCATCACTTTTTAGTGGCCTCCGTTCCTGGGTGATGGGATGAGACTCGTCACTTAATATTTGCACGTATGTGCATGTTTTTTAACTCGCTGTGAGGACTAAAATGGAATAAAAGTCCTCACAATCATTGGATAGTGTCAAAAATCCTAATCTTCACCAAATAAATTTTAAGACAGCTTTTTTTTTTAAATAAAAGAGCCTAGATATTTCCTATTGGTTACTTAGGATAAGGTCAGGATTAGGGTTAGGTTATAATTATTAATAATATAATATATTGTTGCACTTTTGTCTGCTCCCATTAGGGGGGCCACAGTGGATCATTAGTCCATGTATATGATCTGGTATAGTTTTTACGCTAGATGCCCTCACAACCCTGCCCAATTTTATCCAGGCTTGGGACCAGCACTGAGATCGCACTGTTGCATGCAACCCCAGTGGCTAGGGTTGGTTCCCTGGCCTGGAATCAAACAAGAAATGGTGTGGTGAGAGCACTGCGGCCTAACCAATAGTCCTTAATTCACTTGCCATGTTTTCATCATTGAAGAATGGATCTTCTGTAGCTGTAGTGTTATACCGTTATTCTCCAGACAGGTATATGCAAACAGAGTCACACCTACATATATTGTACACTTATTAGAATTATTGAACTTGTTGCTAATGGTTACAAAAGTTTGCACATTGTAATGCAAAATTAATCTCGAACTACTTGTGTGAAAAGGAAAAGGCAGTCTAGCTTTTGTCATTCTACACCAGTACTTGATGGAAAAAGCAGCTTGTTATAGGAAAAGCATTTTGAAAATAGCTCATCTACTGCCACATTACTAAATGTTTAGTTAAACTAGTGGCATTGCTGTGTTGTTGTGTATGTGTGTGTGCAAAATGGAGGGGAGAGAGTTTGCATGCATGTTGATGAAGGAATGGGTTGTGATTTACTTTTTTCACACAAAAAAACTGTGAATAAAGTTAGCAGCTAAACCTTTCAGTAAATAGATAGTAGATATACAGCCCCTTCCAAAAGTATCCAAAGGAATGGCAAGACCATTTCTTTTTGTTTTTGCTATACACTGAAGACATTTGGGTTTGAGATCAAAAGATTAAATATGAGATTATAGATCCGAATTTCAACTTTTATTTCCTGATATTTACATCCAGATGTGTTAAACAACTTCTGTTTGAACCCCATTCATTTTTCAAGTGATCACAAATATTAGCACATGTGACTGACAGCTATCTCTTGTTGCCCAGGTGTGCTCTGTTAGATTGATTGTATAAACAATTAAAATTTGCATTTGCTTTTTTAAAAGGAAAGCCAATGTGTAGAACATTGAGCTGTCTATGGGAGAAAAGCAAGACATTTTGAAGCTGAGAAAAGAGGGAAAAATGGTCGGCCAAAGAAATCAACAGCAGTTGATGACAGAAACATTGTGAGAGCTGTGAAGAAAAACTCCAAAACAACAGTCAAATCATGCAAATCATTCATCAGCAGTAAAAATTGGAAGGCCCAAATTGATATCTCAAAGAAATACAGAAAAGAAATAACCTCTACCAAAGTGATGGAAAGGCCAAAGTGTGGAGAAAGAATGGTTCTGTTCATGATCCAAAATACAAGCTCATCAGTCAAATATGGTGGAGGTAGTGTAATGGCTTGGGCTTGCATGGCTGCTTCTGGAACGAGCTCACTAATCTTTAATAATGATAGCAGCAGAATGAATTCAGAAGTCTACAGGAACATTTTGCCTGTCATTTTACAGATAAATGCATTCAGTCTAATTGGGAGGAACTTCAGCATGCAGCACGACACTGACCCAAACACACAGCCAACACAACAAAGGACTTCTTCAGAGGTAAAAAAAAAAAAAAAAAAAGAAAAAGGAAGGTTTTAGACTTGCCAAGTCAATCACCAGACCATAACCCAATTGAGCATGCATTTCACCTCCTGAAGAAGAGACTGAAGGGAGAAACCCCCCAAAATAAACACCAACTGAAAGAAGCTTTGGTACAAAAAGCATTTGGTGATGTCATTGGGTTGCCGGCTTGATGCAGTAATTGCAAGCAAGAGATATGCAACCAAATATTAAGTGCTATTTAGTTTAATTTACTTTAAGGCTGCCTGTTATAATTTTGCTCACCTAAAATTGGGTGGTCTGCCACCAAAGGTGCCATGTTCTAAGTTGTTTAACATATCTAGATGTAAATATCAGTAAATGAAAGCTGGAATTCTGATCTATCATCTCATATTCATCTCAAACCCAAATGTCTTCAGTGTATAGCAAAAATAAAAGAATTAGCCTTGCTGTTCCAATACTTTCAGAGAGGTCTATAAGATTGTTTTGCTCAAAATTTGATACTTATCCAGTGATTGATGGCTCAGAAGAAGCTTCAATAACTCATAAATATTCAGGGATATTCCAATGATTTCCAGGACTAAAAGTGCTTGTAAATGCAGTATATCCATAATAAAGTTATACTGCCATCTATATTCCCAGTATAAATAAATTAATAAACGAATGAATGAATACATGCTGAATAATGAAGCAGTTCTGAAACAAGATAAAAAAAAACACAACTAAAAAAGTACAAAAATACAAAAAGAGAACTGAGAACTCTCTCTATTGTGTATGGCTTATTAATGCCCATAAGGTGAAAAATAGGAAGGATGATTAAAACCAACACGTGTCTCATATGATTTGTTTCAAAAAGAACATAACCTTGTATTGGAAATGATAATTTTAGTTATTTTTATCTGAATTAGTCACATGTTGTGTTTTCAATTTAGATTTAACCGAGCAGATTATTTGAACCTGGGCTATGGACATGCTCCGTAATGCCAATAATTTATGACTCTTCTTTTTGACTGCAATGTATTTGGGGGACGCAGCTGCTGACTCTGTCATTTGTTTTAGATCAGTGGATCATGCAGGTGGTGAATGTATTTGCTTTACACTCCATTTCCCACTGAAGCGCTTGGTGCATTGAGCCTCTAATTAAAAACAAATTACAAGGAAATGTTGAATTTTAACATTTGGTTTGGACAGAAGATTCAAGAACATCCCACATATTTCTATGCATATTTCTGGATGTAGCTTGAGAGTTCTCATTATCAAGATGGTCTAGCCCACAAGAACAAGTGAGTAGGTATGTAATCTGTTTACTTAATAAAGGATTATAAACAGAAAAATCAGGGTCATATTTCAGAACATAGACTTCATCAAATCAACATGTAGGTATACTCTTATTATTATTTCCATCGTCCATAAAAATAGAGCTTGTCATAATGTTTACTGACAGCATTTGAAATTATAACATATAATGCATAAAAGGACTGCATTAATTGGGTCAGCATCCAGTGTTCTGTTCAAAAAGCAAATGTGTGTGAACATGCAAGATACAAACAGCTACAGATGAATCTTCATTTAAATAATGTATTGTATATTATATATGACATTTTGATTACTTTTGGAATTATAGGCACTGCATGTTTTTGTTTGTTTGTTTGTATGTTTTATTTTTTCAAATGTGACATAAAAATAATAATGAAATCATAAAATCATAATGTGTATTCAATATTTTGAGTTTTATAATTAATGAATTGCACCCATGTTTTGGTTAGTCTATGCCCTTCTCTGAATAAAAAGTACTCATGGTTTAATGTATAACATGACCAAGTAGTCACCTGCTATGCTTACAGCTGATATAATATGCCCTATAAAATTTGGTCCTTGGGATATGTATTGTTTTTATGATATTGTCTCCTCTGATCTCCTCTGTGTAACCAAATGAAAAATTAATGTCCTATACATGGATGATTTGCACAATTAATTAATTCATCATGGATAAAGCAGTTACTGAAGATGGGACACACTGCAACCCTTACCAGGAAAAGTGATTACTGAAGATGAATAAGTGAATAAAATATACAGTATATGTGTATCTACATTGTCCAGAAAAATAGGCTTAAGTTCAAGGTCACACATCATTTGCGAATGAGTGAAGTACAGTATTAATTCCTCACTACACTCACTTAACATAAGTTCAATTCAATTCAATTTTATTTGTATAGCGCTTTTAACAATGGACATTGTCACAAAGCAGCTTTACAGAAATAAATGGATTAAAAAAATACATTGTAAATATGTGAATTTATCCTAATGAGCAAGCCAGAGGCGACGGTGGCAAGGAAAAACTCCCTGAGACAATATGAGGAAGAAACCTTGAGAGGAACCAGACTCAAAAGGGAACCCATCTTCATCTGGGTGCAATGGATAGTGCAATTATAAATAAATCCCTTCTATTATTGTGTACTATATGGACAAATAATGCAAATGTGCAACCAATAAATTCATTACAGTTTTCGCAAGAAGTCCGGTTGGTTGAAATCCATCCAAGCCATCACAGTACAGCTCCCCATATGAGATCCCCAGACCATCTCCCCAGCCCCCAGGTGGAACCATCCCCAGCAATCCAAACAGTCTGAATGTCTGAATGCAGCCCAAGGTTTCTTCCTCATGTTGTCTCAGGCAGTTTTTCTTTGCCACTATGGCTTACTCATTAGGGATCCAAATCCTCTAATCTAATTTTGGATTTCTGTAAAGATGCTTTGTAATGATGTCTATTGTTAAAAGCATTAAAAACAAAAATGTTGCAGAGGTGGCTAGGTTAATAGTTTGTTAGATTGGCTAGTCAGACATTTATGTTTCTGAGATTGACTTCTCCAATACTCCATATCCTAAGTGGCTTTCCAGGGCTTCCTATGCTATCTCCGATCCTCTAGCACTGCTTGACTGGTCCCCACCATCTACAAGGGAGGCATCAAGACTCTTCTCTGTTCTGGCACCTAGGTGGTGGAATGAACTTCACCTAGATGTCCAAAGAGCTGAGTCACTGTATGCTGTACATGTCTGTATGCTTCTCTTACTATATTACCTCCCCAACAGTTTTTAGATTGATGGTATTCTTAGTCCATTAGCTAGTGAACCAGTATCAGGATGTATTTATTGATAGAGACTTCAAAGCACTTCTGTACGTTGTTCTGGGTAAGGGCGTCTGCCAAATGCTGTAAATGTAAATGCAAACAGGAAAGGAAACATAAATCAGGCTTGAGCGCTGCCTTCTCATATACTTTGTCATTTATTCTGATTTTATTCTGAACTTTGTCTTTTGTTTCTTTTGTTACTCAAAATCATTGTAAATTATGCATTTGTCATTCCCCTAAATCACTAAGTTGACAAACAGATATAACAATATTGGGTACCATGAACAAGAGGCATTCATGCCCCTCATTCTTTTAATCCCACTTTTTCTCCACTTGTCTTGTTAAGCAGAGACAAGTGACATCTGTCGGGTATACATGAAAGGTCCATGTCAAAGCAGAGGCAAGCAACAGAAAGAGAGTGCAGCGTCTGTGGGGAAATGCCAAGGCCTGTTTAGTCATGCGTGTTCCAGCAACAGGGCACAACACAGTCAGCACTCTGTCTCAGTAATAGAGCTGTCAGGGCAAACGCTAAATAGCACACACAAATCCATACAAAAACGAGATATGTGTGTGTGAGAGAGAGAATAAGAATGCAGTGGTGTGATTAATCTGTAGATGAGCCCTCAAGGGTTCTTTAGCCTCGGGCCAGATGGCTAAAAGCTGATAGGGAGAGTGATGGAAGGAGTGATATATTCAAGCAGGGAGAAACATCCAAAGAGAGGTTAATGAGGGGAGCCTCCGACTGTTCATGTGAGAGTGATTTCTCTCCGTTATGTTAGGACAAGACAGTTTTGTTAAAGACAGGACTGAGAGAACCACAGAGAGTGTGTAACAACTGGAAAGCTTAAGCAGATTCTAATAGCTGTAAGAGCACACTTGAGAAAGAAAAGCATAAGAAATGGAAGAACCAAGAGATAGAGAAAGAGAACGGAGAGAAGGGAGAGGGAAAGAAAGCTTTAAATTTTGCTTTTCTGACATCAACTTTGCTTCAATTATCCGTTACTGTATTACTGTTTCAGCTGTTTTATTGTATTACTCTTCACTACATTCAGACATTATAAGTTTAACATGGGAGCTAGGGTAGTTCTATTGCTGATACCAAATATCTCCATTTGGAATGGGTTAGTTTTTTAGGATGTCTGCAGCTTCTTTTTTTTTTTTTTTTTTTTTAACTCAGTTGTGTGATCTGGATGTAAATAGAATACCAAGTAACACTTGTAAAATATGGAATTACCCCAGTACACTATGTAAGACTAACCCTGTCTGAACCGTGTTTGTGTTTTTCTCCATCCACTTCCAAGAAAATTTTGGTTCAACATATATATATATATATATACTTTTCTACAAACTCTGTGGTGGTCTGATCATTTTAGTCTAGTCCAGACAGACACCTTTTTGATTTGCCTCTTGTGTTAGAAAACATTTTCAAGTAGCAAGCTGCTGCTACTTGCCTATTTATCTTTTTTGTATGTGCATCCACTGATCATGATTAAGGCAATCAAGAAACAATAGAAGTGTTGTAAAAGGTTTGAAAAAATTGCTGTGCGTCATATCACTTCATTGCCTTACTGTCTTTACTTAGGGTGAATTAGAATGAAAAATAAAGACAGTGGAAAAAGTGTTATTCAAATGGCTGTTATGATTACAGCTACAGCCTGTACAAACCTTCTTAAATATTCACATATTTAATGACTGTTCCTTTCTATAACTCCAATATTGTCATTATATCACCATGTCTGACAAGCATCTATGTTCAAAGGAAAACAAAGCTGCTAGAAACTTGCATGTGTCAAGTTAAATTGATAGCTGTCCAGATGTAAGTTTTATTAAAAATGAGATGGGCAAACATTTTATTACAGATGTCACCCTGAGAAACTAATACCATCTGAATATGGTGTCTGTTTACTTTGAACTGAGCTCCTCTTTTTATTAAACCAATTGCACTTCTGGGATAAATAAAATGTATTTAATACAATTATGAGATTCAGGGCACAGCTGGCAAAATCAAAAGTTTTACACACTTCAAGGGATCATATTACAACATCTGGTACTGAACTTCCATCTTGATTCCGTCACGAGTCAAAGTTGGACTACAGGTTGGACTACAGCTTTCTAATGCTCCAAGCTAATATAAAACATTAAGTGTGCTTAAAAATGCAGATATAAATATTTAAATGAGAGAAATAGTCACAAAAACAGATTGATTTTAAAGAGACTATGCCTCCAGTGTCTCAGAGCCTTCCTGCCCAGCTTCTGTGATCTCATAGAATAGCATTCTTCACTGATTATCAGCTGCACCTGCTTCTGGTTAATGGTCTGATCATGTTTCCTAACTGTGTGTGTATGTGTGTGTGTGTGCACATGTGTGTTTTGTCTTTGAGATTTGGCATGTATCACAGCAATTCAGTTTTCTCTGCCCGAAACAGGGTTTTTCAGTAGTGTCTAAAACCAAAACCTTAACAGACAAGCACTTACCTTGGACTGAAGAAGGAATCTGTTTTTTTTTTCTTTGCTGTCAAATGTAATATGATGTAACAGAAATGCAAGAGATCATTTAAAAATAAAAAAAGACTTGTATAATGATACAAGAAAATTGCAAACATTTGAATAAACATTTATTATTAGCCTAGTACTATATAATGCCAATATACACTCACTGAGTACTTTATTAGGAACACTACTAATACTGGGTAGGGCCTCACGTTGCTCTCAAAACAGCCTCAATTCTTTGTGGCATGAGTTCCACAAGATGTTGGAAACATTCCTTTGAGATTCATGTTGACATAATTGCATCACACAATTCTTGCAGATGTTTCAGGTGCACTTTCATGTTGCAAATCTCCTATTCTACCACATCCCAAAGGTGTTCTATTGGATTCAGATCCTGTGACTGGGAATGCCACTGAATGACACTGAACTCATTGTCATGTTAATGAAAACAGTTTGAGATGACTTTTGCTTTGTGACATGGTGTTATCTTGCAGAAAGTTAGAAGATGGCTAAATTGTGGCCATTAAGGGATGCACATGGTCAGCAACAATACTCAAATAGGCTGTGGAATTCAAGTGATGATTGATTGCTATTAACAGGCCCAAAGTGTGCCAAGAAAACATTCCCCACACCATTACACCACCTCCACCAGCCTGGACTGTTGACACAAGGCTGGTTGGATCCAAAGATTCATGCTGTTAGTGCCAGATTCTGACCCTACCATTTGTGTGCCTCAGCAGAAATTGAGATTAATCAGACGAGGCTATGTATTTCCAATCTTCAACTGTCCAGTTTTGGTGATCCTGTGGCCACTGCAGCTTCAGCTTTCTATAGTTCTGTATTTGTAGTATCTGAGTTACTGCAGCCTTTCTGTCAGCTTGAACCAGTCTGGCCATTCTCCATTCACCTCTGTTATCAACAAGGTATTTCCATCTGCAGAACTGCTGCTCACTGGATGTTTTTTCTTTAGTGCACCATTCTGAGTAAACTCTAGAGACTGTTGTGCATGAAAATCCTGGGAGATCAGCAGCTATAGAAATACTCAAACCAACCCATTTGGCACCAACAATCATGCCACAGTCAAAAATCACTAAGATCACAGTTTTTGATGTGTGGTTGATGTGAACATTACCCTAAGCTGCTGGCTCATATCTGCAGGATTTTATGCATTGCACTGCTGCCACATGATTGGCTGATTAGATCATTGCATGAATGAGTAGGTGTACAGGTGTTCGTAATAAAGTGCTCAGTGAGTGTAATACTGCATGAATAGTCTTAGCTGTAATTACTTCATTACTCACCACAAATGTGGTTTAATTTAACAATCTGGCTTCCAATCTCATAATTTTGCAGCTTGTAAAATAGCACTTGATACACCATATCCTATTTTTATTTTTTTGCATACTGACTGGAAGCACAAGAGAGAGAATCGAGGTAATGAAATTGTAATGTGTGAGGGTCGGACATACTCTATTTTATCATGGTTATAATTTGTGGGGAAAATTTGTGAATTTCAGTTGTTGTGTTAAGACAATAATGTAAAAGTTTTTGACATTCCAAAATAACATTGTGGCATTCTCAAATGCAACTGCATAGTTTTTTTGTGTGTTTTTTGTGTATTTCCAGAACAAAACATTCAGTATGATATATTGTGGTTACATCAAACTGACAGACAGCAGCTCTAGACTTAATACTGCTCCTCGCTCAAGCTAATATATTGCATGTAACTAACACACAAACTCTGTTTTAGGCAAACCCCACCCTGTATGTGCAATTCTCTCATAAATTCTGAATAGGTGTTAATTCTGTGGTTACATTGTCATGCATAATTTTGGTATTAAATGCTCATTATGTGCTTGTAAAGCAACATCCCATAGTGATAGGTTCTAGTCACCTTATGTCTTAGCCTGCGTCCCCAATTTTCTGTAGCCTGTTCAGAGATTGTGTAGTTATTCTTACTCATCATGGTCTTTCTACTGCAATCCATAAGTATTCACAGGACTTAAATTGTATACAATAGTTGATATTAGCCATTATATGTTTTCATATGGTATGAAATTCAACACTGCCCTTGCTCATTCCAATTCATATAAATTTTTCAAAAGAAATTTGCTTTTATTATTTTCTGGTCTTTGTCACTATTATCACTATTAATTAGTAAAACCTACCTTTGCATTTACTAATTGGGTAGACACATTTTATCCAAAGCAACTTACAAGACAGACTGCATCTGGCTGTGTAAGGACTCAACAGAGATTAAAGTGTTTCAGCTGTAAATCTCCTCCAGCTGATTAGAGGCAAGTCCAAGATTATAGGAAGAACAGACAGAGCAACCAATAAACACATATGCTGTATCAAGTAGCAGTACATCAAAGTAACACAAACCCTGGTCACAAAACACAAAAAATGTTAGTACCTTTAACCAAAAGAGGTTACTGAAGGAACCAAAGGAAGTACATCTACGGTAGACACTTAAAAATACTGCTCCAAATATACTGATTACAGTGGCCCTATCTTGTAGCTATACATTTCTTTTTCTAAAATATATCTCGAGACAGGAGCCCATGATTGGGGAATTTCAAGCCCATGACTGGGGATTATTTATTTGTTGCATATTGTCTGACCATTTAGTCTGTGCAACAGCTTGAATATAGCTTTGTATAGTGTAACACCTATCAGGAGATATGTATTAACTCTAACTATAGGCCAGTTGGTTCGACTATGAGGTGTAATTGCATGAATTGAATGCTGTTCATAGACTTCAGTTAAGCATTCAACACAATCATTCCTCAGCACCTGATTGGAAAGCTGAACCTGGAGGGCCTGAACACCTCCCTCTGCAACTGGATCCTGGACTTCCTGACTGGGAGACCTCAGTCAGTCCGGATCGGGAACAGCATCTTCAACACCACCACATAATATAAGTAAAGTCAACTGATCTTTTCTACCTGGGTGCACCCTATAAGCTATAAGATTTCACTCTGGAATAACCAGGTTACACTATCAATGCATAACCATATTCACAGTTACAAAAGTCAGACACTTAAATTCACTTTACAATTCTATACTCACTGGGTTGGCCAGTCTAGAAGACTATGGTTTCATTGTAGAAAAAAACTTGAACAATCCAAAGTGAGTAAACCACAAATGTCTCTGGTTTATCCTTACTGATGGTTCTAAAACTTTTTGTTCTGAATTTTTCTGCTGCATGCATTCTCAGTCTCATGGAAAGAAAGAAAATGGCTCCCTCCATCTAGTGACAAACGTAGTAAGGTGGGACTTCAGATTTAGACCTCCCGTAATTGGAAAATTATTGCGATGTCAATCATTATACCGACATGAGTTTTACTTATATTTACTTAGATCATTTCCCATAGACCTTTTACTCGTTTCTGATTATTATTATTACTGTAAACAGTTCCTTTATTTTTTTTTATTAATTTATGTTAATATTACATTACACACGGTTCAAATAGCAATACTGTCCAATAGCTTTATACTGTTTTCTTTAACAGTGCCAAGTGACAGCTGAATATACACTACCAAACATTGCCCTCTTAATCCTTATTTACTATTTTCCAACATTAAGGCCTTCATTGCAAAACGTTTTATATATTTAAAAGTACAGTATGTTTAATGAAGTATTTTTACTGAAGATTATACCCATTGTTATTAAAAAATCCATAACCCAATTAAAATACAATCATAATGTACACAAGTTGAGGTAACAAGCAGCACATATATGGACCACCTCAACTGGCCAGTATTGCATGTTTTCATATAGAGATTTAATTAATGACTACAAAAGCCACTGACAAAAAAAAATTAGCCCATGCATTAATATACATCAACCCATAAAACAGACACAGCTGCGTTTCTGGGCATTTAAAAAGCAGCCTAATTCTGTTTGAAAACCGCAGACCTGGTAACACTAGTGTCTATGTTGTCTTATCTTGTTGGGGTTGCAGCAGAACACATCAGAGTCCACAATACAAATATGGCCGTATGACTACCTCCACAAGTGGTTTAAATTTATAGATTGTAATTTAACCCATTTACACCTGTACTTAATGCTGTCCACTTATAATCAAATCACGCAAGATGAAAGGGGTCTTAGAAATAAATCAGAGAAAAATAAATTATACTGAATGAATGCATAATAAAAGATATACATAAAATATCAGTGCTGACCCCAACAACCTTTACAGATTCATCAGTCATTTATTAATCATCAGCTTTATCCTGGTCAGGTTGGATCCGCAGCCTATCCTGGGAACAGGGCATGAGATGTGCACACACACACACACACACACACATTCACACACTCATACACTCCAATGGTTCGCCTGTTCAACTGTCAGCATCTTTTTGGAAGGTGGGAGGAGACTGGAGAACCTGGAGGGAACACACAAAGACATAGTGAGAACATGCGAAGCTCCACCCATACAGTTTCCCAAGCTCTGGATCAAATCAGGGACTGCAGAGCTGTGCTGCCACTGCTCGCTGTGTGACCATACTGTCTCCAAAGAACTTTAACTTTCTTTAAAAATTTTAGCTTCTTGTGTTTATGATGCAGTATTCTGTACATTGTCTCATTGTGACCTGATCATTGCTGCTTTGATCATGATTCTTCAGTAAGCCTGTACAAAGAGGCTGCATTGGCTCTAATGTGTTACATCCAGGTTTTCATTCAGAACAGCCAAGAATGACTCTTAATAAGTCATATCAGAAGAGAAGAAGTACATTATAGTTTATAGCATAATACATTACAAACAAGGATTCAGTGGGCTGGGCTGAAGTGCATTTACCCATCATGAAGCCAGTAGACAGATGCAAGTACTAGGCAGTACTCAGAAACATGAGGCAGGTAAATGGTCAGGTGATCAGCAAACAGCTATAAATGATACAAGGCTATGGTCAAAAAGGTAAGGAGCAATCGCTTGGAATCATTACAGGTGGCAAGATATGACCTGCATAGATCCATAAAACTTGCCAAGAGGGACTACAGAGATGGTGTCAAACAACAAGGGCTCTAGCCTCAAGAGCATATGGAATGGCTTGAGCTCAGTTTCCAGCTACAAGGGGAGGAGGAACTGTGAGATGGGAAGTGGCAAGCAATTTGAGGTAAGCAATCCAACCAATCTCTTGCTGCTAAATTTACTCCTGACCAAGACAGCTAAACACTTACTCTGTCGACATCAGATGTGATCAAGGCCTTCAAAACAGTCAACCCTCACAAAGCACCAGGACCTCATGGAATCCATGGTACTGTCATCACAGAATGCACCATCCAGATGGCAGAGGTTTTTACAGACATCTGTAAACTCTCCCTGAGGCTGTCAGTGATTCCCAGCAGTCACATGATACAATGACAATCCCACTGACCTCAATCATCAAGAAGCGTTTCAAGTGATCAAAACATACTGTATGTTCAGTACTTTCTGCTACACTTGATGCTCTACAATTTGGATACCAGTCAAACAGGTCTAAGGATGATGCAATTGCTTTAACCATGTCCACTGCTCTCATGGACTTAGACAAAAAAGAACACCTATGTCAGAATATTGTTCATTGACTACAGTTTAACATTCAATACAATCATCCCCACTAATCTCATCACTAAGCTTAATGCTTTAGGCATGGACAGCCATTTGTGGAATTGGATACTTGACTTTTTGACTGGCAGACCCCAGGAAGTGAAGATCGGCAAATCCATGTCCTCCATGTTGACGCTGCTCAGCTGCTTTCTGACACAACTGTGTCACCAAGCACAGCTCAAACAGCCTCCTGGCTGATGACATTACCATCCAGTTCTGCTGTCACAGTGGTGCTGTGACAATAACCTCTGTCTCAATGTCAGCAAAACTAAGGAGATGGATTTTAGGAAGATACAGAAAGGAGAGCATGCTCCATTACACATTGACGGTGCTGTTGTGGATAGAGTCACCAACCTTTAGATCCTGGGTGTGCACATAACTGAAGACCTTACTTGGCCTCTGCACTCTGACCAGATTGCCAGGTCCACCTGTTAGAGACTTTACTTCTTAAGGAGTGTGATGAAGTGATCATCACCGCTGGGAACGGCAGCACTGGCCCACACATACACTTACCTCATTCACACACATTTCTTCCTCCGTGCTTACTGTGGTCGGAGAAGTATGGTTTCCACAGATCTAGACACCGCAACGTCTTCAGCCACAAAGGACCCCTCGAAAAAGGCAGGATCATCAGAGCTGAGGAAGAAAGAAAAATAGGAAATACATCCATTAAATATATAAAGTAAATAAATAAATCAATAAAAAGACTGAAACAAAAGACCACCTTGTGTCTCAGCGAAAGCGATATAGCTTTCTGCTTCCATCAGCTGAAACAGCCAACATTTCCGGCGTGCAGGCTGGGCAGGTGAAAGAAGCACCACAGCAGAGCTGGTCTTCCTCAAATGAAGCATATGAAAAGTCTAAGAAGCTGCGCTGTAGTGTATCGCCGTTGATATGTCCAGACTGGAAGATATATAAAATGAAATAGAATGTGTGATGTCTGCTTATGGAAAGCAATTTCATAATATGGTAAAACAATTACATTTACTCTTCCTCCAATCTTAGTGCGATGCTCCAGCAGCTTTGCGAAGGCTTGTGTGGAGAATCCCGGAGAGATGACCTTGAGTTCCTGAAAGGAGCTCAGGAGGTCCAGTGTATAAAGTGTGGAACTGGTGGCAGAGGCTGGCCAATATCCACTCCTAAGGAGGTCCTTCAAGTCAGGGGTCCACTGATGCTGTCACGTTTGACAAACATATAGTGGCTGATGCAAGTCAAAACACCCTAGGAACAAAAAAAATAAAATTTATTACATTTTACAAATTAAAAATATATTTATTAAAAATATATTTATTTATAAATATATTTAAATAATAAATACACATTTACCACATACTTAATTTTACAACAGTTATGTACTATTTTTTTGTTTGCGAAGGACAAAAATAAAAGATGCCTGTCTTGGTTTCAGCTAATGACAATACCATAGGTTTTGACACAACTGCAATTGTAAGCACAATGGCATAGCACACTAGTGTGAAAAACATTAAATCTACAAAATATATCTGAATAATGAATTTTTTTTTACCATTGATGGTAATTAAAATCACTGGTTTGCCTGGTAACACAGTGAAGTTTGTGCCTTCACAGGAGCAGTCTGGCACCTTCACAGTTGGCAAAATGCAAGCTGGCAAAAAGAAAGAAAACCACTAATTTAGATGATCTGTAACTGGTTGCAGACACACATGAACAGCAAAATTAGGGCTTTCATAAGAACATACCTTGCTCATGGGTGCAATATCCATCTTTCCCTTTAATGACACATGAGGTTGGAGGAATGGCTTCAAAAAAACCCATGAATCACACATTCCCTGTTGTGGAGTGGCTGTTTTTTGTGACACAGTACATCACAGTCGCCACAGAACCACTCCTCAGGAAGACACTCTCTGCACCTAGGGAGAAAATAAAATAAAAATTCTAATATATTATTTCAGGTGAATAATATAAAGTACAACACAGACACTAGGTTTGATTTTACTGTAAAGGACTGCATAGTGGCTCAGTGTTTAGCGCTGTCCCCTTACAGCAAGAAGGTCCTAGATTTACTTTTCTCATTAACGTGGATTCATCTGAGTATCCAGGTTTTCTCGCGCCCCAAAACACATGCATCCTAGCCTATAAAGCAGGGCACTGAGCATTAATTCTCAGCAAGCCTACCCTGGTTAATTAAAGTTTGACATTAATGAAAGCCAACCTAATAACAGCAGGCTCGTGGCAAAGCCAACACAACGGATGACCAACAGCCTCTTTTGCAATAAGGCATTTTAGGTGGTATGGTCTTGCTTCTTTCCAGCGCTCTGAGGCTTTCTGCTGCCGAAAAGACCATGATGATGCAGAGCTTCTTTGAGGCTCAGCAGAAGGATATGACGCCAAAATATCAGAAAGCCTCTCCATATTTTTTTTCTGTAAAGAAAATACAAAATAAAGCTGTAAGACAATTTAGATGAGGACCAATTAAAAGTCAACTGATCAATATTTAGAATAAACACACCATGATTCAGTATCAAACTAGCCTTATCAAACTGCACTGGCAGTTTTGTCTAAGTTTAATTACTTTAATTACTCATGGATTTTAGATTTAAACTTAAATTCATCGCTTTGATTTACCAAATTGCTGTTGAGGATTTAGTTCTGCTGAGGGTATAGTAAGTGGAACCTCCACACTGGATGACAGGGAGCACTCAACCGGGGTGTGTGTGACTGTAAAACAGTACATAGAAGAATAAAAACATGTTAGGCTATCACTGCATGTTTTTTTTTTATTATTTTTTTTACCTAAAACTGAACAATTTATGAAATCAGACATATTTCTGTTAAGTACTTGGTAATGTCTTCTACTACAGTGCCACTGAAAGGTTTATGTACTTTGTTAATGTCTTTTTAGATATTGGAATATTTTAGACTGTCAACAATCAGTTACAGTGTTCTAATTTGATTTGGTCCAACATTTACATAGTACATTCCTACAAATGTAAAATAATTCAGATATAACCTGTAGCTGAAGCTTGGCGTCGCCCTCCTTGCCTTCCCCTCGGCTTGCCATGTCCTAAAAACTCCCTTTTAGAGGTCTGTGGAGGGTCTCCTACAGAGCGTGCACGTTTCCTCTCCGCAGGTGCAGTCTGTGTGTTGGAGTGAATATTTCTTGTAAGACTGATGTTGTTAAAGGTACTGGATCCAAAAGACAGGTGATTAGTGAAAGGAAAAGTAAGGTGTTGAATGGCTTAAATGAGCCTTGCCATAGATTCTCCAAGTCTCTGTAACTCGGGGGGATGGAGCTCCATTTTTCCAAAATATATTCCCTCAGTTACACATGCCACAGGGCATTATAGGATGTTAATGCATCATGCAATGTACCTGCATGTAATCTCCTGCACTCATCCTTCTTCTACATTCATCACATTTTTACTTTAATTTGTCGCCCATTCGCATGTTCAAGTATAACATGATTGAGGTATATAAAAACTCTTACCCTGGCTTCAGCTAGAACACGGTCTAGTTTCAGTTCAAGAGCCATGCGTCTCCCCTCTTGGTAGTGGGGATCCTGTGAGTCAAGTTTATGTTTGGTGGCCATTGCAACACAAACAGATACAGACAGACAGACACAAACAGACAGATGTACTGTATACACAGAGGTTGCGAGAGTTAGACGGAGATAGATAGACAGATAGATAGATAGAGGTTGGCTCTTAAAAGTACCTTTGGGTTCGGTAAATCAGGTGTATCTAGGTTCAGACAGGTGACTCGTTTGACAGGATCTGCAAGGGAGAACAGAAAATGTTAATTATGTAGTGTAGAGTAGTTATGTTAAAATAAGGTTTAAAAAGTGTACCCCAATAGTGAGAGGTTCCCATTTTCTTACAAATACTTAAGGTAAATTAATAAAATTTCAAGATTTCCTGTATGACAATTAAAAGGCATGTAACATGCTTCTGGGGTTCCTCATCCCAGATTTAAAGGAAACTTTATGTGCCGTAACTTTAGGCAAAGATATATTGTTATTTCTGACATATTAAAGTGAAGTTGTGGGTGAACCACGATGATCGAGAGAAAATGACATCGTCTAGAGCTCACACAATAATGCAATGCTCCATGCTAAGTTACCCTTCAGCTGATATAACTTAAAATACACTAAGCTTTTACTAGTAATCATTACTAGTATGATTTTTTTTTTCATTTAGTTGTTTATTTCATATTTTTTTTATTTTTGCAGGTCCCCCTGTAATGGTTCTTTTGATTTCTCCCAAATGACTAATTATATCTACACCTGTTAATTATACGCACACTCTCAGGAAGGCTGATGCCAAAATGCATCAGTGTGCAGTGTTTTAGTTATGTTTCTATTAATAGTGATGATGACCAAGAAGTGAATAAAGGCTTTTTAACTTTTTTTGGACCGGAAGAAGTGCCTTGTATTTCTTTCTATTAATAGAATTAGCTTATATTGAAGTTAGCTAGCCCCGTTTAGCAAGCCTAATTTCACAAGTTTTTTTTATTATTATTTTTCGCTGATAAGGAGTAAACCATAAGTTTTAATTGTTGCTCTAACATTTAAACCATGTGAGTTTAAAGAAAGGCAATTACAACATTTAAACAAAATGTGATCATTAGTAATGAGCTCGCGACTTACCTGGACAGTGGTTTGAGCGCAATGAGAAGAATTCACCCAGCTGGCTCCGGAAGCTGAGGATCATGGGTAATGCTGACAGAGATGCCAAATGTAATCTTTTCCCCCATTTTTATCAGAGAATAAGGCAGAAAATATATTTTATAATTTCTATACTGTAATAAATGTGTGTCTCTAATTAACACAGTCTCTTATTTGTGTGTGTGTGTATATATATATATATATATATATATATATATAAACATTATATATATATATATATATATATATATATATATATATATATATAATGTATATATATGTATAGTATATTTGACTGCAAGGAACCACTGACGATGGTTTATAATAGCGAGTAGCTTACAGAATATAAATAAATAAAAACAAGGAAAAATTATAACAAATCAGAAAAAAAAAAAATACAGCGCCTGTGGTACCCAGTGGCAAAAAGAAAAACGTGGTGGAGGGCACGAAAGAGATTTCCTACTGAAATACATTAGATGGAAAGTCGTGCTGAGTCACACTAAAAAAGAGGGAAATTCGTGTCCATGAACACGAATCAATAGATTAAATTTCGTGACTATATCACGAAGTGCCGTGAGACAGTTTAACATATACCTCTCATGGTTATATCATGGGGAGAGCTTTGTAGCAAGCAAAAAGGCATGCAAGGCCGACATATATAGATGAGAATTTATGGTTTATGAAGTGAGCAATGATTTTATCTTCTGAATTACATGGTCATGATGTAACATTATGAATGATTTACATGCACTCAAACTAACGTGATACATTTTGCTAATGCAATCTTTATACCAGTACCAGTTGCATTTTACATCAGTTTAGGGGGGGGTATATATATAAAAAATACAAACTGTACCTAATCCAACCAAAACACAGGCACAGGTATAACCTGAAATCAACACCCCAGCAACTAAAGGACGAAAACGTGGAACTTAAATAATGTAATTAATCAAGAAAATGATAAACAAGTGAGCATGATTAACACAGGAAATAAGGCAGACAACAGAAGAAGAAGTTCTACATGGAAAGTCAGGGTGCCCTCTAGTGGCCCAAGGTGGACCTGCCCTTGGGGGCCATAACATTTAAAGGGAGAAAAAACAAAAAATTTAGTCCATTCATTCTAACTCAGACTGTAGATCCCATCTACTATAATATGGCATAGATATAGACAGCAATTGTTATGAGACTACTGGACAACATAAAAAAAAATCACACAAAGAAACGTTATTATTTTCCCATTAAAATTTATCAACAGTTTTTTACACTGCCTTTTTAATTAAATTTCAAATAGTTAACACAACCACAATGGCCACAATTATACCAGTCAAGGGTCAGTCTCCCCTGAAAAGGTTTTAAAAAAGTTTGGTTGGAGAACCATGGCATTTTCTAGATTAGAAATTGCTCCCTCCTCCACTGTATTCATCATATGGTAGGTCTAAACACGTAGACCTTCACAGGCTAGCCTCTGTACTAGCTAGGTATAAATTTAATTAACTATAGCAGGCTATAATTACCAGTGTAATCCAAACTACAGCATTTCTCCAGTCTCATATGTCATTGGCAGACTTCACATTTTATAACCTGCTTTCAGGACACCTGCTGAAGCCACTTTACCAATCTTCTTTTTGAAAATTAAAATTGGTCATTTTGTTTATCCAAGTTTAAACATCTGACCTTAATACAATTACATACAATTAATAAATAAAAAATTGTTTTTAAATGTAAAATATCCTCCTATTTTTCCCCGCAAGAGTTTTGACAACTGTTGTGTGACATATAAAATGTTTAAAAAAATTTTTTTAAATAAAAATCTTCTGGCAGGATCTCTGTCCCACGCGCTGGGTCATGTGATCACCAAGGGTTGTCACGCGAAAGAGATCTATCAGGCGATAATTGTAAGTATTTACAACATTTACCAATTTCCAATATTTTATGTTTCAAAGTTTTGTGTTATTTTTTGTTTTATGAGAGAACATTTGGAGGGTTTTTTTTTCTTGATTTCTAGGTAGGTAGTGAAACGAAAGATAGTACAGATATCTATCTTGCTTTTGCAAGTTAGCTTTTCTCACAGCGGGCAGATTGGTGCCGCACAACCCAGACTTTAGAAATTAGAACAGAAAATGCTGGAAAAAAGCAAAGGGGAGCTCCTCCCAATTGTGTGGCAAGTAAGTCAATTAAGTTTTAGATTAAGGTATTTTTTGTTATTCCTTTCACTTAATTAACGCGATGAAAACATTTCAAAATTCTTTATGATGGCTTTTTTTTATTTTATAAATGTATTCTCAATTGTGGTTACGCTTTCACTGTTTCTGTCAAAGTAATTCTCTCACTTGTTCATTTCTCCCCACATGATGAGCACAATGTAAGTGTGTACGTTCTGCAGATGTATTTTCTGCACTGGAAATACCACATGATGCTGGTTTTACAGTCTTGTTGAAGGTGGCAGACCTGGCACCTTTTCTGCTTCTTGCCATCACATGTACCCACTGCATTCATTGCTTGCTGATTGGCTGCAGGTTTGGATATGCCAGCTTGAAATTTCTGTACAGTGGTTGCAGCTGGCGGGGATTGAGGTGGCTGAGTTTGCCTCTGGATCTTGGGAGTGATGAGTATTTTGCCAAGTTCCTCCAGGAAAAATCTGACGTCTGTGCAATTTGTCCTCTTTCCATTGGTGGTTGATGTCAATCTACAGGATATAGGCATTGTAAGCAGATACATCCACAATGTTGTAGAAAATCACTAAAGGCCAATGGGCAGTCATGCGCTGACAGCTACAGTCGGGTCCATAGATACTTGGACAGTGACAATTTTCATAATTTTGCCTCTGTACACCACCACAATGGATTTGAAATGAAGCAATCAAGATGTGATTTAAGTGTAGACTTTCAGCTTTAATTCAAGGGTTTAACAAAAATATTGCATTAACCATTTTTTAAAGCCCTTAAAGAGTCCCTCCATTTTCACAGAGTCAAAAGTAATTGGACTAACATAATTATAAATATTGGACTATTTCTAATACTTGGATGCAAATTATTTCCAGTCAATGATTGCCTGAATTCTGGAACCCATGGATATCACCAAATGCTGAGTTTCTTGCCTTGAAATGCTTTGTCAGGCCTTTACTGAAGCAGCCTTCAGTAGCTGCTTACCAGAGTGACAGCAAAATCTTGTGGGCCCTGGAACCATTTTGGTTGGAAGCTGATAGCCTGCCTTGGCTTTATTGTGCTGAAGGTGACTCTTCAGCAATAAATAGGTAAACTATTAATATTTGTAATACTGTTATATTAAGATCTCAGAACGTTTCACAACACATTTTGCAATGTGGGAGGGGCTTTTTTTATTGGGGGCAGGCTAACAGAACAAAATGCATTACTGTTATCAATTTATGCCGAGTTCACACTGCACGTCGGATCATCGTGGTTTTAACACTGCACTACTATCTGGGGTAGCATTCACTTGCTGCTGTGTTCACATTGCACGATGGATCGGCGACAGGAGGTTACACACTCCATGACTTTACAGTAGAAAGAATCGCCGACAACTCTGTCTGGCTCGCGAACTACGTTTCACAACCAAACGCACGCGAGAAGTGATAAGGAAATAACGCAAGATCGCACATGAGATCAGAGTTCTCGCGCGAGACTGGAAATGGTAACCCGCAAGAAGTTCGCGATCCAAGTGGACTGTGCGCTGATTTGCAGCGAAAAGGCAAAAAAGAAAAAAAGATTATGGAGGAGGAGGAGGAAATGGTTGGGGAGACGCGGGGAGCTTTCCTCCATTTGGTGTCCAAATAGACCGAGAAGGAGCCTTTTTCGGCACCGAATCCATGTTTTCTGATATTCTATAACTCCTCCCCGAGCTTCCCCCGGCCCTGTATCTTGCTCTCTCATTGGCTGGAGGTCATCGCCGATGTTTGTTTCAGTCAGAACTCATTTCACACAGCAGGATTTTGAATCGCCGACAGGTCCAGATATTTAGCATGCCAACTATTTCACGAGCGTCGGCGACGCATCGGCGATTCTCTCAGATCGCGTCTTTGATCATTCACTCTGCGTGATTGTCACTCGCGTGAACGAGCACCGATTTGCCTCCGATTTCAGCCATTTGTCGGCGATTTCGCAAAACCTGTCGGCGAGTGAAAAATCGGGCTAAAATCGTGCAGTGTGAACTCGGCATTACTGTCCAGTGATAACTCATGACAGTAAAAGAAGACAATATAAACAGCCATAAGAATATACAACAATCTGTCTTGACAAAGTATCTAGAGTATCTCATTAAATAAAATATGGAAGTAGAGATGCTTACATAACTTATTTTGGATAGCTAAACTAATGTGGCAACCACACTGCTACTCTGCTGGGCTACACTGGATTCATAAAATGAAAATTTATTTGTAAGAAATGCTGCATATTTTAAACTCTAAAATTGTGCATGAGTATGCTCTACTCATGAAAAAAATAGTACAGTACATACACAAACAGAGAGAGAGATTGAGAGAGAGTGAGAGAACTGTAACAATATTTCTCATTACTGAATATAAAATTAAATAACTAAAACCCTACCTAATTGGGAAGTAGATATTAAAGCTAAAGATGAAATAAAAACGAACACACTTAAGATTCCATGTAGACTAATAAATGTAACTGACAGAATAACTACATACATAAATAATACTAATTAAACAGTTGTGAACTAATGTTCACAGTAGTTAGCCTAGGCTGTGCATTTTGCCATAGAATTTTGCTGTTGAATGTTAACCAGCTCTTCCATCAGCTAATGTCCCTGGAAATGTGTCCCAAGGGAGACATAGTGAGATATTAGAGACAGGTGCTAAATGCAGATAAAATAACCACCTTTTTAACGTTTATTAACACATTTACTTTAGCTGAGACCTTGAAAGTTTTGTACAGAAAATATCTGTTGTTGTGTGATTTATTTTAGAAACTGGCTATTAGTGCCAGTGCCACTGCCTTAATAATTCGGGCCATGGCCAAAGGTGGTGCAGGTGCAAATGTTACTTTTCATGTCTGGCCCAAATGTGGCAGAGACCCAATTCAGAAGTGCTTCTATTTAAACTGATGAAATGTTGTTGAATACATTGCACTATGTAATTTTTAACAGACAACTATACACTCTTAAAAATGAAAGTTCATAATGTGAAGTTATACATTCAGGACAGCATTGAGATGCAAACTGCTCTTAATATTCATCACTGCTGTGGTTGTTAACTAATCAGTCATGAGCTGAATGATAATGCTCATGAGGTTGATGAGAGGTCTGATAAATGGTCTTTACACTCTTTTCCTCACCAGTCTGATGCCAGTTTAAACCATCTGATGACATGTTTGTTGATGTTTTCATTTGTAGCTTGTAAGGCAACTGGGTCCTGGTGAACAGCCTCTGTAAACTTAATCAAAATGTGTACACACCAGGGGTGGTCCTTCCAGGGGCTAGCACTAAATGTGATACAGTAACAGAATGAATGAATACATTGGCAATAATGTTGATTAAAGACTTTATTTTGCTAATATATGGTGTATTGTAATCAGCTTTCTCTTTAACTTTCTTTATTATTTCTAATATAATTTGGTGGGTCATTTTACAGATGCGGCCCATATACATTCTGAGTCAATGCCATCATGGATGTGCCTCCCAGGAATATTTCATGACTCTCATGGTCATCAGACCTAAACCTGCTTGCTGTCATGGAGGCTATTGCTTTTGTCAGACAGAAAGAAAAAACAAACAAACAAACAAACAAAAAAACTAGCAACCCTGGTTCCAGCTCGAGGACAGATTATTGTATTATGAGATTCCATCCCAAAAGTCATGTAATGCCTTTTACCTTTCCAATTTGCATTTTAACCAAAGGTTATTGAACCTTGATTAGAGACTCTGGAAACATGCTGAAATATATCCATCTGACATCCATCTGGCTATCTATTCATCTGTCTATATAGATACAGTAGATAGAGAGACAGATGGCTTGCTAGCAAAGTGGAAGGATGGATGGAACATCTATTTTCCTCTTGAGATCTCAGTATAAATAACAAAGTAAATAACATTAGTTACTTAATATAATCCTCAAGTAAATGCAGTAGATTCCACAAATAAATAATAGGCAGAGTGTTTGTGTGTGAACAATTTTTTTTATTTATTTGTGAAACACAAATTTTCCGTTCATCTTTTATATTTGTGTATCTCATTTAGTAACTAAAAATACAGCTGGGGTGTGTGTGTGGTGGGGTTACTTTTTACACTGGTTTCCAGTCTATACCAGGTCTGATTTTAAAATGCTTCTGCTAACATGGCAGCAATAGCTTAGCTCCTGTGACAAGACACAGGTCATTTATCATCCTGGGAGACTCATTAATCACAGCCTGAACCTCCACATGATTTTCTTCCAACCAGCAGTGCTCACAAGGTGGTAAACCACACACTTCCGCCCTTCCCACATGTCTTACACAATGCTAATTACTGCATGCCAAAGGTGCCTAGTGTGGATGCCATCCCATTTAGTGCATTAGAAAGCACAGCCTTCTAGGGTTAGTGTATGTGTCACAGAAAAAGAGAAAGGACTACTGGAGAGACCTATCTCATTTAGTGAGTGTCAGTTCCCAATAATTAAAATGACCACAGCTATGAATAAATGGGGCAGGGGGTAATCACTACAACCATATGAGAGGAAGTGAGAGAAAGAAAAAGAGAGACTATCATGACCAGGAGTTGTTTTTACATAAAGAACCAGACACTAATTTAATGGGTCCTAGAGAGAGAGTGTATAGCATGCTGAGGCAATTGGATGGCATGTAAATGTCATTTAAAGCTTTGGTGATGTGGTGCAGAAACACTTGCACTGTTCTGTAGAATGGTTATAACATTCCTTTTCTATAGTATTAAAACTTTCTATGTTAAACTTTCTATTGCAACATTTTTATATATAATATAAAAGTCTCCAGTGAATAGAAACAATTGTCACATTCCCTCCATGTATTATGTACCTCCACTTGTGTACATACAAATTATCAGGATAATTAATTTAGCACATGAGGCATAAGCATGTACTCCTATAACATTAAAAGAGGTGGTCCTTTTTATATTATTCTTTATCAGCTGCTGCATTTTTCTTTCTTTTTGCCATCCACCACTACATGTTTTTTCACTGAAAAACACCAGTACCCACGGTACAGTTGTTATAGTCATAGCTGTGTACCAGGAGACAATGAGCCAAACGTTTTAAGTAATCTTAAGCTTAGTCATCTTAGACAATTATTTATGTAGCTGCTACACCTTCATCAGTCAGAGGTAACTAATAGTAATATTGCAGAGTTGTGTAAATTAGCAAAATTGATATCTGTAGTATGCTCTGGCTCCATCCCATGCGTGGTGATGTAACTTACAATAGGTTTTGGTCACTGGTCACAACTGCTGGATATTCAGGTGGTGCTTTGAAAACAATGTGGTCTTTATAGATGATTGGGCTACCTTTGAGTTCATGTCTGACGTTTTATAACACTTATTGTTACTTAAGAAATGAAACTATTACTGATCAGTGATGTAGTGTGCTTTGCCTAACAGTTACTTGGTTTATACTAAATAATTATGTAAGCTTTAAATGAAGCTAGCCCTCCAAGACACACATATGCCTACAGTCAGGTCCAGAAGTATTTGGACAATGACAGAGTTTTTGTGATTTTGCCTTTATACACCACCACAATGGATTTGAAATAAAACAATCTAGATGTAATCAAAGTGTAGACTTTCAGCTTTATTTTAAGAGGTTCCACAAAAATATGCCATTTACCATTTAGGAATTACAGCCATTTTAAGCAAAGTACTTCCATTTTCAGGGGCTCAAAGGTATTTGGACAATTGAGTGACAAGAAGTTAATTGACCAGGTGCAGTCCATTACCTCATTACTTCAAGAGAAATGAAGCAGATAAAAAGGTCTGGAGTTGATATCAAGTATTGAGTTGGCATTTGGCAGCTGTTCGACTGGAGCTACCAATATGAAGTCCAAAGAGATCTCAATGCAAGAGAAGGAGGCCATCATTAGGCTGAAAAAACAACATAAATCTATAAGAGAGATAGCAAAAACCTTAGGTGTGGCCAAATCAACAGTTGGGTACATTCTTAAAAAGAAAGAAAGCACTGGTGAGCTCATTAAAATCAAAAGGCCTGGAAGACCATGGAAGACAACTAAAGTGGTGGATCGCAGAATCATTTCCTTGGTGAAGAAAAACCCCTTCACAACATCAACAGAAGTCAAGAATACTCTAAAATAAAGCTGAAAGTCTACACTTTGATCACATCTTGATTGTTTTATTTCAAATCCATTGTGGTGGTGTATAAAGGCAAAATCACAAAAACTCCTCCATTGTCCAAATTCCGGACCTGACTGTATGTATGATTGGGTGTGGAGGAGGCAACACACATATTTATAGGATTACCCAATACACAGAATCCTGGATATGAATTTAAGTCATTTGAAATACTTTTTATTATCTTAATTGATAGAATCAATGTCACTGATTGTAGACAGCACAGCAGCCAGGACTGTATCGTCCTCCTTGCTTGGTGATGGTGAAGTTAGCCAGTAGTCCAAGCAGCACTGAGTCCCATATTGCTCTACTTCCACTGAGACTATAGTGAGGGCTATGGAGTTCATAAGCAAATGTTCTTTTTGCAGAGTCGGGGAGAGTAAATCGACTGTTTCTGCTGTCATGGACCAGACCACACAGTCCTCAGGTAGCACATATTGTGGCTGTCCTTTGATTGCTGCCTCTATTTTTGTTGTAGTATACTACTGATATCCTTTGTCAATTATGATCTTGGCAAAATACAGCTCCATAGACATGTTTTCCTGGTCAATGAAACATCTTCCTTTGCTGGGGAAGCCTGAGTGCTGTGGCTTCTATCAGGCTTCTTTTGAGCTTCAGAAGAAGGGCCATTCTGGAGATACTAACTTCGGAGTTGGGTGCTATCTACATGTGCACCCAAAAGATTGATTCTCTTTTAGGGGCAAAGTTTCTTTATACTAGATAGCTGATATGCTTATCCTGTGTCAATTAGGTTTGTGCACTGCTGGCCTCCTAACAGCATGTCGGCAAAGGCACAGTTATTCATGGTTCCAAAGGTTTGGGGGACCATTCAGGTGGTTGCTTAGAAGCTGCTGATGCTTGCTGTTTCCCTGCTATTTCCCTTTTCCCATTTCTTTCTTACAGTTGCTGCATTTCTAACTATTCTGCACTTTCATCTCACTATAGCATTTAATGTACAATGTGCTACTATAATGAGTTACTATGAAAATCTGCCAGCTTTTTTTGTTTAATTTGATTGGTTTTCCCCTCTGACAGAATGCCAGAGTGAATGTTTTGTTTTACACTTGATAATGTTGCCATATTTAAATGATAGTTAGGGAGAAAGGTTAGCAACCTGGTATAATGAGCATTCTTGCATTTTCAAACAAGCCTTCGAATGCTAGAACATAAATTATGTTAAACTAAACTGGAAGTGCACTATAAGTAAAAGTGGTAAGGAAGTAGTGGTAAGATATATAAGATTAATCATAAATTAAATACTAAACAAATAACTAAATGAAGCAGAAAACAGGACAGATTGCAAAATTAACTAGGAATAATACAGTCAATAATACAGTTTGTATGAAATCTGAAAACATTACACAGCATATCTGGCCAAAATGAGGTGCTTCCTGCCTTTCCATTGTTTCAGCATACCTCTCTCTGAATGCCAAAAAGCATGACAGTGTGTTTAATATTCTGCCACTGGGCTGAAGCACTGACCCTGTTCTGTTCTTCCAGTACTGACCTTTCATCCTCTCCTTTCTCATTGTTATGCCTTTTGTCACCTTGTAAGCTGATATCCTCAACCTGTAACTATATGAAATATTCTATTTTCCATTTCTTCATGCATTCATTTTGCTCCAGGACTCAGACCAAGGGCAAATTCAGCAACCTGTCAACCTACTAACTGGTTGTACTGAAATAAAGCTGGATTGCTAAGATATCTCCATATTTCTAATGCTCAGAATTCGTGAGTATAGAGCAGGCCTGAAACAAAACAGATTTGACAAGTGTTTTAGAAATACACTAAATGGACAAATGTATGTGGGCGCATCAATAACAGGAAATGATTAGGAGTCTGTCTCTTATTTTGGAGGAGGTTATTTCAAAATAAGAGGTTTTATTTACTATATCAGATTTTTAATGGATCAAAAGTTTACAAATACTTTCACTTTATATTAGTGCACTATTCTCTATTCCAGCAAAACACCCCCACAAAATAATGCTGCCACCCCCATGCTTCACTGTTTAAAGTGACACTCACCTTGGTGTATGTAAAGCTTTTACCCATTGGAATTCTGATATAGTGAATTAAAGCTGGAATAACTCTTTAAATAAGTCTTTAATCTGTTGTTTTAGAATTACCTCTGATGTGAACAAAGTAGATGTCCTAACTGACTTGCCAAAAGAAATGTATGGTAAGATATAATGTGTAGAGTTGTGAAAACTGAGATTAAATCTTTGCTTAGGTGTATGTAGGTATATGTAAATGTTTGGAATCTGCTCTTGTAGAAACAGTGTTTTATCACTCAGGGTTGTTTAGAGAGGTATATTACTAGCAGTAAACAATTTACATTGACACTGACACTCAGGATTAACTGTTTGAAAATCGCAGAGCCTTTCCCAAAACACTGGAAGTTTACCTTTTTATTTCATCAGTCACCAGATTTTAGGTTATACTCAGTGAGCATGCAACTGCATTAGCAGCATGACAACCCATTACTGAACAGCCTTTCAGTCTGGAAATTCAAGCATCAAATCTAGTTTAACTTTATATTCAGTTCAGAAATCACTGTCTATATATATGTATTTTACAGTGTCCTGCAAAAATATTCCTTAAAACAACATGTTTTCTTAATTTTTTTTCCATTTGTAAATACTTAATGCAATGTGGCATAAATGATCCAGAACACAATCCAAACATAGAATTAAGCAGTTGAAAGACCAACAGGGCCCAAAAGTTGCTCTTTGCCAGTCCTACATTTTAAAATCACAGCCTTCTAGTCACTAACATAGAAGAGCTTGATGGTACCACTATTCCCATTCTCTGACATCACATTTATTTGCCTGGGCACACATGGTTTCCCACCAATACCGGGGGATTTCCTGGCTTAAGATGATATGGCTCCCACCCACTTCTTGGTGACATCACCCTCTATTATGAATGGTAAATTTGCATCAGGGTGTTTTAGAATTGGAGCCCATTTGAAAGCTTGTTTAAAGATGATGAAAGCATTATCTGCATGGGTAATTTAATGTATCTTCTTAGATCTTCCTAGAGTGACACGAGAGGAGTTGCAATGATGATTATAAATTGTTGGTAGAAATGTGCACAACCTAAGAATCTTTGTAAGTCCTTTATAGTTTGGGGAGTAGGTCACTCTGCTACAGTGTGGACCTTGCCTTTGCCCATCACTATGCCCTCTTGACATATGTAGACCAGGAAAGCCACTTGAGACTTGGATCTCATATTTTTCCTCTTTTCCAGAGAGCTTCTTCATAAGTTGACCAACACCTTATGTGGTGGAACTGGGTTAGGAATGTCATCTATGTAGGCCATAATGAAGTTAACAAAAGTCTGAAACACTAAGTGGGCATTGACCAGTCTGTATGGCACTGTGATTTAGTTCAGGACACAATAATCTAGGCCACATTTACCTTGTTGCCACTATTACCTCGTTGAACTCAGCATAATATGTGGTTATTTAAACACTGTCCAGATTGAACATTCTTTGTACTGGGTTGGACTGAATGCTGGACAAAGCAGAGGGTTGTCTCTCTTCAGTATCAACAGAGACTGTGCTCCAGCTGATGCTGACATTCTTTGATGGTTAAGTTGAGTGATTTGCATGGGCCCTGGGGACAGACAGAGGACTCTGAGAGCTCCTTTCATTCAGGAGTTTGTCTAGGCAAATGGCCAAACTGATTAGCATCTAGTCACTATTGACTCTTGCAGCAAGCCAACTCAGCTGACTGAATGATAACTGGAATGCTAATGGCGTTCTAAAAATGTTTGCAAACAGGGACTGCCTTAACTGTAATATAAATTCATGAACTTTCATTTAACAAAACATATTAGGTCCAACTTGACATTAGATATAGAACTAATTGCTGACAGTCACCTAAAGCTTTTATCAGCAGAATACAATTGAGCAATTGAAGGTTAAGTGCCTTGCTCAAGGGCTCAACAGCAGCAGCATCTGCAAGGATTTGAACTCACATCCATTCAATCAGCAGGTCAATGCTTTATCCACTGAGCTACCACTTTTCTGTTGACATTTGGATTAAACCTATTCACTTTGAGTAACCAGTCAAACTTGCTAATAACTATGAGACATTAATAATAAATATAATAACTTGGATAATAGTGGGTTGCAATTTCCACTGCTATAGCAAAAAAAAAAAACACAGACCCTCTGGCTATCCTTCATGGACCCCACTTTAAGTACACTGTTCTAGAGCATTCTCAGGTGTTAATCGAGAATCAACACACTTGAAGCAGTTTATGGTCAAAGCAATAATCAAAACAGGCAGATGACAAAGGCTAGGGTTTGCCACAGGTACAATGCTGGAGTGAGACCTAGCAAAGTAACACTGAGAGTATGGGTTATTTAAAAGGAGTAGTGTGATTTCAAACATGTCATTAATCAGTTGATTGTGAGTAGGGATACAAGCTAGACTTGAGGTCTCAATGTGATGAGTTTGTGGACTGAGGATCACGGGAGTTGTAGGTGAATGCCTGGGTCTTTAAGCTGGAAGGGCAGAAACAAATTTATCACAATGTGATAAACCATATATTTCATGCATTAACCCCTTCAGACCTGATTTTTTTCTGCTGAGCAAAAAAAAAATTCCCAGTTGATTTTTACTCCCTTCCAGCATAGAAATAAAGGGATTTTTTTTTTTTGGATAACTCATGTTTTTATTGGTATTTTTTCATGCCCGTTACAATGGACGCCACGACTAAACAAACGTAAAATGCCAGGAAATCTTAGATTAAAAAAGGCCATGTTTTTAACATAGGTGGTTATCATGGAACTTCCTAACTTTTAACATTGCAAGCTAATAAGAGATCACACAATTACTAATAAATGGAAAATAACAAAAATATATCTGCTGGATATTCCCATATATTCTCTCATTTTGCGATGAGCAGCCTTGAAGCAGTTTCTGTGTGGCACAAAGCAAAGGTGGATGTTGCATTTGTCACAGAATACATGTGTTTTCCCTGTGCAGTATAGCCTCTTGCATCTGGTGGCCTCTGTCTTCTCATCATAATTCGGCATGTGGTCAACCATATCGTACTGCACTTCAGGTAGAGGCCTTGCATCCTGAACTCATGGTCTGTGGGCACGCGGTTGTGGTTCTGGAGACATACTGGGTCTTCCACGTTTTGCTGCCACTGGTTTATTGACACTCACCAGACACTGGGCCACATTCATCTTGAAATGGAGGAGATCCAGAGTGTTTTTTGTCTGGAAATTGGCCCTCTTGGCATCTAGCCTGTACTCTAACCAACTGTTGACCACAGCTAGATCAAAAGCATCTGTAATCATTCTCAGGGTCCACTTTCTTGACCGAATTTCTGTGCGGTACAGACTAACAAGTTGATCGAGCAGGTCAACACCTCCCATTGCTTCATTGTACAGTTTGACCACTTCCGGACAGGACACCTTCAAAAATCCTCCCTGCTTTTTATCCCACCGCTGCATTTCATCCATTGTGCCGACACCAACAAAGTTGGAGGCCATCACGACTGATCTGCTGTCAAACCATTTGACCAGTGCAACCTTACCATCACGGCTTACAGCTTCATCGCAGCTTCCTCGCTGCATTTTTGCCATCACTTCGTCAGACTGTAGAGGAGGGTTGGCAAAGCGACAGACCCTTGCTGTTCCAGCGGCATGAATTTTCTTCTCAGCCAGCAGCTCCAGAAGATTGTACATTGTGAAATAATTGTCAAAATACAACTTGTGGTTGGCCTCTGTAATGCGCTGGCTGAGATGGTACACCACTCCAGCTCCAAGTCCTAGCTTCATCTTAAACTGCTCTGACTGTTCCATTGTAGCTCCTTGGTGCAGCAGGAAATCATAGGCCATGCCATTTTTCCCACACAGGAAGTATATTTTCACCCCCCAAGGGTGTGGCTTGCCTTTTACCTATTATATAATATTTTATATAATAGGTAAAATATTTTATTACCTATTATATAATATTTTCAAAATAACTTGAAATATTAACACTTGAAATTGTTAAAATTATGCTTAGAGAAAATGTATTAGGCTAGCATGAACATAAATTAACATTTTTAATGAAAAATAGGCACTTACTCCTGCCTCTCTCGAGCTTCAGAGCCATGCTTGTCTTGGATGATGGCTGAAGCTCTCTCAGATCAAGTTAAAAGTCATTTCTCCACAGTGATTGGATAATCAGGAACCAATCAGTAATAAGCATTATTCAAACAATGAAATCAGAGATTTCTTATTGGTTTAGACCCAGAAAAACATAATGTCCAATGGACACCAGGTCTAAAGGGGTTAAAATATCAAATAAATTGCAATTACACTGTTACATGCCAGAGAGACACATATTGTTTTTCCTGTTTCTCGTTTGTTTTTTCTCTCATCTTCTACGTAATTGGCTAACAGGTGCCAACTCCACCAATGACTGCATCGCTGGCGCTCTGCTGTTACACCAACTGGTTTTCTGGTTTCCCCAAAGAAAGCAGGACTTCGAGTATAAAAGCACCATCAAGGAAGCGGAAGGATATTCAGATTCTGTTTGAGATTCAGAACGCCACATCCAGACACGTAGAGATCTAGACCCAAACAAGCAGAGATAGATACATAGAGAAAGAGAACTATTGTCTATGGTTGTATTGTTCTCTCAGAAGTTTGAGATGTACTTTGCGAAAGTGTAATCATAGTGTTTATTTTCCTGTTTGCTACCTACACTGTTGTTTGTTTCTCGCTAGCTCTTGTATATTCACCCTCCAACGCTTTGCATAGACAGATAGTTTGGGCATGCCCATACACTCAACACTAGTAGCATTACTCTGTTTAGACACACTAGGTTAGAGGTGAGTGCCACTCATTGTATTTTTGTTTAGATTAGCTTTGTTTAGGCAGTGTAGGTGTTATTTTATTTTCATTCCTTTGGCACCGCCTATTAAGATAAGATAAACTTTATTGATCCCACAGTGGGGAAATTCACTTATCACATTAGTTTGCCTTTGCTGTTTTGTTGGGGTTGGTAGTATACGTCCCTTCTGTTGTATGCTAAGTATAAGTACTCTTACTTTACCAAATCTTCTTTATGTACATAGTATTCTTTTCATATTCACCCTTTGTATTGTTATCTTTGTTTAGTTCTCGCTTGTTACCTTTGTTGTCCAGTATAAAATCACTCTTTCTTTATTCTGTAATATACACAAGTGCAAAGAAACAGTAAAATAGTAAAGTTGCTACTCTGGCTTCGTCTATGTCCTTCCTTCCAGCCAATTATCACACATCCTCTGCATGTTACTCCACGTTACCCCTAGAAAAAAGGGGACGCATAACATATGGGGACTCATCCGGGATCTTTTCAGTAGGTCCTGGATTTTGGTTGGGTATGTGATGACTGATGGAAAGTGGGGCATATAGTATACAGGAAGCAATCTGTTTAAGTGTAGGGTAATGTTGCAAAGGTTTGTAGTAGTGTAGCAGTGAGTTGGGTCTGGTTTAGAAAATGGCTACTTTTGATTTACAGACTTACAGATTTACAGAAAAGATGATGACTTGTTATAGCTGGCAACTTTAAAATCCTAATTTCGAGGTCTATGGTAAAGATAGAAATTCAAAAGCACATATTAGAGCGTTTAATTGAATTGGCACTATTAAGTGTATACCCGGTTGTGGACAACTAGTGGGTTGGCTTTTCTGGAACAGTTAAGCCAGGAGGTTTATCCATGGAGGCGTGCGAGGTAAGAGCTACATTCAGCAGACTGAGTCTGACCTCAAGTTGGTTATTTGTAAGTTAGAGCTGGAGAGTGAGAAGGTAATTCCGTTTCATGAGTTGCAGCTTAAGGTGTAGGAGTTTGCCTTAGCCCAACTGCAACAGCTAGTTTTCCCTGAACCCACTGCTCCTTCTAAAAGCATATAAACAGCATTTTTGGAATCTTAGGAAAGCATGTTCCCAGACTTTTGTGGAGTTTGTGCAGGAGAAAGGAATTCTCTTTGATAAGTGGTGTAGCACAAGTAAAGTTAATGATTGAGTCACTTAGAGAGCTACTTTTGTTAGAGGAGTTTAGAAATTGTGTCCCTGAACATGTCATAGTATGCAGTGCCTTGCAGAAGTATTCACCCCCCTTTGCCTTTTGAGTTTGCCAAAAGACATGTGGGAGACTCCCCAAAAGTCTGGAAGAAGGTACTGTGGTCAGATGAGTCTCAAATTGAACTTTTTGGCCGTAAAAGAAAATGCTATGTCTGGCGCAAACCCAACACCTCTCATCACCCCTAGAACACCATCCCCACAGTGAAGCATGGTGGTGGCAGTGTCATGCTGTGGGGGTGTTTTTCATCAGCAGGTACTGGGAAAATGGTCAGAATTGAAGGAGTGATTGATGGTGCTAAATACAGGGCAATTCTTGAAGAAAACCTGTTTCAGTCTGCCCAAGAGATGAGACTGGGAAGGAGGTTCACCTTCCAGCGGGACAATGACCCTAAACACACTGCTAAAGCAACACTCAATTGGTTTAGGGAGAAACATTTAAATGTGTTGGGATGGCCCAGCCAAAGCCCAGATCTCAATCCAATAGAGAATCTGTGGTCTGACTTAAAGACTGCTGTACACCAGCAGAACCCATCCAACTTAAAGGAGTTGGAGCAGTTTTGCCTGGAAGAATGGGCAAAAGATCCCAGTGGCTAGATGTGCTAAGCTTATGCAGACATACCCAAAGAGACTTTCAGCTGTAATTGCTGCAAAAGGTGGCTCTACAAAGTATTAACTTTGAGGGGGTGAATAGTTATGCACACCCAAGTTTTCTGTTTTTCGGTCTTATTTTGCATCTCAGAAATGGTAAGCATGTTGTGTAAATCAAATGTAAAACATTTGAAAATAAATCCATTTAAATTCCAGGTTGTAATGCAACAAAATAGGAATAAGGCAATTGGGGGGGTGGGGTGAGGGGGGCACTGTATTTGAATGAACAAACAGTTTCTACTGTGTCTCAAGCAGCAGTTCTTGCTGATGAATTTATACTCAAACACAAGCAAGCTTTTAAATCAGTTAGAGCAGAGCACTCATCAGATAGACCTAGAATTTTAAATTACCTAAACAATTTTAAATAAAGTAAACTTAATTATTTTCATTAATTGAATTTAAAAAAGTGAGCCTTTAATTAAGCAAATTATATCTAAAATTGAGTAATAGCACCTCAAAATTGACATTTCGAAGCAAAAAAACCTATTGCTTAAACATTAAGAAAGAGGAGAATTTCATATGTGAAAAAACATTTTATTTTGCAAATGGAAGAACCATTCAAACCTGATGCACTAAAATCTATGCCTGATTTCGATCACCTCTTGAGAACAAAACTAAATTGTGCCACTAAATACTTGAACAGAAGACAATTAAGCCAAGTTATGTTCCATACATTTGCATAAATTCTAGAAATTGTAAACAATATAACTAAAACAGTGTTTACCCTGTTGACATGTTTTTGAAACAAATCAAAGTCAATGCACAAACAGAACAGTTTTCTCCCCTTACAGAAATGTATATGAACCTTTAATGTATATGAACAATAAAAGCTGTGTTCTGGAAAATTTCATAACCTGAGCTCTGTATTACAATAGAATGTAACTGTATTAGTCACAACAAGTGAAAAGAACAGAAAATAGTGTACAGAGCTCATGCATCCAGAGATGCAGAAAATCAGGAGTATCCTTAATCAGGAGTAAAATCATTTTTTAGACTCAGCAATCTGGGTGCTAGTGGGTTTGAGTCATCTACACCTAGTAAGACATTTTGGACAATGGACCTCAAGTCTCCATTCACCATGCTTACAAGAGCTAAGGCTAAATCTGCAATGTCTGGCCCATCCATCTCTTAAGTCTGAAACTTGAAAACTGAACTTCATGATCATAAGCAGATAAATAATTTAAAACTCAAATGAGATGAATAAAAATCTATATTTCAGCTCTTGAAAAACACAGTCATCTTCACGCATGTAGACAGGGAGGGCTCGAAGTGCTGTTGTTGATATCGAAGTGCTCCTGAAAAAACACAGAACATTTTGTGGCACGACAGAAAAAGGGGAAAAAAGAGATAAATGACAGATGACAGTGGAAAAGAGTTTTAAAACAAGAGAATACAAAGTCAGGTTTAAACATTTAACAAATAGCAATGTCTCTTTATAAAGTGAAACTTATGCACATTAACCAATTAACATATACTGTAATTGTAATTAACATAAAATTTACCAGAAGTTCATAGGCACTAAAGATGATTCTCAATGCTTCTGCTGTATTGCCTGTGCGAGCAGCCTTTTGCCTGTAGAGTGCCACCAATTGAAGAGTATGTTTGTCCAGCTCTGCATAGAACCTGTTCTTTAAGCTGATATCTGTAATCCTGTGGAAATCTGCACAAATCTGCAAGCAAGCATACAGACAAATAACATAATAAATTTTAAACAAGAGAACAAAAGTGACAGACACACACAAAAAAAAAAGAATTTAATTTGGAAAATTACCTAAGACTCCAATCAAAGTGCAGGCCACTTTCAAAAAGTCTTTCGCTGGTTGTGATGGGTTGTCTACAACAATCTCTTTGTGACACAGTGCAAATGTAGTTTGCATGAGTCTCTTTATCAGCTCAAGACTTCTTTCTTTCTTAGACACTTCCTCAACTATTTGCAATCTTACTTGTTCCAGGCATTCTCTCCTTTTGGAAAGTTTGGTGGGTAGGTCATCTCAACTCTCTCTCTCTGAGTTATTTTGGTTTCTTTTCCCCAAGTTAACAGCCGGCCCAGTTTTGTGTGGTAGTTACCCATCCTAGACTTAAGACTTCCAGCCATACCATCCACATTGACTTCCCTAGTGCTGTGAGGCAGAAGTGCTTAGTAACAAGAGCCTTGGCTGCTTTAGCTACTTCTTTGTCCCTGGGGTAAGCCTTAAAGCTGTGCATTGTTTTGGCCATATTTTCCAGAATGTCATGTTTTTGGCCTTTTGTTAATTTTGAGGACTTTCCGCTATTTTCATAGACTGCATTTCCAGCTTCTAGAGGAACTGGAAACATGTCAGGCCAACTCTGCAAGTGTTCCAGGGCATGAGGGAGTATATTGGTGTCTGAAGTTGCAGCTGAGCTGGCATCACTCTCAGATCTGTGTACTTTCAACATGTTAACTGTACATTTAATGTCATGATTTCAAGAAAACATAAAATATCCACAATAAAATATGAATAAAAATAGCCTAATAATGGACACAAATTATTTAGTAATATGGACATTGGAAAATCCATTTACACGTGACTGCATGAGTGTAATGCAGCGGATCATTATTTTATTTGCTTTGTAAATGCACAATTCATTGCGCTCTTTGCAGCTATTCAGAAGATAATGTGTACATACTGTAAATATTACTCAACTCAGTGCGCTGATTTAAATATTGCTCAATTAACAGTTGTGAGATATAACAACTTGTTATATCGAGTACATGTGCTGTTTAATGCCCTCAAGAGATCCTTTTCTTTGACGCATAACTTACATTTTACTATTAATATGAATTAATAGTCATGTGCATATTTCCATTTTGAAAAACAATTTGTCATAACAGCAACCGAATCTTTCTTAAATGTGCATGCATGCACGTCAAACAGACGGCACGCAAGAGAAAAATGAGCGCAATAGGTTAGACTACAATATGCATTTTGATCAAATATTTGTTGTTGGACATCAAATTTACGCAAGGAATGGTATTTTCTTTTATAAAACAGTAACTGAAATTCTTCTTCTGACCTGTTAACACTTTATGTGTTCAATTAATACCAATGCAGATATAGTTGCTGTGCAATTTACTTGCAATTATGTTTACTATATTTTTAAAGTTCATAGTCCTCATAAGTTTTCTTTTTATTCACATGTATTCTGAATTCATAAAGTGTACATTATTTAAAAATTACTCAACTCAGTGAGTATTACTCAATTCATAGTCTGCAACTTCAATAGTTATCAAGTATTTGTCCAACCATTTTACTGTCTTGTGTGAAAAAAGTGAGTTTTTTAATGCCCTTTAAAATTATCTTCATAATAATGAAATGAGATGAAAAAAACAATGTGCTTTCATAATAATCAGATGATTACATAGATTTGTAAAACCGTATTTGGACTATTAACAAGTTACCAGTCATTCTTAGAATTGCAGTAGTTATCAAGTAGTTGTCCTAACCATTTAATTGTCTTTTATTTGGTAATTTGGGGCGGGTACATATTTTAAAGAATGCAGTAAACATAGATGAAAACATTTGCACTTTAATTCAGCAGAGTATAGTTACTCAAAAATATGCTTTATAAAGTTGTTTTTTTTGAGTTAGGAACAGAGTTTTTACAGTTTAAAAATTCATGACAATAACTTTGGTTCATCACATGAATTTACCCAATTCGTGCCTGCTTTAGGCCTGCCTAGCTTACAGTATCTACAACTCATTCTCATTTATTGTCCACTTCCCCAGTGACACCTTGACATCTGTATAGATAAATGTTTCACAGCAGTCCTGCAGGGCCAGACTGGCCTCCTGAGTTCACCTCCTCACAATTCTTGTGAAGACAAGCTGCCTTTGAACTGCAGGAACATACTGAGGTATTAACAAGATAAGGTTATGGTCTGATCTACCAAGTGGAGGTAGGGTAGTAGCTCTGTATGTTTCTTTAACATTTGTATACAAAAGGTCCAGTGTTCTGTTTTCCCATTGTAGTGCAGACAACAAACTGGTGGAAAGTTGGGAGAGTGGAATCCAGGTTAAAGTCTCCAGTAATTACCACAAAAGCTTCAGGGTGTTTAGACTGTAACTTAGCAGCAGTGGTGCATATAATGTCACATGCCGCTTCGTTGTCAACTGACGGTGGTTTTGGTGATTATGGTGTCACTGTTTGGTGGTAAATTCTGCATAAGACAAGGAGCATGTGATAAAATTTGATTTACCTTCCTGGTCTTGTCTTTAGTACATTGTGTCATTTAGATTGACCTGATAGATAGGCCTAGCCTACAGGATCTACAACCCATTCTCACTTATTCTTCACACCCCCAATGGCACCTTGAAATCTGTATGAACAAATGCAGTCCATCCACATGTAAAGGGATTTCAAAATGACCAAGATCAGCAAACTTCATTCCCAAGACTTCAAGATGATGAGGTCTGCTGGAAGTTCCACTCAAGAAATACACCACCATCTGAGTTCCACTGGTGTACACACTGCATTGAGCACCATCAGAAGACATTACAAAGACTGAACATCATGCATATGTAATCCTCGCAAAATAAATAAGTTACCCACTTCATACAGTATGACACTATCACAAATGTAAATGTGTTGCAACAATGTCATGTGCTGGTTGTGCCTAAAGTGTCAAATACTTATTTAATGTTTTGCCCTTGATTTTAGGGACATTGTCACAGCCATAAACAACATCATTAACCATAAAAACAGCTCTGGCATGACAATCAATTGGACATCAGTGAGCATTAGATTCAGAGAATCAGGTAAAAACCTGGGTGGAAGTATGGGAAAACTCAACATTGTCCCATGATCAGAGACAAAAATAAAGAGATGTGTCTCCAACAAGCCCAGATATGGAGCGACAAGGAGACATTTCACAATGTCATTTTCACTGCTGAAACAACGGTGGCTTTGTATCACTTTGCCACCATGTCATTTCGTAAGAGTGGCAGATGCGTGTCCAAACAAAAGCCAAAACACCCACTGAAAGTTCATGTTTGAGGAACAATATCCGGACTGGGACCAGGACCTATTGCAATCTTCGAAGGGATAATAGAGCGGTCTTTCTTTGAAGATGCTATTATAAAAGAAACTGCCACTCCCTACATTAGGGAAAACTTCGGAGTCCATTACCGCTTTTTCCAGGACAATGACCTGAAGCACACTGCTGCAAGCAGAGTCATTGCCGCAGAGGATATAAACTGGGTGAAGTCTCCACCAGAATCCCCTTATAAGAATCTTGTTCAGATGGTATGACATGCTCTGAAAGACTATATTCAGAAAGAAGCAAAACCAGCTACAAAGTTTGACTTAATTGCTGCCATAAGTACGAGCTGTTACAAGGAACTTACAGTAATGGCATGCAACATGTACATTAATAGACTGTTTAAAGTTCTTCCAGACATGGACACACCTGAATGTAGCATACATAGGCTAAAGTATAATGCCATAAAATGAAAATACTGTACATTTCTGGACAGTTTCCAATAAATATGAACTTTTTCATTGCCATAACCATTTTGCTGATTTTTTTCTATTTAATAGATTAAACTGGAACATAAAAAAACTGAGTGCTACAGTAATGTGTATCTATATTTATCAACAATCGAACACGCATGCCAAACATAGGTCATAAAAATACTGTGACACCCACTATGTTGGGAATAATAAATTAGTGAGTGATTTCCGATATAGCATGACACGTCTGAACAATTGCTCTACGAGTTCTGTTGCGAAGATTGACACGATGATGAAAAATGCAAATTATAAAGTAAGTAATAATAAATAAATAAGGTCACAGTTGTGAGATGCAGCCTAAACTCACAACTGTGAGAATTAAAGCTGCAATTGTGAGAAATAAAGCCCCCAATTCGGGTCTAGTGAAACCAACAAAACCGGTTGGTCGGAAATTCCACCTCACACCCCATTAATGGAAGGTGAAAAGAGACTGACTTATGCAACTTCTCCAAAACAGACAACTGACTTCAGTCCATCTTTTAAATCCACGGAACAAACATACTGCAATTATTGCTAATATCATTGGATTAAATAATTCTGATACTAATTACTGTATACTCTTTGCAAATTATATTTAATAAAAGCTTAATTGTATTGAAAAGTGATCAGTAATTTATTTGCTTAGGCAATACATGGGCATCACTTTGTTTTGAAAAGTGGTGGAGATAAAGACATGGGGGTTGCACTACACACACATCTATAGACTCTTACTTCATATTTATATATCCTCAACTGCAAAAATTTGTACATAAGGCAAAACAGCAATTCAACAAACAAATGTGCAATACTGTAATGTGCAATACCTTAGTTTAATTTTAATTTCTATTGTTATATTTAAAATGTATAAATCTTACCGGATCACACTGTTCAAATGTGCAACATGTTAAGTGCAATATCTTAGCTGCTTTAATATCTTAACTGAACAGATCATTTATGTTAACATTTATATCCTTTTATATTTGTTATCCCTTACTCCTTGTATTTTATTCTTATGCACCATTAGGAAGGACACTCAATTTCGTTGTACCCTGTACAATAACAATACAAAATCTATCTATCTATCTATAATTCAATCTTGTAATTAAAACTTGTTTAAACTAAGTTTAGCATAAGCAATGCAATCACGTTTTGATGAGAAACGTAATATTTTTGTAATTTTTTTTTTCTTAAATCTAACCAACCACACATTCTTTTTTTTTTTTTAAGCTCAACGATCTTTAATGTGCTCTGCTGCTTGTTGCAAAACAGTTCTGAAAGAGGTTCACAGATCCTCTGGCCAAGCACAAGCAGATCATGGGTATGAGAAACAGCTCCAAGAGTATATGCTGTATACAGCATATGTCCTGGCAGAACTACTGTATCTACTAGCAAGCAGTGTTTGATCAAATGAAACATGACTGCCCCCTACTGGTCTTGTCTTTCCTGCACCCGCAGCATGCGCATGATCCTGCATAATACCGCATGAAATCACAGGATCCCTTTTCCTTTGATGCTCATTCAATGCACACTGAACACAGTTTGTATATTTTCCTCGAAGTACCTAATGGATTTGCAACTTCTATCTGATCAATGTACAACAGCAGTGGCAATTTAAATTCCCCTGATGCTGACAACAGGTCACTTTCTTGACAATACCAACCATCTCATTGACTGGATTGTGGGGAATATGCTTCTTGAATTCTGTCAAGTATATCAGTATGTTTAAACAACAACTGAATCATAAGAGGTTGTGAGAAAAGGCAGGAGACACTGCTTGCATTACGACAGGAGATTTATTGTCTCAAAATCATAGCATAAACACTCAATAAACCACCAGCTGTGACCCTCCTCATGAACATGTTTCAGCCCAACAACCACCTCAATCAGGCAAGAGGATCCCTTTATAGCAAATGGTTTAAACCAATATAAACACAAAGGGCAAACAAAAATTATATACATAAGCATTTTAGTATTAAATGTCCATTCATGTGTTTAAATCATTTTAACATCAATATTACTCAAAAATAAACACATAATTTATATTAACTAACATTTTCATAAACCATATTCAAAGTAAATATAATGAACCAATAATGAATGATGACCCACACCCCCGTTCACACACATTAAGTAGACTAAGCCTACACTACCCATAATCCTTTTAGGATAGTATAAAATGGGGAACAGGAAGGCTACGTATCTCTTAAACCCCACCCCCGGAACCATGCTGCAGCCATGAGCCCAGAGAACAAAAGGTGAGAGAATGAATCCATCAAAATGCTAAATAAAGTTAGTTAAGAAAACTCTTTTGGTGTCTTGACTCTATTCTAATGTGCACCTTAGACCAGGGAAAGTAACCAAAATATTTTCAAACCACAAAACAAAATGAAAAACACAAATATATACAAATGATATAACAAACAAACAAAACTGATTTGAGTCAGCTTATGACCTTGTCACAGAGGTATAGGGACACATACAGCTGTGTATAGCCAGTACCAGATACTGTACCACATACTGAAATGGCATAACCATTGGGGTAGTTTCTCTCAATAAAGTTTTTTCTCTGCCTATTTGAGGATATTTCTGCTCCTTTAGCAGTTGCACTGACAAAAGCATTACTGTCCATAACAACACTAACAATTTCATCAAGAGCAGCTTCACTCACCATGAAGCTTCACTTCGCAATGTGTCTAATACATCATTAACTGCCTCTGTCAGCAGAGGTCTCGACAAAGAAAACACCTGACACAAATGTTCTACTATCTCCTGTGCAGCTATACCTGACACATTAAAGTATAGCCTGCATCTTCAAAACAGAGAGGCTAAATTGCATTGTAGTTATGCTTGACTGGTGTCACAATGACTATGGTAAACACCCAATATGTCTGCACTCTCAGATTGTGTAAGATCCTCATACGCAGGCTGTGCAGCTGCAGAACTGCCCTCATCTGCAGCAACTACATCAAAGAGGTCCAACAAAGCTGAACTAACATCTACTCCATGGGCCCTGATTTTTTTAAGCATTAAACGAGGAGTAGACATTTGTTCTTTACTCACAATTCTTATATAGGCATCATACCATTTCATGACTTCTCAAATGCCCTCTTAAATGACCAGAAAGAATTTTCTCTGAAAAAGGTTGCTTGAACACACATAAAGGACATATGTACACCACCTGGACTCCTTGACATGCATTTCTCTTATCTTTCTCATTATGAAATTGTGATACATGAATTTTCAGTGCATTGAATGAAACAAATGTGCAAATACATGGGTCATATAGACAAGGTAAAGGGCTAACCTTTGAAAAATGTTGTAAACGATAAAGCCTAAGTAACTGTGCCCGGGTAAGTGAGGAGGAATCACATAACCTGCATTTCCAGTCCATCATGTTGGAGAGGTTTTACATATTATGTTTAAAATCTAGCCAAATAAAATAATGTAAGACTCTTCTTCTTCTTTATTTGGCACAGTTTGGCAGATTGAACACCATACAGTGCATTACCGCCACCATCAGTAGATGCTTTAACCTCAAACACAATTTTCTGCCGTGAGGCTATGGTAATTGAAATTTATAATTAAAATTCTTGAGTTAAGTGACTTCTTTGACTTATTTTATTTGAGTTCCTTGATGTCGAAATGTTGAATACATTTAAAGGTTTTAAGTTGAATGAACTATTTCACAGTTTGAGTATACCTGTAGTTCACACATTTTTAATGAGTAGGTTATACCATTTGGGAATACAGTGTAAGTTTCATTATGGGGAATGACATAGCAAAAGAGAGTTTAACTATTTTAGAGGTTATGGATGCTTCTGTTTCCCAACTGGCAGTAGATAGTTTTAATGATTCTCCTGATGTGTTTCCTACTTGTGTATTTACGCAAGTTTAGTCACACAAATTAGAAGATATTGTAGACATGTCCGATTCATTCTTCTGTTAACTCTGCAAACAGAAAGCACGGAGTATAGCTGTTGAAAGTCTGTAGCTGGAATTGACGATTATTAGGGATCAGCTTATAGCTTTCCAAAATTCAGACCCCAGTTTAGAGAAATATTTCTGTCTCCCAGTTAATAAAGACAAGGTTGTGAATAGGCAAGTAGCATATCTCCTGGATAATGATCTGCTAATGCGTAAGTGGTGCTCTTGTAAAGATCCGGAAATTAATTGTACCAGATTTTTATGCCAACAGCATATAGAGATCAGGTGTTAAGTCTCACTCATGACAGTCCATGGTCTGGTCACTTGGGAGTGACTAAGACATATGATCGGATTCTGAAACATTTCTTCTGGCCTGGATTGAAAACGATTGTTTCAAATTATTGTTGTAGTTGTCATGTATGTCAAAGCACTGGTAAGCCTAATCAAACTGTTTCCACTTCTCCTTTGTGTCCTATTCCAGTTATTGGGGAACCTTTCAAATGTGTGCTGGTGGATTGTGTGGGACCGTTACTAAAGTCGAAGTCAGGTAATCAGTTCCTACTTACAATTATGTGTGCAGCGACATGTTTTCCAGAGGCTATTCCATTGCGGAGAATTGCTGCGCCTCAAGCATAAGTTAATTTTTTCTCTACTTTCGGCTTGCCTAAGGTCAAGGTACTAATTTTGTACCTAACGTTTTTATGCAGCTTATGAAAACTATAAAAATCAAACATATAGTCTCTAGTCCTTATTATCCAGAGTCTCAAGGTGCTCTGGAGTGATTTCACCAGTCATTGAAGGTGATGTTAAGAAAGTATTGTTTGGACACTGGAAAAGACTGGGATGAAGGGGTACCTCTTGTACTGTTTGCAGTGTGTGACACAGTGCAGGAGTCACTTTCGTTTAGTCCTTCTGAACTTGTCTTTGGACATTCTTTGCGTGGACCATTAAGGTTACTTAAAAAATCTTTTATGTTGGATGATTCGGTTGAGAGGCCATTGAATATTTTAGACTATGTTAGCAAGTTTCGTGAGAGGCTGCATAAAGCATGGGAAATTGCTAGGGAAAACTTAAAATTGTCTCACACAGAGATGAAACTTTGTGACAGAAAGACTGTTTCCCACAGTTTTAGTCGTGGAGACCCAGTTTTAGCACTGTTACCGGTTCTTGGTTCGTCTCACTCTGCTAAATTTTCTGGTTCTTATTTCCTAGAGAAAAAGCTAAGTGACACAGACTATGTAATTAAAACGCCAGAGTATAAGAAGAGTGCCTGTGTGTCATATTAATATGTTGAAGACTTATCATTCCTGGGAAGTACCTATGGGAGATGCTGCAACTCATTCAACTCCTATAGCTGTGGTAGCTACAATGTCTGAGGTAAACACATCCACTGTATGAGCATAAACTGTCTTTTCTTAGTGCCAGAGTGTATAATTCAGAAACTTTGTCTGAATTACCTTCTAAGCTTAGTAATGTCTTGAAAGAACAGCAGAATGATATCATTGCACTTATTCATGAATTTCCATACATTTTCGTTGATGTTCCTACTCAAACCTCTGTTCTTCAGTACAACATTAAGATTATGGTTAACACACCACTCAAACAACACCCATATCATGCTGATTTTGCAAAAAGAACTGTAATAAGACAGGAACTGGAATACTTATTAGAACATGGCTTTGCAAAACCCTGTGTGAGTACTTGGAGTTCTCCTTGCTTGTTAATCCCTAAACACGATGGAACTTTTAGATTTTGTATGGACTATCTAAAAGTTAATCTTCTAACTGTTTCTGATTCTTATCCTTTACCTCATATGGATTGACAATATCAGAGCTGCTCATTTCCTTAGCAAGTTGGATCTTTTAAAAGGTGATTGGCAAGTATCTCCTGAGACTTCAGAAATTTCCGCTTTTGTAACACCAGATAATTCTCTACAGTATACCATGATGGCTTTTGGCTTGAAAAATGCATCTGCTACATTTCAAAGGCTAAGCATAGTCTTGGGCAATGTGTCAAATTGTTCTGCATATTTAGATGAACTTGTGGTGTATTCTCTTGATTGGCCCACTCATTGGCCCACTCAAAACCTTACGTGCTGTTTTTCAGAGGCTGGAGAAAGCTTCTCTTACATTAAATTTGGCCAAGTGTGAGTTTGCTCAAGCAACAGTTTCCTATTTGGGAAAAACAAGTTGGTGGTGGTAAGCTCTGTCCTTTGGAAGCTAAAGTATCTGCCATAGTTAATTTCCCTATTCCTGCCACATGATGAGTGTTGCATTGATTTTAGGTATGGCAGGTTTTTACTGAGGTCTTTGTACAAATTTTTGTACTATAGTCGAACCTCTTACATGATTACAAGTCCTACTGTACTTTTTCACTGGTCTTTGGTATGTGAACATGCATTTAACAGTGTTAAAATTCTTTTAAGGAGTGAGCCTGTGCTTAAAGTACCAGTTTTTTCTAAACCATTTCAGATAGAGGTTGAAGCTAGTGCAGTTGGTGCAGGTGCAGTTTTGCTGCAGGAAGATAATGATGGAGTGATTCACCCTATGTGTTATTACTCGCAGAAATTTAGCAAGCATCAACTAAATTATTCCACCATTGAGAAAGAAACTTTGGCTTTATTGTTAGCACTTTAGCACGTTGATGTTTATGTTGGGTGTGGAGGTCTGCCCGTTACCATGTAAACAGATCACAATCCACTGGATGTACAATCAGAATCAACGACTGATGCAGTGGGCTCTTTTTTCATTCAAGACTATAAGCTGGAAATTAAACACAAGAAAGGTAGTGAGAATGTGGTTGCTGATGCAGTGTCTTGTGCTTTTTAAAGGTTTATTTTATTGTGTAAACTGGTTCAATATTGATGGAAATGTTTTGCAAACTAGCATTGCTCTCCTTTAGGGGGGCGTGTTACTTTCCAGAGAAAGTAACATATTGTTTTTCCTGTTTCTCTCTTGCTTTTTCTCTTGTCTTCCACCTAATTCTCTTACAGGTGCCGACTCAACAAATGACTGCATCACTGGCGCTCTGCTGTTACACCAACTGGTTTTCTGGTTTCCCCAAAGAAAACGGAACTTTGAGTATAAAAGCGCTGTCAAGGAAGCAGAAGGAGATTCAGATTCTGTTTGAGATTCAGACCGCCAGATCCATATACACAGAGATACAGATCCAGACCCAAACAAGCAGAGACATGACAGATAGATACACAGAGAAAGAGAACTGTGTTGCACATGTAAGGTTGTATTGTTCTCTCAGAAATTTGAGCTTTACTTTGTGTTAAAGTGTTAAGTTATCATAGTGTTTATTTTCCCCTTTGCTACCTACACTGTTGTTTAAGTTTCTCGCTAGCTCTTGTATATTCACCCTCCAACGCTCTGCGTGGACAGATAGTTTGGGTGTGCCCATACACTCCAGACTAGTAGTATTACTCTGTTTGGACACACTATGTTAGAGGTGAGTGCCATTCATTGTAGTTTTGTTTAGATTAGCTTTGGTTAAGCACTGTAGGCATTATTTTACTTCCATTCCTTTGGCACTGTCTATTAGTCCGCCTTTGCTGTTTGGTTGGGTTTTGTAGTATACTTTCTTCCTGTTGTATGATAAGTTTAAGTACGCTTATTTTACCAAATCTTCTTTTTGCAAATAGTATTCTTCTCTGATTCACCCTTTGTATTGTTATCTATGTTTAGTTCTCTCTTGTTACCTTTGTTGTATGGTATGAAGTCACTCTTTCTTTATTCTGTAATATACACAAGTGCAAAGAAACAGTAAAATAGTAATTTTGCTACACTGGCTTTGTCTATGTCCTTCCTTCTAGCCAACCATCACACACATCCGGTGTCATTTAGGAGTCTGCACATATAGGGGATTGGTGATCCTATATCTCTCAGTTCGACATCTTGGGATGGTCAATGTGTTTGAATTCCTTGTCTGGTGACCTGTGAGCTCCTCCCTGAGGGCGGTAGCCAGTCACTGATGTTGGACTTAAACAGCTTTCTGGCAAAGCCAATACACAGTTGAGTGTGTCTCTCTGCTAGAGTAGAAAATCTGAGAGTTCAGAAGGCCTCTGGGTACCCTGAGTAACTCTGACCAAGTATGACTTTGCAAGCCCGTTTCTGCATGCTTTCCAGTCTTTTAGACTAGTCTACAGTCAAATAACTGTGCCAAACAGGGACTGGATAATCCAGCACCAGATGCATGTAGACAGTAGATAGTAAAAGGGTGAGAGAGGAGAGAGAAAAAAGAAAAAAACTGGTTCCCTGGTCCCCAGACACACGCTGGGGACTGGCGCTGGGCCTCTTGGCAGACGACTATGGCTCCTCCCCTTTTCGGCCGGATGGCAGCTGCACCTCTGCCTCCCTGAGGAAGGCAGCGGATCCTCCAACACCAGGTGGAGGGCAGTTGCTCCTTCCCTTTTTTACTTACTCTGCGCCGTGATCCCCCTGCAGCAGCGAGGGCTCTCCGACAGCATGTCCCTCCTCCTTCCCGGGTTTCAGCACAAATGTAACAAACTTCACAAACAGGAAAGGAGGCGGGAACCGAATGAACTCAAACTTAAAGTTTCATCATAAACAACATAAACATAAACCACAAACACAAAACACGTGTGGTGAAGTTCCCTAAGGCTCTCTGGTACCAACAACTGGGTCGTCTCTTCCTTAGTTTGGGTGTCTTGCATCACTTGGTATAACCTATCATTAAAAATAAAAAAATACTGGTGGGATATGCAACATTAGGCTGGATTTGCCGACCATCAGTTACTCTCATTTGGTCGAAGGCATGCCTGAGGATCTCATCATGCGACTGCTCGAAGAGGAAATCCATGCAAAGGGTGGAGGGATTACCAATACCTGGAACCCTGGCCAATTTGTCCCAAGAATTAGTGGATGGGTGAGGCAAGGACTAATCACCGCCTCCACTTTACGCTTTTGTATTCAATAATGCCTGGCACCAGCGGATACCTGTGAACATCCCAGTGTACACACCTCACGTTCACCAATTGTGCATTTCCCAATGCCCCTCATTGAATCAGGCTTTGATAGACAGTGGTCTGGTTACACATCAAGTCCACCAAGGCCTGATGTGTACTCCCTTGTATAATCACTGACACAAAGTATGTTCCTGTTCGATCGGGGGAGGCCTGCGACACATCAGAGATCTGTGTCACTGTTCCCTCTTCCATGAATCCAGGGGCACTTCCAACTTGGGCTGCTAGAGGGCACCCTGACTGTCTTGCCAGACTTCTTCTTCTGTTATGTCCCTGATTTCCTGTATAAACCATGCTCATGTGTTTGTCATGTTTTTTTGATTAGTGGTTCTATTTAAGTTCTTTGTTTTGTTTTTTTTTATTTTAGTTGCTGGAGCATTGTGTCAAATCAAGTTATGTTTGTGTTTCTGTTGCATTTGTTATAGTTTGTACTATGCATATTCTGTTTTGATAGGTTAAGTATTTTCTAGTCTTGTTTTCAGTTTCTGGTTACCCTGGTGTTATGGTGTTTTCTGTCCCTGTGTCTGGTTATGGCTCTCTAAATAAAGAACGGGGACGTCACTCCGCTTCTGTGTTCCACTGAAGATGTTGCCCCGCTTCTGTTTGGCCTGTGTTTCCTGTTCTGATGGGGGCATCATGCTGCCTCCCTGTCCTGCTGGTGGATGTACTTTGTTCCTACGTCGGATTTACGTGGACGACGTCGTTCCTCCTCCTGGCTTGGTTGAGGACTTTGCTCTGCCTCCTTGTTTCATTGTCATTGTTGCACCCCTTGCTGTGGATGTCACTCCCCCCTCTGTTCTCGCTGTGGTCGTCGCTTCCCCCTGGCCTCACCGCGGTCATCATTCCCCCCCGGTGGCCTCACTGTGCTGCTGCTTCGGGACCCCTTTGACTATGTTTATGGCTTTTGTTACATTTGTTATAGTTTGTACTATGCATAGTCTGTTTTGATAGTTTAAGTATTTTCTAGGTTTGTTTTCTTAGTTCAGCTCAGTTTATGGTTACCCTGATGTTATGGTGTTCCCTGTCCCTGTGTCTGTTTCCTTGGGTTATGGTTCCCTAATAAAGAAGTTCTGCATGTGCATCCATCTCCATGGATTACCTCATGACAGGAACACTGATCCTGGAAATGCCCGGCTTTCCCATTGCGCCTGCAAACCTGCCCGGGCTTTGCTCCAGTCCTGGTGGGCATGAAAGGTTCTACTTGTGTAGACAGAGAGGGATTTGGAGGAGACATCAGAGGTGAAGGAGAAGAGAGGAAAAACGGGGAGGAAACCGGCTTCAGGGGGCCATGTAGGAGGGTGTAGAGGAATACTCAAGAGACAGACAGAATTTTATCTGAGCTCTGGGCTCATGTTTATTCAGTCTGTGCTTTTCAGCACACTTTCAAAAACTCAACAAAACCAAAACAACTCAACAGAAACGGGTCTGTCCCAGACTCACAGCTTTTGCTCCGTTGAGTTCAAGTTCATGCTACTTTGTGTGTGTGTGTGTGTGTGTCTGTCTCGCAAGCTAGCTCTCTCGCTCTCGCGCTCTCTCTCTCTGGCTATGAGAGATAAATAAGTAGACTGATGGTAATAAGACACAGGTGAGAATCATCATCAACATTATCTTTGTTCCCCTCCCTCTTTCTCTCACTGTTATCACAGCATCATCCTGTTCCACCATTTACTTTCTCAAAGCTGTTATGCTGCTGTTATGATAATGGGCCACCCTCTCCAGTCTCTAGCTCTCATCACTTCCTACATCCCTCCCTCCCTTCCTGCACTCTCATACCAGAGACAAATATTGGGTTCTGTTTGGCAGTTACTGTGCAGTGCACTGAAATGTTTAAATCGTCTGTGAATTCAGTTCTTTTCACACTGAAGCACAAAAGTGGGTCATAGCTGAAATTCAACATTGTATTAAAGGACGACAGCTAAAAAGATCTAACTGTATTCACAAAGTAACCCATGTACACATAATTAGCATAAATTCTTTTTCTTTTCTTTTTTTTTTAAAGAGATTCATCATACAGCAGTGAATCATTCTTTAACTTTAATTTGTATTTTTTTATTGTTTAACTTATATGTACTTATATATATATATATATATATATATATATATATATATATATATATATATTTTTTTTTATCACACACACAGTTAGGTCTGGAAGTATTTGGACAATGACAGTTTTTATGATTTTGCCTTTATACTCCACCACAATGGATTTGAAATAAAACAATCAAGATGTGATCCAAGTGTAGACTTTCAGCTTTATTTTAAGACGTTCGACAAACATATGGCATTTACCATTTAGGAATTACAGCCATTTTAGGCAAAGTACTTCCATTTTCAGGGGCTCAAAGGTATTTGGACAATTGACTGACAAGAAGTTAATTGACCGGGTGCGGTCCATTCTCTCATTACTTCAAGACAAATTAAGCAGATGATAAGGTCTGGAGTTGATATCAGGTATCGAATTGGCATTTGGCAGCTGTTCGACTGGAGCTACCAATATGAAGTCTAAGGAGATCTCAATGCAAGTGAAGAATTTGAGTTTTGAGAACATGGGCTCCAGACTTCAGGCAGTCAGTGACTGCAAAGGATTAAAATTATGGTTATATTTACAGTTATGTCACTTTGTCCAATTACTTTTGAGCCCCTGAAAATGGAGGTATTTTGCTGAAAATCGCTGTAATTCCTAAATGGTAAATGCCATATTTTTTGTGGAACCTCTTAAAATAAAGCTAAAAGTCTACACTTGGATCACATCTTGATTGTTTTATTTCAAATCCATTGTATAAAGGCAAAATCACAAAAACTCCTCCATTGTCCAAATACTTCCGGACCTAACTTTATGTGTGGCCTCTTAAAATGCTCACCCTCATCCTGGTGAATAGCACCAAGCTATTTCTTTCTCACAAGCACATCAGTGGAATATCAGTGAAAGAAGTGAAAAATGCTTCTATTAAACACAAATCTGAATTCCCTGAGGAAGGCAGCGGATCCTCCGACACCAGGTGGAGGGCAGTTGCTCCTTCCCTTTTCAGGCGGACGGAAGCCACTCCTCCTCTTTCAGGCAGACAACAGCGACTCCTCCCCTTTTCAGGTGGATGGCAGCAACTCCTTCGTCCTCTGGCAACCGCTCTAGCACCACACTTACTCTGCGCCGTGATCCCCCTGCAGCAGCGAGGGCTCTCCGACAGCATGTCCCTCCTCCTTCCCAGGTTTCAGCACCAATGTAACAAACTTCACAAACAGGAAAGGAGGCGGGAACACTGTTTACTTTTACAACAGTGCACACATTGGTTATAAATCTTTATAATAATAGATTCAGTTATAATCTATTATTATTATTATTATTATTATTATTATTATTATTATTATTATTATTATTATTATTATCTATTCTATCAATTACCATTAAAAACCTAGGCTCTGAAACTACAGAATAATAGATTTATAGGAAAACTGTACTGAAACTATTCAACTGTATGTATAATATAATTTTGTGCAGTAGCTGCACTGTGATGACATTCATAGTGGGTCGACAAATCATCATCTTGAGTCCATATTTAAATAAATAAGATGGCATATCCTGCTATTACTATTTTGCTTTATTTTATTTTATTTTAGAATAAGATTGGTTGACAGTAAATAGTAGTAGTGCTTTGAATGGTAAAAACAACAAATCCGTGCCATCACCACTCCTACCGCTGTGTGGCATTCACTGTGAGCATGTCACACTCAACTGAATTGTACAGATCACACAGTTACTTTATTTAGTATATTTCCTCATACCCCATGAATCCTCATACTCATTTCTTGCTGTTTTTACTTGTCTCCAGGGATCTGGTAAATTTATGTTGAGTGTCAAACAAATTACAGTTACAAACCAATTTCATTGTAAGAATGGGAACCTGTAAGGGGGTCAACATCATGCATAGTGTAGCATGCATTGAATCTATAGATTTCATGGTAGAGGGTGTTGTAAACTTTTCATTTGAAATAGTAGGTGAAGGTAAATCACTACCTAGTGTTACAATTTGGCACGCAGGTGAAATGGATGCCACTAGCAACTGTTCTCAATGGTCTCTCCTTCAAAAACACTGAGTTCTCCTCATCAAACTATCATGATGGAAGACCAGTCAGTGTCCTGCTGCTCAATGTGTAGTGCGGATATTGAAAACTTTTCCTGTGAATGAACCTGCTCCAAGTGAGATAACAGCCATCGCCAAGGAAAGTAGATTGAAATGCAGTTCTGTCTCATTCGTGGCATCATTTTCAGTGTTAGCTCCGTGTGAATTTGCTTTGTTGGAATTAAAAGTCCATGCATGCAAATTACACTCACAGCTAAACCCTTTTGGACACCTCTGTTGGTTTTGTGTAGCTATCTGTGTTGTCCAAATTATAATGTTAAATTTGAGAATAATGAATATTTTGGAGGATGGCAATTGTCACCAGAGGCAACTAAGGTTTCTACAGACATATAGTATATGGCCAAAGGTTTGTGGACTCCTGACCATCACATCCATATGTGGTTCATCCCCAAACTGTTGCCACAAAGTTGGAAGCACACAATTGTATGGAATGTCTTTGTATGCTGTAGCTTTACAATTTCCCTTCACTGGAACTAAGAAGTCCAAACCTGTTCCGGCATGACAATGCCCCTGTGCAAAAAGTAAAGTTCCATAAAGACATGGTGCGTTAAGTTTGGAGTGGAAGAACTCGAGTATCCTGCACAGAGCCCGGACCTCAACCCCACTGAACACCTCTGGGATGAACTGGAACACAGACTGCACCCCAGACCTCCTCATCCGACATCAGGGCCTGACCTCACTAAAGCTTTTGTGGCTGAATGAAAACAAATCCCCACAGCCACACTCCAAAATCTAGTGGAAAGCCTTCCCAGAAGAGTGAAGCTTATAATAACAGCAAAAAGGGACTAAATCTGGAATGGGATGTTCAACAAACACATATGGGTGTAACATATGGGTGTCCACAAACTTTTGGCCATATAGTGTATTTCTCATGTCTGTGCAACAATTATACACTGAGTTATGGTTTATTATGTGATGTGCTCCAGATAGAAGCTCATGGAGATATAGCATGCAGCAGAAAATGCATCTTGTTTGTTTTCTGTATTTTACAAAAGCACAACATTTGTTTTTTATTGTGAGTGGACACAAATAAAAGTAAACCCTTTACAGTCTCGAATGATGTCTTCCTCTTTTCTGTATGACCATAAATGACAGAGTATTTTAACTCGTTGCCGTTGCTATAAGAAAAAAATCCACGTGATCCCGCACGCGTCTCCGTCGACTCCTAAGGGTTAATGCATTCAGTTCTCAAAAGGGCTCTGTTACCTTAAGAGATTGTGTAGTTGTTAAGAATTTGAGAAATTTAAGTTGGGACTGAGTTAACCCTGCCAATGGGGCTGCACAAGCCAGTGCATTCTCTGGTCCCAAGCCTGGATAAAATGGGGAGGGTTGCATCAGGAAGGGCATCCGGCATAAACCCTGTGCCAAATCAAATATGCGGATCATAAATCAAATTTCCATACTGGATCGGTTGAGGTTCGGGTTACCAACGACTGCCACTGGTACTGTTGGCCAGCAGGGTCCTGATGGAAACTATGCTACTGTTGGGCAAAAGAGGACAGCGAGAGGGAGAAGGCATGTCCAGAGAGAGTTGGAGAGGATGAAATGTAAGAGTCTAGAGTCGGAACTTTGGCGCTATGACTTGTAAAGGGAGAGAGCTGGCTGATATGATAGAGCAGAGAAAGGTAGACATATTGTGTGTACAAGAGAGTGGAAGGAGAGCAAGGCCAGGAGCATCGGCGGTGGGTTCAAACTGTTCTACCATGGTGTAGATGGGAAGAGGAATGGTGTAACCCTGAATGAAGAGTATATTAAGAACGTATTGGAGGTGAAGAGAGTGTCGGACAGAGTGATGAGTATGAAGTTGAAAATTGAAGGCCTCTGCAAATGTGTATCATGTTTTATATACCAATGTACCCTTACTACATAGTGTGTTAATCAGAAACCAAAGAATCTAAGCCTAACACTCCATAACCTAGCCTCACCATGTGCAACCAAATACATCAATTTCTTATACAGCGTCAAGCTTGGTAATACATCTGAAGTCATGGAGTACTTATTAGACTACATGAAATACATATTAGACTTGTTACTATTCTGTAACTATACCATTGTATCCAGAAGTTAATTGTTTCACTTAAGTATGTCGTGTTTGGTATCTGTGTGTTTGTCTTCATGTTTTAAAACTGTTGGTGATTTGCAAATTTAAATACATCATACCACACGTTTATTATAAGCATCAAGGGCAATTAAGGCCAAATTATAATGGAAATTGAGACGTATGTGACCTGAAGGGTCACATGCTAATTAGCTGGAGGACCGGGCAAACTAGTCACCAATTGCCTTTAAGTTGATCTTTGGTTGGCTGACACTCCTAGAGGGCTGATTTAGCCAAACTACGTAAAACCCTCATGGCCAAGAAAATCTAGGGAACTGGAAGATCCCCAAGGCTGTCTTCGATGGCATTCTCTGGCTCATCTCTTCGCTCAGCCGTTCAGTCTCCATCCACCCTCTCCGTCGACAACCAACGACTTCTCCAAAATTGACCAACTAAAATCTTCTGACCACCGACAACTACCTCCATTCATCGACCAACGAAAGAAAGTATCGATACCTCCCAACTTTATTAAGCTGGTGCACTTACACTAAGAATTCTCTAATTCAAAATTTAATACCGACATATTGATGGTTCACTCAGGTCACGGTCTAGTGATTTTTTTCATACTTCAGGCTAAGAACCTAACCTTCTGTCTCTTATCACTGGTTTCTCTTATGCCATATTCATATGTGTATGTGCATGTATGTTTGTGTGTGTGTTATGTGTAAATAGTAGATTAGTCTATGTGTAGTAGTTTAGTGTAATAAAGTCTCATCAATATTCAAGGTGATGTTGTGTTTCCTTGCTCACCATTTAAGTTCCTAAGGTGCCTGATCTTGTTAACTTGTCTTATCTTGAAATAATCATTATCATAGGAAGTTATTACTGTTGATGGCCATGATAGTAATAACTTGCCAGAGTTGATTGATGCCTCGCTAAACATTTCGGTGGACGAAATGAGCAGTTAGTGGTGGTAAATTAATTCTGATGGAATTTCCCCAAAGTAATTAATATTGCTGTTTGTATTAATGACCTCTACTTCCATAACTGGTGGAAGATTAAAATAAGTCAACATTTAAATAAGCTAAATTCCTTACATACCCTACATAGGCCCTGGGCATTGACCTACCTAACTGTGGGTTTCTGGTAGTAAAAGAACCTTAGTATTTGCCTTTAAGTGTTCCAGTGTTAATTGGAATGAACATCATCTGTCTGTGTAAACAGATTGTTTATGCTGAGCTCAGTAATCCTCAGTACTCCAAAGCTAACATGTGTATATACAGTATAACTCATATAAAGTTAAGAAGTTTACTTTGTTTATTTCTTATGCTGTGGCAGCCATGTTGATCTGATGTCACTCCATAAACTGGGGAGGAACTCAGATTTGAGAATACCCCAAGCTGACTTCTCAGTTGTGGAGGCATTTCATGTCATGAAAAACATGGTCCCCATTTACTCTGTCGAGAAAGAAGGGTTGACTAAGTATTCTATAGCAAATAGTGCAAATAATGTTTTTTTTTTAATATCTTTTCTTTAAATATCCTTTATTTAAAAGAAACATTGTTTGAGCAAACACTATTTGCTATAGATGGTGCTGTTACTATTTTTCCAAAGTCCATTCTAATAAATAAAAAAAAACATTATAAATAAATTGTGTAATTTTTCAGTTGCATTATGTAAGCACAAAAAAATTGAAATCCTAATCAAGAATCGTTCACACAGCTGAAAAAAAAAAGAGATTTTTTTTGCAGTGTCACCCAGCCCTACAATGAGGGACCCTTCAGTCAGGGAGCATATCAGCAAACTTCTGAAAAAGGGGATAATCTAAGAAAGTATCGGTGCTTATGCATCTCTGGTAGTACTAGTCAGGAAGTCAGATGGAAACCCCCACAAGTGTGTAGATTAAAGGAAGCTAAACTTGAAAACACAGCATGATGCTTTCCCACTGTGTTGTATCAATGAGAGCTTTGATGCATTACATGGGTTGAAGTTCTTTTCAGCAATTGACTTGGCAAGTGGGTACCATCAAGTGTCAGCACATGGAAAAGACAGCCAAAAGAAAGCATTTACACCACACCCTTTGGACTTTTTTTAGTATGCAATGTTTAGTTTGCAATGAGCCAGCAACTTTCCAGCGCCTAATTCATGTCACCATGAGTGACCTGATCATCTATATAATACTGGTTTACTTAGACAACATTCTAGTTTTCTCCCAAACTTCTGAAGATCACTTAGCAAGGCTTGAACTGGCTTAAGGAGACCTGGTTGAAAGTCAAACCAGAGACATGTCATTTCTTTCAGCAGGAGGTTTGGTTTCCTCTTCATCAGATATCAGCATAGGGCATTGGGATGGACCCAAATAAAATTGCCACTGTTTAGCAATGGGAAGTTCCTAATTCGTTAAAAGGGCTAAGATCTTTCCTAGGCCTTTGCAGTTACTACCAGCAGTTTGTTAAGTGGTTTTTCACAGATTGCTGGACCTCTTTATGATTTATTGAACCGGACCTGTAGGAAGTCACCTTTGTTCATTGTGGGCCCCTGAGTGCCAAGCCTCCTGTGACCACTTGAAAGAAAAACTGACCTCTGCCCCCTTGTTAGGGTTTGCTGATTTCACCGTTCCATTCATAGTGGAAACAAGCCAGTGGTCATGGTTTGGGAGTCACCTTATCTCAACAGCAGGGCAGCACCAAAAAAGTCATAGCCTACACTAATAGACAGTTGCGGAATGCCGAAAGAAACGATCCTAATTACAGCAGCATGAAACTCAAGCTCTTAGCCCTAAAATGAGCAGTATGCCTGGAAGAAAGAAATGTTCTCCCACAACAGATATGGCCATAGACAAAAGTCCCCAGAGGCAGAATAAGTGGTAGTGGAAGAGGTTAGTTATCCACCAGTTAGTAAACCCTGTGAACAAGCCTCTGAGCCTTTAGATGGAACCAGCAGACCTGTAGAAAAGATTGTGTTGAATGACTCTGAGAAAATGAGTGAGACTGATGGCTGTTGAGTTGTCTAAATCTGATCCTGCTCACTCCCCTATCTCAGAGCCTAAAGGTAATGTGCCTATACTAACTCCCAGATGTAGCCAAAGAGCCAATGCTGGTGCGCACTCAAACCCATTTTGTGAACCCAAATCAGCAGTTAATGCCGTATCACTCAAGCAAGATGTGTTTTCCAAAGTTCTTACAAGTCTTGGTGCAATTTCCCCCTTCCACTCCTCTGCAGTGTTATATACACACATGCACAGGTAGGCAAGCAGGAAGGTGATGTCTGGCAATTTTGCGGTGTGAGATGAGTAAAACAGATAATCCTCATGAATAGAGTGGTAAATATTAGAATTTGTGATTAAGCACTCTGAATAGAAATGATGATGAGGTGTATTATTTGTTTTCTGTGTGTGGATGATGCTGTTTTTATATTGAGTTGCGTTGGATTGGTTTGTTTTCTCAATGCCATTTTTTTGTGCATAATATGCTTTGAGTTAGTTCTGCACACAGTAAAATACAATGTACTGAAACAAGTAAGGGCTTAAGGAATATACTGAATTTGAACTGACATAAAACAATAATATTGTTCAGCATAAGGATTACATGTAACTAAATAGAAATACTGTAAATAAATTATTACTAGAGCCTTATTCTAACAACTATGCCTTTCAATTTTAATCTTGAAAATTATACTCTCCCACAATTCAGTGATAATAATAATTTATTTCTGTGTTTGCATATGTAGTCAAACTTGTCTATTGCTAAATATGAATGTGGGAAAATGTTTGCGTTCTTAAAGTTTACATGATTTGGCAGTTGGTTCAGCACATCTATATTTTAGGTGGAGGCAGCATTACCAGTGTTCATTTTGATGATGGAAGACAGTTTTTCTTTAAGGACCTTTTTTCATGACAAAAATTTACATAACTTTTTTTTTTCCATGATGAAATCTAAAATAAATAATAATTCACCCTTCTACTCAAGATGTACAGTTGAATGACAAAAAGTTTTTCAGTCATTCCACTGGTGGAATCACTGCTGCACTGTTCTTTGAGTGCAGAGGATGTCTTTTTTTTCCTGTGAAACTGGAGATGTCAGACTAATAAGCAAATGTCAGTTTGGCAGTGTAGACAGTAAATTTCTGTGAACTGTCACATATATTTATATTTATATTTATATGAATCAATTTTTGTCTGCCACCTTTATTAGTGATTTAAAGAATAATGATTTACATAGGCTTGTGAGCCTTTTGGGGAATAGGATAAAAGGAAAAACCTTTGGCCCTCTTATGTTGTGGGGCATTTTGCTAGCATGGGCTGGGTCAATTTAGAAGGAAGGGTCAAACAATTCAACTTTGAGACCAAGTCAAAATAAAGCCAAAATTCTACACTTCAGGCACCAAATTCTCAGTCAGAGATAGTGATGTCTGAGATAGTGGAGACAGATCTCTGTCCCAAAATCTAAGTGCTACTACTGCCTATAGGTAATGCTCAGGATAATGTGTAATGGGCAACTTTGCCAGATAGCTAAAAATGTAACTAGAAACATGTATGAATTAACATGAACTAGCTAGCTACCCCGCAAGCTACTGAAACGCCAACACCATTTTAGCCAACTAACCTTACCTTTCTTTATATATTGATGATAATTATGGTGGTGTTCACTTCAGCATAGCTCACTTGGTTAGTTAATATAATTGCTAAAAATGCATTTGTAGATAGGCCTACCATGCATCCACAGGTAGGGGGCAAACTATTATTAAAATAGTTTTACAGCAAATGGAAGGATTTAACAAGTATAAGTCACCAATATATATGTATAACAAAAGAACATCATCAACCTTTGTCTGGTCTCTCTGTTGGTCTAAACCTCACAGGAGGAACTGTGAAAGATAGAAACTCTCTCTCTCTCTTAGGCTGATTGCACCATGTGATCTGGCTGCAAAGAGGAGGCTTACCCTTGTCTCATCTGATATCATAATGAAAGAAATACCTCTCTCCCTGGTGTAAAATCAGTCAATGCTATCGCATTGCTCATGTTTTTGTCTTTATTTTTTGTGCAAATTTACTTTAAATTTTTTTGCTTTCAGCTTCGTTGGGTGGCCGTACTTCTGTGAGTTATGAAACTGACTGAACTGCATCAGGAAATGTATTTACAATTTGCACATATGCATGAAGACACACTCAAACAATTCTCCTAGAGCAGAGTCTCTACCAGTTAATCTGCATGGCACAAGAACAACTCTTCTAAAGGCTGCATCGGCTCATTCAGCAACATGCACACAAACTTTAAAGGCTCAGAATGCGTTCCTCTCTTGCTCATAAAGAACTGAAACAACTCCAAGTAAGAATGTACATCTGCAC
>CM040995.1:11414408-11438300 GCA_022985145.1 Pangasius djambal | reverse complement strand
CATATGCATGAAGACACACTCAAACAATTCTCCTAGAGCAGAGTCTCTACCAGTTAATCTGCATGGCACAAGAACAACTCTTCTAAAGGCTGCATCGGCTCATTCAGCAACATGCACACAAACTTTAAAGGCTCAGAATGCGTTCCTCTCTTGCTCATAAAGAACTGAAACAACTCCAAGTAAGAATGTACATCTGCACAGGAAATAAGCTTTACTGTGTTGAGTAATTTGAAACTGCAAACTGTTTTTTCAGTAGTCTTTTTCAGTAGTCTTTTAAACACAAAGAATTGCATGCACTGCCACATCTCTTTTCTTCTCTCTTTGACCTCTCTTTTATCTCTAAATCTGATCTCTCTCTGTGCTTACTAACACTCTCATTTAGTCAGCGATCTCCATTTATGTCAAGAAATAATAAGATCCAAACTACATAATGTTATTCTTATTAATGTGATTGCACTTTGGAACTTATTTTCTCAATTTTATGGCTTCTATTGTGGGCCATCCACCACATCTGGAGTCACTGAAGTCGCTGCTATATCTCTCTCCCTATTGTTCTCTTTGTTTCACATACCAGGAGGCACAGCCACGTATTTCACGTGGTTCATGGTTATTAATTTTTATAAGCTGAGCCCAAATGTGCACAAAGACCCTCTCTCTCGTTCTCTCTGCATGCACACACACACACATACACATTCCTCTCTCTCACGCACACATTCTAATCTGTACCTTTTTAGAATTAGATTTGGTACTTAAGTAGTTGATTGATGCTTCTCCATTTCTCACTGTATTTAAATAAATTCTATTTTATTGAACATTTTATTGCCTTGAAATGGTTATTTCTTTGATATTGCAAGAAGCCAGAATATTCAGAACTAAGCCTTCAGAAACTAAGTCATTCATTATTATCGTTCTCAACTAAAATTGAGGTTTTAATTATTTTGACTTATTTGAAAGTTTGAATTTTAATTTCTAATTAAAATTCTAAACTTAAAAATTGGCTATTTTATGAGACTGATTACTCCGTGAGACTGATTTAATGAGACTGATTTAATTAATTTATGAGACTGATTAATTAAATTTAAAGTGAAGCACCTATATTGCTGCTATGTACCTTGCGTTTCTAGTGCTTCCTGTATAAACAAAACCTTGTCTCCTACACATTCCTCAGATATGGTCGGCCTATTTTAGTACTTCTTGGCTCATTTTGGGAGATATGTTTTTGGAACTGGTCTTAAAAATCTGAATAGTCTAGTTTTGGAGATGTATATTGCCAAAATAAATTTGGCTTATGTTCAGGAAGTTTGCCATGGTTATTATTTAAAATAATAATAATAATGATAATAATAATAATAATTTTGTAAAGTAATTACTCAGGTAGTTTTTCATAAGATAACTTAGCTACTCTTACTTGTGTTATTTACTCAAGTTAGTGTGGTTTGTACTCTAGTGGTTGTACAGTCGCAAGATCTGAACCCAATTGAACACGGCTGTGATGGCATATTTCAGTCAAGAAACTTGTCTTCTCTGATCTGTGTATGCTAAGGTTAATGCTTTTGGCCAGACCGATATTGAGCAATGCATATCAGCAATATCTCATAGTATTTTTTATTCAATTCAGAAATTCAATTATTAATCCTTGTGCACCGTCTGACTTAGTGTTCCATCTTTGGTGTTCCAAACACATGCTCAAGAATTTCATGTGTACTTTTCACCTACTGAAACTTTGTTGTTCTGTTTTTGTACAAGTAACCCAAGTAGCTGAGAGCTGCTTCTCTTACAAATTTCAGAGAGCAATTGGCCTTTGTTAGATACATGACATAATTTGTCTCACTCCCCAATAGTCCTTCAGGTTGTTCAGTTGCATATCCTTTTTAAACACCAGATCCTGTATATTCGCAAGGTGAGGAATATGGGGATTAATATCAACTGTTATTCCAACCATAATCATTTTTTTATTATATGTCTGTTACAAGGGCATTATTTGAGTCTTGGTTATTTAGTTATTATTCCGTTTTAACATTTTTCTCCATGTGTACTAATAACTCTTGTTGTGTTTCAGCATTCTCTTTTTATAATACATCTCAGCCATCACAGAGAATAGTAAAAAGTGGTAATGCTTCATTTTCCTTTAAACAAAATAGTAGTTTTGGAGTAAATGAAAATGCTTTTAGTCATTGCACAGGATTTTATCCAAAGTGAGGCAGAACACAGTCTAAATCTGGGAACCAAAGAACAAAACGTGGATAGACCTGACCAAGGTCCACCACTAGAGGCATGCAAGAAAACAGAAGAACAGAAAGAACATTAAAACACACACACACACACACACATACACACACACACACACACACATGGAATCAGCTAATGTTAAATATACATCCTTACATGTCAAAGAATACAACCGAGGGTAATTGCATATATGCTGTATTAACAGGAGTTTAGGCATGTAAGCTCATACAACTATGTTAGAATAAATAATGAAGACATTAACAGTATGAAATAACATATGGAATTATGCAGTGACTGAGAAAATTTTAACAAATCAAAAGTATTTTCCCAACCAGCTTCATGATGGAGCTTTTTTAAGTTCCTAAATAGGTGAAGCACTCATTGGCTTCTTCTCCTAAGTTCTAAATGAAAACTACTTGTTTGGAGAAAATATAAATGTAAGTAAAATTAGTTGTTTTAAGAAAAAAACAACAACAAAAACAATAAACAAACTACTAATATTTAATGAAATCCATTTTCATTCAAAAATAAATGTATACTTCAATATGTGCATGTCTTAGAAACAAATTTAAGTCATAAGCCTTTATCAAAATGACAAAGAAAAATATATATTCAATCTAGTGTGTCCGAACTTTTGACTGGTATAGTGTGTGTATACTACAGTATATGGGAAGAATGGGATGCAAATATGAGCTGATACAGATGCCAAATTCCCTTAGTCATTCATCAACATGGGGGAGATTAGAGAACACACAAACAAAAGGAGACAAAGGTGTGTTAAGACACAATACCTATAAAAAATAATTACTTAAATTAAACAACAGGAGCTCTAATGAACCTACCTGGAAGAGGATGCACATGTATTTTGCATCCCCCATGAGGAGGCAGTACAGAAAGATTTCTCCAATGATCAAGGCTAGAGACTTGTGAAGTGACTTGTGGCCAAGTATGGTGACCCATACTTGGAATTTGTGCTCTGCATTTAACCCATCCAAGTGCACACACACAGTAGTGAACACACACACACACACAGAGCAGTGGGCAGCCTTTTTTTTTTGCTGCAGCGCCCAGGGAGCAGTTGGAGGTTCAGTGCTTTGCTCAAGAGTCTCACCTCAGTCATGGTATTGAGGGTGGAAGAGAGCGCTGGACACCTACAATCCCTGCCGGACCTGAGACTCAAACCCACAACCTTCAGGTTCACCTTACAAGGTTACAAGTCAGACTCTCTGACCATTAGGCCACGATTGTAGCTTTTTTGGGGTCACCATATCTACAATTAGACACCATCTCTATGCCAACAAACTATTTAAAAAGTGTTCCAGAATAAAGCCTGTTCTTTCATCTAACCACAACCGAAATCACCCAGAGTGCACTAGACTTTACTAGAACTTTGACTAGAACTGGGTTCTATAGTAAGATGAGACAAAATAGCTTTTTGCAAGCACTCAAGTTGGATTTTATCATAAAAAGGATGGTTATGCAAAAAAGAACCCAATTCCACCTTTTGTAGTATGATGGAGGATCTGGGTCTGTTTTTTTCCTCCAAAGGCCCTCTGAACCTTAAAATACATCGTGGTCATCATGGCCTCAGTGAAGTTCCAGTGGATTTTAAGTTAATATTTGTCTTCCTTTGCCAAGAAGCTACAACTGGGTCATGGTTGGATCTTCCAACAGGACAATGATCCAAAACATACATCCAAAAAAATTATCAAAGAATCAAGCTTTTGACATGGACATCTCCTGACCAAAACCTTGACATGACCTGGAGACATTCTGTATTGAGGAGTCTCTTCCTTGGTCTGTATTCTCCAATCTCATCAAGTATTATAGGAGTTATTATAGGAGGAAAACTGAGTGTGGTTATGTTGGCACAGGGAGGTTGCAAAAGTACTAAATGCAGGGTTTATGTGGGTTTATTTAAAAATATAATTTGATAAGGTTTTTTTTTAAATTTTCTTAGAAGAAATTTACTTCACTTTTCTTCATATTTTCAGTAACAAAAAAAACTTTTTTTTCAGAAACCTTTTTGTCCATCTTTTCTAAGGCTGCCAATAATTATGTATTGACTGTATATGCCTACACACTCAAATAGAGAATTCTGAGAATATTCAAGCATTTTCCTTCTTTTGACTCTCTTTCAATTAAAAATGTCTCCTATGAGGAACCAAATAAAGCATTTAAAATGTGTGTTTGTGTGCGTGTGCAGATGAGAGAAAGCAATTTACTCTCAATATCTGGAGCTCTTGTCCTTTCCCAGTAGGCTGAATGTTAAGCGGCAGCCAGCCGCATACCTCCAAGCTGATTATATGAAGATGTCATCAGCATTTTGCCTCATCGCGCCCTTGCAAATGGCTGCCAGACACGTTTCCTAGATTACATTTGTTATTGTCACAAGACTAATTTCTCCACTGAACACAAAGAGAAGTGTGACCTTTTCGTGACAATGGGACAGTCTGTGTCTTTCTTGCATATAAAATATTCTTCCACATTGACTTTATCTACATTTTTCCCCTATTCTGTACTTTAAAAAAAAAATAAAATCCTTTTGCTGTATGGGTGTCTTAGGTGTTGGAAAATGATATGTTTTTATACTATCCCAGGAGGTTTCCCAGGAGGCCATATAGGCTATTGCTTGCTTCACAAGCACAGAAATTGAAAGATAAACACTGTTTTCTCTGGGTCTGAATGACTATGACTATGACTATGTCAGATAACGGGTAAGACAAATCAATATGTGAAAGGTAACAGCAGTGATATGGGACTATCTCACGCTTTTAATGCATCATTAGCACAGCCAGGAACTCCTTGGATTCTAAACTAACATCAGGACATTGAAAGGCAGATCACGGTAAGCAATTTAGCCTCTGTATTTTCTCCTGAATTACCTCAGTGACGCCTCTAATGAAATTTGGCCTAAAATGAGCGAGAGAAAGTGTGTGTGAATGAGAGAGATAGCGAGAGAAAGGCACACATAGGAAAGAGAAGATACTGTATGTTCTTTTGGAATAAAAATTCAGGTGGTGTAATTTCTGAGATATGACCTCCTCCATTTGCTTGGGTTTGGAGAACAAGTGTCCATAGCAGAAATAGCAGTCAGCTACTTCTATCTATGTCATGTTCAGGAAATAACTACTCACCTATCTAATGCTTCATCAAAACAATAGGCTTTTTCACTTCTTCCTGCAGTTCCTTTTTCAAACCTCTCTCTCTGGTGAGATGAATGCAAGTATTAATCCAACTGCAGAAAAATTCATTGCCTGCTTAATTGCTAACCTAACCCCACTCTATTAGCAACATCCCTTGTTAGTTTAAATTACAAGTTCAAATTAAAACCCAGAATAGCTTGTGCTTTACTCACACATTCAATCTCTGCTCCACCATGTCAATGTACCTCTATCTACCCCCTCCTGCTTTTTTCCAATAGCAAGAGTAAACTAGTTGAACACTCCTTTATTGGAGAGCGTTGCTCTCAGCGGTCAACTTTGATAAGGTTTCAGCCGGGATGGGAATGTGAGTGTGATGTGGACTGGCAGGCATGTCATTGCTTTTCTGGAGGCAGAGTGTGTTTCACTACACCTCCATAGTGATAGCAGACTCGTGAGATTGGGCACGGTCCAGCTTTCAATATGCAGTCATCCCTGGGTGCTTATTAATATGATTTGCAGACAATGATAGACCAGTCAGTCAATACTGACAATGTTCCACCCATCAATCAAATATTCACTCATCATGGTGTGATGTGGCTGGTAATATAATCAATTTCCCAATGGAAATGGCATGATTTTCATGATTTTCTGTTCAGTGACTCAAAGTGTTCAGAGCTTTATTTTCATAAGAGTGATATAGGTCCAGTCCTTGATTTAAACAAGCAGGAGTGAAAAGATTTTTGTTGAGTTTTAGTTTTCTTTATTTGATAAAACATTATGCTACAAGTTTGTGGTGCGTCATTGTGATCTATAGTTTATGTACAGCCATGTATATTGACTTACAACATACACTGTATTTTTAAGGCCCAAATATGAATTAAGATGTACATTTGGCTATAAGACATGAAATCTGAGTTCAGAAGGATGTACGTGTCACACTCGAGGCCTACCTTGTTTCATTCTGTCTGGGTGAATCTTCTTGCAGAAAATAATTTTGAAACTGGCAAGAGTACCTACTACTCAACATGTTCACATTGTATAGAATTCACAGAGCACCCATAGTGTAATTACTACCAGTGTTCCACATGCACCACTGTACAATGTGAGTGGGCTCACATCAGTACTGAAAATCGACACCTATATTCTCTGTTTGAAATAAGTCAGTCCAAAATCTAAAAAAAAAATAAAAAGATTGAGAACTGCATCAGATGTTGGCCTTTAGTGTGTGATTCGGTGATTGACTCCAAATCCTGAAATGTATCAAAGGTGATGAACCTACATCAAAGAACCTACAAAGATGATGAAAAAAGAAAAGTTAATGGAGTACAAAGACAAGAGAGATGGGAGATTAAGGACAATAAGGAGATTAAGATGTATGCTCTTAGCAAAAGCAAGCCTGTATGAATTCTTCTGAAATCAATTTCTGAACATTATAAATTTTCTATATTTGGAAAACATGTATAGTATTGTGCAGAAGTGTTATGCACCCCATGTTTTTACGCACACTTTGTTATAGATGTTTACTTTATGGCTTCTACATTACTGAGTCAGTGCAAAAATATTCCAAACATGTTACATGTTACAGAAAAATGTTTGTGTGCCAGTAAAGAAAGTAACATATTACATAATAGACCAGGTTTCAGACCAAAAAAAAAAAAAAAACCCACAATGATAACATAAGTCTGGTGGACTTTACCTGCAAAAACAGAAGTATGGCAGATTCTTGAGGATGTTTAGTAAAACTTAACAGCCAGCATTCTCATAAATGTGTACAAAGAGTACTGTGGATATAAAAAGTCTATAAACCCCTGTTAAAATGGCAAGTTTTTGTGGTGAAAAAAATTAAACCAAGATAAATCATGCCAGAATTTTTCCCATCCTCAATGTGAAATAACGGTGTATAAAAATTAATTGAAAAACAATCAGAAATATTTTAGGGAAAAATAGGAAAAATAACAAAAAGGTTACAATAAACTTGCTGCATGAGTGTGTACACCCTTTTATAATTGGGGATGTGGCTGTGTTCAGAATATACCAATCGCATTCAATCTCATGTTCAAAATTAATTTTCATACAGCTGTCATCAATGAAATTATTCTGATTAACCCAAAATAGAGACCAGCTGTTTCTGTAGGATTTTTCTGATACTTCTTGCTTTCATCTGACTGCTGAAGCCATGGTCTTTAGAGAGCTGGCAAAGCCTGACCAGGGTCTCGAAAGCAATTGATCAGGTGAGGGGTACAAAAAAAATTTCAAAACATTGGATGTACCATGGAACACTGTGGACGCCATCATCAACAAGTGAAGAAAATGGAGTACCGCAGTGACGTTACCAAGAACAGGACATCCTTCCAAAATTTACAAAAGGACAAGACAAAAGCCAGGGAGGCTACCAAAAGATCAATGCCAACATTAAAGGATCTGCAGGAATATCTGACAAGTACTGATTACTCTCTGAATGTGACAACAATCTTTCATATTCTTAATGTCTGGACTATGGGGTAGGGTGGCTAGACAGAAGCCTTTTATCACAAAAACCATCCAAGCCCAACTAAATCACCCCAAACCATGTGGCAAAATGTGTTACTGTCTGATGCGACCAATTCCAAAAGGTATAATAATTCCATAATTCCAAATGATACGTCTGTAAAAAAGCACATTAACAAAAGAACACCATACCCATGGTGAAGCATGGTGGTGGCAGCCTCGTGCTTTAGGGCTGCTTTTCTTCAGCCAGAACTGTGGGCTTTATCAAGGTGAAGGGAATCATGAATAGCTACAAATACCAGCCTATTTTGGTGCAAAAACATTCAGGTTTCTGCTAGTAAGCTGAAGATGAAAAGAAATTTCACCTTTCAGCATGACAATGACCCAAAGCATACATCCAGATAAACAAAGGAATGGCTTAACCAAAAGAAGATCAATGTTTCTGAATGGCCTGAAGCGTGCTGTGCACAAGAGATTCCCTCGCAATTTGACGGATATAGAATTCAGATGACGGATTCCTGTTTTTGCAAGAAAGAATGGGAAAATATTGCCAACTCAAGATGTGCCATGCTGATAGACTCTTACCCAAAAAGATTGGTGCGATAAAATCACAAGGTATTTCAACAAAGTATTAGCAGTTAGGTTATTGTAAGTTTTTTTTTTATTTTTATTTTTTTTCCATAAAAAGTTTATGATTGTCAATTTATTTGTATACTTTGCACTTGCACATTAAAGGTGGGAAAAGATCTGACATGATCTATGCTAGTGTCATTCTTTTACTTCACAAAAACCTGCCATTTTAACAGGGGTGTATAGACTTTATATCCGTGGTACCTATGACAATTGATGCAACAAATATTGACTTTGTTTAACTTATTACTGTTTACTTTATGGTTATTTTTTTTCTTCTTTTCTTTACAGCATTTCTTTGCATACGCCTAATACATTTGTACTGTACAATACTGTATAATTAAAAATAAACTTATATTATCATATATCACAAATCCACTAACAAGTAAGGAATCAAACATGATGAACTGTGCATTTGTAGGACAATAATGAACTATGGTGAGGTGTGTTGCAACCTGACACGATGCGGAGGTTTTTTGAAACTGTTCGTAGTTGGATTTAATGTTCTGGAACATCTGCAAAACAAGTTGGTTCCTGTTGCCACTTACATTATTGCAGTCTCTCACTAGCCTCTCTTTTTTCTCTCTATTTAAGTTATTAAGACCAAAAAAGTGGTTTGTCATGTTACAAAGAAACTGGAAAAAAGATTGTTGGCCTTAAATTATGTGGAGCGTCCACTATACCTGTGATTGAGATGCTACTATAGAAACAATAATGTATTAGAATGAGTGCATTACGATTCGAATTACAGTCAGCACTACTGTCTGCAGAAAATTAATCAACATCTTCTGACTAATCAGATTTAAGAGCTCAACAGCACTGTGGCATATAATCCATTAAGAATTATATTCAAGAATTAAGATTAATATTAAGATTTTATTCAGTGTTCACTAAGGCACTGTAATCCCCAAATCCTCCGGGTAACATACTATTTGCAGTGCATTCTTACAAATGTGAGAGCACCCAGCTGTGAGATGATCTTTCTTCATGTTGCTAAGTTGGTCTTGTTGGTGATAATTGAGTCTTTTTGAAAACTTCTGAGCTGTGACCTTTTCCAGTCAGGTGAGATCATCTAAGCTACTGTTGCCAGGTTTCCTACTCTAAACTATCTGGAGGTGAGCACAGTCAGGCTATTACACCAATTCAACCCAGCAATAAAACAAGCTTACAGCAAGTGTGAAGTTCTCTGCCGAAGCAGGCAGTTTAGAAGGCCATTTAGAATAATGAATCTGGAAGCTAGGAGAAAGGCCCCCACTACAGCTCAGGAATTAAATGTCAACTTTGGTCAGGGAAAATTGGGCAGAATTGTCCAAGAGGCAAACTCCTCTGAATGAACTAATTTAGCACTGAGAGGCATCTGTGTGCATGGCAATAAAGGTGCTCCAAAGAAAAGGGGGGTTGAGGAAAGGGAGTGTGTGTGTATGTGAGAGACAGAGAGAGAGAGAGAGAGAGATGGAGAAGTATGAAGAGGCCAAAGGCAAAAACAGATGAGGATGACAAAACATAATGAGGAAGAGACGAAAGGGTTAAAGAGTAATAGGGCATGAGAGAATATAAGGCACACAAGAGTAGCAGCTTTTATCATATGGGAAACCTAAGAAATATATTTGCGTCGTGATGTGGTGTGAGTCTGTGAGTCATCTACTGGACATAAAATATGATGCACTAAAATACATTACAGTTGCATTATAATGCGTAGATTGTATAACATGTTTTACATTCATACCTATTCTTTTGCCATGTGATGTTATCCAGAGTGACTACTTAAAATAAAATATTTTGATTCAGGTCAGTGTTCAGTGCTACATGACACTACATACCTAAAGGTGGGTGACAAAGTAAAGGGAAATAAACTAACAAAACTACACTGCTCAAAAAAATTAAAGGAACACTTTTTAATCAGAGTATAGCATCAAGTCAATTAAACTCCTGGGATATTGATCTGGTCAGTTAAGTAGCAGAGGGGGTTGTTAATCAGTTTCAGCTGCTTTGGTGTTAATGAAATTAACAACAGGTACACTAGATGGGCAACAAAGAGACAACCCCCAAAACAGGAATGATTTTACAGGTGGAGGCCACTGACATTTTTTTCCCTACTCATCTTTTCTGAATGTTTTTCACTAGTTTTGCATTTGGCTAGGGTCAGTGGTCACTACTGGTAGCATGAGGCGATACCTGGACCCTACAGAGGTTGCACAGGCAGTCCAACTCCTCCAGGATGGCACATCAATACATGCCATTGCCAGAAATTTTGCTGTGTCTCCCAGCACAGTCTCAAGAGCATGGAAGAGATTACAGAAGACAGGCAGTTACTCTAGGAGAGCTGGACAGGGCCGTAGAAGGTCCATCAGCAGGACCGGTATCTGCTCCTTTGTGCAAGGAGGAACAGGATGAGCACTACAGGAGCCCTACAAAATGACCTCCAGCAGGCTACTGGTGTGAATGTCTCTGACCAAACAATCAGAAACAGACTTCGTGAGGGTGGCCTGAGGGCCCGACGTCCTCTAGTAAGCCCTATGCTCACTGCCCGGCACCGTGGAGCTCGATTGGCATTTGCCATTGAACACCAGAATTGGCAGGTCCACCACTGGCGGCCTGTGCTTTTCACAGATGAGAGCAGGTTCACCCTGAACACATGTGACAGATGTGAAAGGTCTGGAGAAGCCGTGGAGAATGTTATGCTGCCTGTAACATCGTTCAGCACGACCAGTTTGGTGGTGGGTCAGTGATGTTCTGGGGAGGCATATCCATGGAGGGACGCACAGACCTCTACAGGCTAGACAATGGCACCCTGACTGCATTAGGTATCGGGATGAAATCCTTGGACCCATTGTCAGACCATACACTGGTGCAGTGGGTCCTGGGTTCCTCCTGGTGCACAACAATGCCCGGCCTCATGTGGCAAGAGTATGCAGGCTGTTCCTTGAGGATGAAGAAATTGATACCATTGAATGCCCCCCACGTTCGCCTGACATAAATCCAATAGAACACCTCTGGAACATTATGGTTCGGTCCATCCGACACCACCAGGTTGCACCTCAGACTGTGCAGGAGCTCCGTGATGCCCTGGTCCAGATCTGGGAGGAAATACCCTAGGACACCATTCGCTGTCTCATTAGGAGCATGCCCCGATGTTGTCAGGCATGCATACAAGCATATGGGGGCCATACAAACTACTGAGTACCATTTTGAGTTGCTGCAATGAAATTTCAGCAAAATGGACTAGCCTGCTTCATCATTTTTTCACTTTGATTTCCAGAGTGTCTTTGAATGCAGCCCTCTGTAGGTTGATAATTTTCATTTCCATCAAACGATGTGGCATCCTTTCATTCCTAACACATTACTCAGTCCATATCAGTATAGATATCCAGCATGATATTTTTCCCCATTGAGATCTGATGTGTTTTCAAAGTGTTCCTTTAATTTTTTTTGAGCAGTGTATATTAAAGCCAGAAGAGCTTTAATGCACTTTGGCATAGATTGTACAAATCTGTGGAACTGAAGTGGAGGGATGAATAGCATTCTTCCAAAAGATATTTCCTCAATTAGTGTTTTTAGTGTTAAGTCCAAAATTAGGTTGAGATTTTGTGACTGTGAAGGCCATAGCATATAATTCATGTCATTTTCATACTCATCAAAGCATTCAGTGACTCCTCGTGCCCTGTGGATATAGGTGGAGTCACAGCTAACATAAATTTGCATAAGTACTGCTTTGGTTTTTCAATTTTAACAAGCAAGTCAAATGATGAGGCAGGTGATGTGTGAGATGATGTGTCAGAGGTTACTTTTGGCATTTGTGATGGTGATGATGTGACGTAAAACTTTCACAACTCTATAACTCATATAGACAATAGACAATAGGCATAATAGACATAACTCAGTCATGATGGTATAATGGAATTGCCATAGAAATTGAATAAAAAAATAGTCACAAGTCTGTCATCATAGTGCCATTACACTGGCATAACTATTCATCAATTGGGAAAAAAGGATGATTTATTTTATAATTAGGAAGTGCATTTACTTACAAGTAAGTAGAAATGTACATAACTCTGATGTTACAGTGTTGTAGATTGTCAGTGTTTAAACCTTTGTAACACTCTGTGTAACAGTGTAAGTGCTACTTGACTCAAGCATTATATCAACCTGTCATGAAAATAGATGAAATTAATCTTCATAACAAACGACACATGTAGGAAAATACTATAGCTAAACACTAACCTTAAGTAAAATATTCCAACTATTAAAAAAAGACCTGAAACCAGATTTATTAGGCTTGTATCATACATTGTATATCTAGAGAGATGTTTGAAGTTGTACACATGCTTTGAATAATGACACTCTTTCTTACTTTACTTTTCTTGGGTCCATATCCAACAATGTTTGTTATGATAAACTGTTGAATTGGTCTCCATTCTCCACATAGCCTGACCTCATTTGGACCAGCAAGTAATAAAGCATGTGTTTGGCATGATAGATGAGGATGAGACATTGCAGAGCCACGCTCAGATTATTTATTGATCAGCTATCAGAGACCCAGTGTAAGGTGAAACCTGTTTCAGAACTGACCTCCATATTACAGCCAAGCTATAACATATTTTATTTATGGGGTCACTGAGCCTTAATTACGAGACTTTTAATAAAGTTGAGTGTAAATGTTTTCACAGGCCAAACTGAACTAAACAGTCCCACCAGAATCGGCAACACTGATTTTGATTGTACTCACATGACAAATAAATGACGAAAGAGTACCTCCTAAGGTCGGGGTGTGCTAAATCCTCCAGTAATATAGCTCAGCCATTGCAGTGCATCATCTACCACATGCACCACTAAAGGCATCTTCACACTTGATCTGAACACTTGCATCTACACCCGCACTCTGGGCTCAAATGGCTCCAAGTCTGGAAAAAACTTAAGTGTGAAAACAAATTAATGTTTCCTCCTTTTATGCAGTGGTGTTTCATTTGTCATATATATGTCATTCATAATTGAATATCTAGACTGATTTGTCTTAATTTATAGATTTCTTTTGATTTGCTTTCTTTCAAATCATTCATTGAAATATGAAGTTTAAAGATAATAATAATAATAATAATTATACCGATGTTGCAATTGAAATATAAGGTATTTAAACTAAACTGATTTGAAACCATTGTGGTTCACATTAGAGAGTTTCCTTATATAAAAATTTACAAAACCTCTGGTGCTTTTATAAGATATAAATAGTTTTTCTGAGCAAACTGATTTTTCATGAATACTACATTTCTTCTGTAAATGCTCATGTGATTCACAAATAAATTTGTTCATAAGAAGTTTGCTTGTGTCTGCATTCTCCTATGATTATTTTTTAATCTCCACGTTCATGATTTTTTAATCTCAACATCATCAGTACACAAACACTAATTCATTTGGTTCTCATTCTGTTTTCACCACAATACTAACCAATCATAAACAGTGAAGCCTGGCATGGCTGTGAGGTTTCATATACACACATGGCCCAATGGGCTGCTTATCTCATTCTTTTCAGAAACTCCATTAAAAGAATCATTACTCTATACTTTAACTTTTAATGTCTATAAATTCAAGGTCAGTCTACATTTGCATCATTAAGACCTAAATTGTATATATTTTCTCTCATTTTCTTTCATTTCCTTTCATTTTTATTTAAAAATACAAATGCCCTTTAATGAAGAAATGTGACCCTCTCTGGATGGGCTTATCCATTACTGTAGTATATATTGGAGAAAAAAGAGCTAGCTTTTTAAAACTGTGAGATCCATAATGTTTAATAGTGGCCTTGGCAAAGCCATCTTTCTTGTTTATCTTTCTTTAAGTAAGTTTCTTTGCCAGTGCTGAAGCCACAGTATTGAAACAAGTCATCCTTAGCACAACAGTGTCAAAATTATTTTGCTACTCAACACTTGGGTAATGGTTGATGGAGACTGTCCCATAAAACTGACCAGTATAAACGGAGGCGAAAAGTCATAGCCAGCCATTAATATAATAGTGATATTTTTTTTTTGCCCACTGGATAGTTACACAGAGAACTCTTTCCAAAGGTTTAGCTGGACCTCAATTACAGCTTCTTTTTCCATTGTGTTTTAAACTTTGAATGTGTCACGTCTGACCTGTTCCGGTCACCCAGGTGGGAGATTGCTATGAAGATTGAGCTTTTTTCATTAGGGCCAATGCAGACGATGCATCACTGGTGCAGACACCTGGAAGAGACACAGAAGGAAAAGTGGGTAACATTTCCAAAATTTCCATCCATCCATCCATACATCCACTCACCCATTATTTATTTGTTTGTTTGTTTGTTACACAAATAGAAACACTGTATAATAAAAACTTTTACATCATTCTTGGTATTCCCAAAAGCCTTATAATTTCAAGATAACCCTGGAAGCAGTGTGGATATTTATTTATTTGTTTGTTTGTTTAATCACTCCAAGACTATGCACTGCGTTGTACTTAGTGTTACTCTTCTGTTCTGACTGTATAACAACATTAAGCTGTTATAACAATTTGTTTAACTTTGCTTGTCTGTTTATGACAATGACAAAAAATGTCAGCTGAATTAAAGTAAACTATGAAAATTATTGGTCCCAAGATTTGGGGTGGAATATCCCTGATGGACTGCATGATAGTATACGGACTCTAAGAAGATGAAAGCTACATAAACTAAAATAATATTTAGATTAACCATTTTCTGGATGGTTTTCCTCATCAAGGGAATTATCCATGTAATATTGCTTAAGAATTTATTCATGCTAATAAATGTTTTTGAATTTCAAAGTAAATGTTTCTTTATGATTCCTGCCCAATCCACATCACACCAGGAGAGATGACACTTCAAGAAAGTTAAGACAGATGGAAAAAAAAAGGAGACTTCTCAACAGGAACAAGAATTTTACATATTTTAATTATATTTATAGAAATAATTATATATATAAAAGGAGTTATTTACAACAAACTGGGAAAAATTTAGCCTAAATTGGTCTCCATTTACATCAGTGAATGTCCAACAATCATAAATTACTACATAGATTTTCTTTCTTTAATGTTGATTTACCTTCCTGTCAGTAACCATTGATATTTCATCATTTAGGTTTCCGGATTTTAAGTTTCACAGAAATATGTTCACAATAAAACAAAACAAAATATTAATGGACAAGATTTGTATTTTTGACATTTGGTTTGTAACAAATGTCAAAGATGGGCAAGGAGGAGGCGGGAACCGCGGGAACTCAAACATAAAGTTTAATCTAAAACATAACATAACATAAACACCAAGCATAAACCACAAACACATGACACACGTGCATCACTCTCTCCCCCTTGGCGTCTCCAGCCGCTCCTTTATCCTTCTCTCCCGCTGAGTAGCCAACTCAGTGCCAGGTGTTTGTCCTCACAGCCTGGCCCCTCCCTCCTGCTCATCACACTCCTCCAGGCAGATTCAGGCCTCCAGCCTGACATACGCCCCCTCCCCCACTCTCGGAAGGAGCGGTGCTGCTGCCCTTCTGGCTATGTCCTTCGGCCAGCCGGCCCCGCATCCTGCGAACCAGAGGAGAGACAAGAGGAGGAAGAGTGGAGAGAGAAGGAGGAGCAGTAGCAACAGTAAGAGGGAGAGAGAGGAGAGAGAAAAAAGAAAAAACTGGTTCCCCGTTCCCCAGACATGCTGTCATCTGGCCAGCCGGGAAGTGATCCCCACGATGATGGGCACTGGCGCTGGGCCTCCTGGTGGACGGCAGCGGTTCCTCCGTCTCCAGGTGGACGCCAGTTGCTCCTCCCCTTTTCAAGCGGCCGGCAGCAATTCCTCGCCTTTCCGGCGGATGTCAGCCACTCCTCCCTTTTCTGGCAGAAGGCAGCCACTCCTCCCTTTTTCAGGTGGACGGCAGCGACTCCTCCCCTTTTCAGGCGGACAGCAGCGACTCCTCCGTCCTCCAGTAACTGCTCCAGCACCACACTTCCTCGGCATCGCGATCCTCCCGCAGCAGCGAGGGGTTTCCGACAGCGCGTCCCTCCTCCTTCCCAGGTTTCGGCACCAATGTAACAAATGTCAAAGACGGGCAAGGAGGAGGCGGGAACCGAGTGAACTCAAACATAAAGTTTAATCTAAAACAGAACATAAACACCAAACGTAAAACACAGACATATGACATATGATGTGCATCTCTCTCTCCCTCTCGGCGTCTCCAGCCGCTCCCTTGTTTCTCTCCCCGTGAAAACTGAAAACTGAATTGTAGAAGAGACGTTAAAACTGGAAAATGTCACAGAAAGGGCATTACAAAAAAGCCAATGACATATTACACATAGTACAACTTTTCCAGGATAGAGTAGATTTTTTTTTTTTTTTTTTAATGAAGAGTGACATATGAGTTGCAGTCAGCAACTGAGAGCCATCTTTTTGGATTGTGGGCTTACTATGGCTAATTTCTTAATAAGACACTAATATTGCCATATCAGGATATCGGTGGGCATTTTCTAAGTGAAATGATTTTTAGGATAGTTTACATTTAACAATCATGTCAATGGTCAGGATGGATATGGCAACATATATAGGTGTTTTATAAATTACCTGTAGAAAATATATAATTAAAGGTGAAGATTTTCACGTCTTTATAAAGTTTGGAGAGCAAGAGCAATCTTATGAACACAGTGAAATAGAAGTTTAACTTGAATTTCTGAAGAATTTGACCAATATATATTAGGTTTTTCATCAAGATAGAGTGGATTAGGAATTGATATGATGTCCTCTCTAAAAAAGATTGGTTTTGCAGGTTTTGAAAAAAAAAAAAACCTTTAAGAAATATACATTTATGGCATTTGGCAGACACACAGAGCAACTTACATTTATCTCATTTATAGAACTGAGCAGGTGAGGGTTAAGTGCCCAACAGTGGCAGCTTGGCAGTGCTGGCAACCGATCAGTAGTCCAATGTCTTAACCACAGATGTGATAGCAGCAAATATATTATTCCTAGGAAATTACTCATGAAGGACTTAAGCAGATACTCAAAGTGTGAACATAATGCTAACGTAGTTTCCTTCATTTTATAGACATAAACATATTGTTTACAGTATACAATGTCATGAAGAAGTAATATCTATAGTATTTACAGTTATGGTGGCATCAACACTAATAAACTATGCTTGAATCTTAGCTGATAAATTGCTGATGTATAATCTGTAGCTAAAATTAAAAATCTAATTACAGACAATAATTTCAACCAGACATTTATGCATTCAGTTGACCATAGCACTGGTTTGACAAACACATTTTAAAGGTTGCAACTATTTGTATGAAGTTCAATTAAAGGGCATCACGGCCGTGGACCCTCATGGCTCCAGGGTCCAGATTTTGATCCTGAGCTAAGATTACGGTCTGTGTGGAGTTTTGCATGTTCTCCCTACATGGATTTCCTCCAGGTTTCCATCCACTGTCCAGAAAATGGTGATAAGTGGATTGGCAAATCTAATAGGTGTGAGTGTGAGTGTACATGTGTGTCCCATCAGAGGTGTATGCATACTTAGTGCCCAGTGGTACTGGGATAGATTCCAGATCCACCATGACCGTGACCAGGATTCAGTGCTTACTGAAAGTGAATGAATGAGTTTAGTTAAAATCAAAGACACGAAACAATCAGTTAGTCCTTGATCCATTTTATAACTCTAACATTGCCCATATAGCAAATATTTGTGTTGAATTAAAGTTGGCATTACAGGGTGTACAATGTTAATTTCAGCTACAGCTCAGTCAGGTATTTTTGAAGGGCGAATAGCTCAAAGAGAATGAATCAAGGAGAAAAGGCTGGAAGAAAGAGTGAGCTTCTCCCATGCGTGACATTAATAATTGGGAATAGCTGTCAGTGCAGCTGTGATTTATTGCATAATTAATGAACAATTAAGTGACAGATTAATGTTGTCTTGTTTGTTTGGTATAAAAAGTTTTTGAGTTTTCATGGGGTGCAACTAAGTATGAATCCAATATTCAGCAAAATGGTTAGAGTTCCTTCATTCGCCTTGCTCCCTCGTACTCACCATATTTATAGGTTGTATCAGTATTAATAATTCATTAATTCATCTGTGGATTGTTCTCTTACAATAAATCTATCAAAAAGCAACAATTAAAAATACACATTTACTTCTAGTAATATAAACTCTAATAAATGAATGCCATCACTGCTTATGTCTCATATCCATTTATATGCTTTATATGCAGGCAACCTCATTTTATTAATCCCTCTTCTGGGAATTTTAAACGAAGCCATTTGAGAGTAGAAGTAATAGCTAAACTTGATTTAGCTCTGTTGTGAAAGGATTAGGGTTTCTAAGACAGTGAGACTCAAGGAAGAAGGTCCATGCCAATAATAGCAGTAGTGGGGGTGGGGGGCTTTTGCAGCCTTCCTGTTAATGGAAGACAGGATTCTGTTTCAATAACCTTCATTCCCAAGGTGAATTTCATCTCATTCATCATTCAGACACTAATACTAATCTATTGCATTGTTCCGAAACGTCAAATGCTCCTTTATAAGGGTGAGAAAAGCAATCAGAATTGCTTGGCCTGTTGTGGAAGTTGACTCTTTTGTATATTATTTTGTTAGTTATTTTGAGGATTTTCAAAATGCTTGGCTACTTTGGAATTATGAAAGCTTGCTCAATGGTTCTCGCACACAACCAGATAGCAAGAAGACAAAAGGATTATTCCAGTCTTCTCACATGACATGCTTGTTATAACAAGGGGACATTTTTGAATCTCTGTTTTTACACTGAGATTGTCATGTTCCTTTATTTCATATAAAAGTATCTATAAATGCCATGACTACAAAACCTAATCCTCACCCTATAAGCTTACTCTGGCTTGGATGGGCTCCTGACTGGTGTAACAGAAAAGAGTTCACCAATGCCACAGTCATCCGTGGCCAGGAGTCCAAGAGAGCAAAATTAGCACCAGTTAGGTCTCCCCTATCATAAGATAACTACCAATCTGGGAGGGTGAAGGCTATCAGATGCTTCCTCCAAGAAATGTGAAGCCATCACCTGCATCTTTTTGAACTGCTGCTCATGCTGCATCATGGCGTGTCGGAACACTATTGGAGGAAAGCGCTATCCACCCCATTCTGCAAACATGAGCTCAGAGAAGCCCATGAGTGGATAAGTGTCACTGTGATTGATAGGGTAGAAAGAGTATGCCACCCCTTCTACCCTGAGAGCGTTGCCAATTTTGCTTCTTTGGCTCCCAGCCACGGATGGCTATGGCATCATCGGAAAACGATCTTTTAATCTCCGGACAAGATCGCCGGAGATTTCCCCAGGAAAGGGCAAACACTTTTCTGTTGCACCAGTCAAGAGCAACAGACATTTAAAAAAAATAAATAACTGAAAAAAGATACAGCAACCAAGTTTAATGGTTTATTTGTATGTTATGTCCAATATAGCAATCAGATTTCACTTGGGCTAAACAGAGACACATCTGACTACAATATGTAAATTTATTCAGTAAAAAATCTAATCAGGATACAATCCAGACACAAGACACAGGAAACAACTAGGCGTAAATGGAACTATAGATTATATGATAAGTGTTCTTCTTTCTCCTCCCCAGTACTTTTGTTCAGTGACCAGGGGGCCCACTTGGATTAATATAGCAATGGAACTACACCTATTAGCATACTGTGTGCAGTAATTAACTTATCTCAAGATTAAATCTTCCTAACCAAAATCTTTTTGTCTCATTGTTGCTTCTGTCAGCCATAATAGACTCCTCATTACAGACCAATCCATACCAAAACTCTTTTCTCTCTTTCAGTCTGTCTTTTTGTAATAGGTACTGTATGTATCTCTCTTTTAAGTATATCTTTACCATTCCCATTATTCAGCTGAAAAACTTTCTCAACCCATCTTTAAAAGGCACATATGCATACAGTCGTGGTCAAGCTATTTAGCAAGCTACCTACCAGCCTGAGCACATACACACTCACACTTATACAAATTGCTTGAAGAGCAGATCCTATTTAAAACTTAAAAAAATAAAGGTAAATAAAATTCAGAATGTACATGCAATATTGGCCTGGACAATCTCATAAGGATGCTGGTTCCGCTCTGTTAAATTGTATACTAATGAATTGTACACTGCTGGGTCCTGCACTACTGCTGAGTGAGTTTTGCATTGTTGAATGCTACATCATGGAATCTAGTACTCTACTGTTATGACCCTGTTTAGGTTGGGCCGCAACATACAAAGGAATAAAGACTGTGTTTGCATTTTTTGCATTTGTATTTTATTCTCTATGGAAGTATTTTCCAGACAAATTTCAAAAGTAATTGCAAATTGCATTTGGAGTTGCATTTTCTATTTGTGAACTCAAATTAAATTGTGACATAATTCAAATGAAAATGCAAATCACGTATTGCAATTTTCGTTTACATGAATGTCCATGAATGTCTGCCAAATTTCAAATGGAAAAGCAAAGTCCATTTGAGTACAATTTGCAATTGCTTTTCCCATGTCTTACGAGTTATGACCCTGTAATATCTAAATAGCAATAGCAATTACCCCATTTGCCATTTCAGTTCCGTGGCGTTGCGTATGGAGCCTACGAAAATTCAAATGGAATCGTAATTCCCTTTGCATTTGCATTTCCGATGCCTTGCACAGAAACCTGCCAATAAGTGCTGGGGGTGGGAGTATACTATGGGTCGTTTTTGTATTTGGAAATGACGTCAGTCACAGTTGACAGCCAAGAAGGAAAATGATCTGATGATTGTGCAAATACTTTGATAAAAGTTCAACGCTTTACAGCAGTCCATAGTCTTTTTTGCCCTGGTGTTCCTTATGCCCTCCAATGCTTCAAGAAACTGATAAATCTCGAACTTAAAGTGTACAAAACTTTTTTGACCATCGACATTTATGAGTATTGTATTTACCTAAAATAATAAATAAATTAAGAACAAAACAAATTTTATTTTCTGAAAGTTTGTTATAAAAAAAATAAAAGTCTTCCAAAATGATGTCAGCTCCAGTAATCTCCTTAAAGAAAACCTTAAAGTCACATTAGAACAATTTAGTACAAATCCAATCAAAGAAGAGATGAGGAATACTCTCATCATTCAAATTACAAAACACATATGTCAAATCAATGCCTTTCTTCAATCTTTTTATGACCTTGTTTACTGGGTAAATACAATGAATAATTTTAAATGAAACCTCTTGAATCTTACTGGTGACACAGTATCTCCTAGAAACCATGAAAGCTTCCTCCTACTTAATATCCTGAAAATATGAATTCCAAAAACCTTTAGCTGGGCGTAACCTAAATGAATGACACATCTGTGTAAGAAAACTATTGTTGCATTTTTTTAAAAAAAATCAATAATAATTGCACCATCTAACTTTAAATTGAAGTCAAGATTCATATTCAACTCAACAATATCAGCTAAACAAAACAAGTGAAGGAGTCCAGAAAGTATAGCAGCAAAGATAACTGCATATTCCTTAGCAGATACTGGAAGTTTGTATCTATCTAAAAATTTTGTATATGAAAGTAGATAACCACTGTGGTGAAACAACTGTGTCACCAATAAAATACTATTTCTAAACCAATATTCAAAAAAGTGTTTTATTTTTTATATTTAATATCTTTATTATTCCATATCAAACATCTCTATCAGCACAATCATTTGTTTAGAAAATTTTCTTTCTTGGCTGTCGACTGTGACTGATGTCACTTCAAAATACAAACATGCCCCTTAGTATTACTCCCACTCCCAACATTGATTGGCAGGGTTCTGTGAAAGACATCAGAAATGCGAATGCAAAGGGAATTGCGATTCAATTTGAATTTTGGCAAGCTCCATACATGACACAGAGAAAGTGAATTAGCAAAGTGGGTGTTTGCTATTACTATTTTAATATGACAGGGTCATAACTCGTAAGACATGGGAAATGCAATTGCAAATGGACTTTGCTTTTCCATTTTAAATTTGTCAGACATTGTAGGTTTGTGTAAACAAAAATGGTAATATGTGATTTGCATTTTCATTTGAATTATGTCACAATTTATGCTTCCACAAATAGAAAATGCTATTGCAAATGCAATTACTTTTGAAATTTGTCTGGAAAATACTTCCATAATTCTCACTCTTTTTTTTCCAAAGTGGTTAAAGCTTCAGAAGCCAACTAAGCAAAAATAATAAACAAATTTCCCTCTAACTATACACAAAGTGAACTAACTAACCTAACCCAAAAGAAACAAAAAAAATGCATTTCATTCACTCCCTAGCTAATCCAAAACCAAGAGAAAATGGATTAAACCTAAATGTCACCAACTTCCTACTAACCACGGTTTATAATGTAATGTTTACAAGTGTTGGTTATTGGTGTGTGTTATTTACAAGATATATAGAAATGAAACAATCAGACCCAAAGGGGCAAAGCACAGATGAGGTCAGAGCCTTACTTAAGCTGAATGTTTATGTTAAAACATTGCACAATCAAGGACCACCACATGAGCCATTGGTTGCTGTTTCACATGCAATGTAAAAACACTAGGGGATTGTGGCCTGTAAAAAAACAGTAACAGTATCAGGGTTGGAACCAATATAAACCTCAAAATATTGGAGGGCAAGCAAAAGGACAAGGGCTTCCTTCTCAATATTGCTGTAGGTCATCTGAAGATGGTTAAGCTTATGAGAGAAGAAGCTAACAAGATGATCTATCCCATGAGCATCTTCCTGAATCAGGACAGCACCGGGACCAGTACCACTGGCATCTACTTCAAGTTTGAAGAATTTCTTGCATTCTTGAATTTCTGGAGCAGAAAGAACAGGTGTACTACATAAACAAACAGCCTCAAAAGCAGCCTTGCAGCTAGAAGACCACACAAAAGGAATTGAATTACAGAGGAAATTTGTGAGAGGCCACACAACATCTGAGAAAATCTAACAAATACTCCTAAAATACCCAGCCATCCCAAGAATGCCTCAAAACTCTCTTTTGGTCTTGGGTGCAGGAAACGTGGCAAGAAAATGGACTTAACCTTAGCATCCAGTGGGTGAACAGTACCTTGTCCAACCTGTTTATCAAGGGAGGTTACTGTGGCATGACCAAACTCACATTTCACAAAATTTAGAGTGAGACAGACTGAATGGAGGTGAGCAAGCACTTGGTCTAAGGTACAGATAATCCAAGATACTTGGCTAATCCAAATACACTATATTACCAAAAGTATTCGGTCACCCATCCAAATGATCAGAATCAGGTGTCCTAATCACTTGGCCTGGCCACAGGTGTATAAAATCAAGCACTTAGGCATGCAGACTGTTTTTACAAACATTTGTGAAAGAATGGGCCGCTCTCAGGAGCTCAGTGAATTCCAGCGTGGAACTGTCATAGGATGCCA
>CM040995.1:11352295-11414308 GCA_022985145.1 Pangasius djambal | reverse complement strand
GAAGAATGGTCAAAAATTCCTATAAACACACTCCTCAACCTTGTGGACAGCCTTCCCAGAAGAGTTGAAGCTGTAATAGCTGCAAAAGGTGGACCGACATCATATTGAACCCTATGGGTTAGGAATGGGATGGCACTTAAGTTCATATGTGAGTCAAGGCAGGTGACCGAATACTTTTGGTAATATAGTGTATCTGTAAAAACAACCACATCATCAAGGTATGCTTCGCAATTATCTATACATCACCTAGGACCTGAGTCATTAGAAGCTGAAACGTAGCTGGTGCATTTTTTAGACCAAAAGCCATGGCTGTATATTGGAGGAACCTGTCTGGTGTAGTGAAAGCTGAAATCCCAGATGCACATGGGTGATTGGAACTTGCCAGTAACCCTTTAAGATCCAGTTTGTAACAAAAGTATCACTGCCTATTCAATCGACAAAATCTTCCATTCTTAGTTAAAGCATCGACTTTTCTATAATCTGTGTAGAACCGATAGCTTTTGTCAGGCTGTGGAACTAGCAGGCAGGAAGAACAACAGGGACTACAGCTAGGCACAGCAAAACCATTTTATTTACATTTAGTGGGATTAAACCTGTAAGCATTATCAACAACTATCTATTCAAGAGTTTACTGAATTTTTAGGGGAACTTATGCCAAACGTATGACAGACTTTTAACTGTTGGTGATTTTAGTATCCATGTCTGTTGTCCTTTTAATCCTTCGGCTAAAGACTTTTTAAATGTTATTGACTCTTTCAATCTTGTTCAGTCTGTGACATGTCTGACACATGAGCATTGACACACACTGGATCTTGTCCTATCTCATGGTTTCTCTGTCTGTGATACTGAAATTTGTGACACAGGTTTTTCTGATCATAAGTCTGCAATGTTTGGGGTTTCCCTCTTTTGTCATTTTGTTAAACCATATATCTCTACCCACTGCTGTCATATGATGAACCCTGCAGCTACCAATAATTTTTGTATTGCTTACAATAATGTCTCCTATTCTCCTCACCTCCTCACCTGAATGCTGAAGAGTTACTTACTTTTTTAACACTACATGTACCAGTATTCTAGACTATGTTGCTCAGCTGAAGGTTAAGCATGCTAAACTTAAATTGGAACCCTGGTTAAACAATGCTACTCGTGCCCTCCAAGTGGTGTGTAGGAGGGCCAAGCGCAAATGTAAGAAAGACTAGCTACAGATGTCTTATGACATTTTGAGGGATTCCTTGCGGAAATATCAGGAAATAGCCAAAAGGCAGGGTAACCAAACATCAAACACTGCACAGAAAAGAACAAAAACAAACACAAGGAGGTCTGACATGTACCGCACTGAAAGCCGGAACAATCTGGCGATGAGTGGCTAGAGAACTGGGGTTTATATACTCTGTAGGTTGATGAACTGATGGGCAGCAGGTGTGTTTACAGAAGCAATCAGGGAGAGGCACGAACAGTAGCACTACGCCCAGACACACACCCACACACATACAAACTGAAACAAGTGAAAATGCTGGAAACATGAGGAAGGGGAAAACACAGAGAAAGAAACAGAAAATGGGGAAACACAGAAAATCCACCCTGGCCATGACACGTTTGTGCTTTCATTTCACCCTGGCGTAACTGTTGCAATTTACATTTATGGCATTTGGCATACATCCTTATCCAGAGCGACTTACATTTACCTCATTTATACAACTGAGCATTTACAGGTCCAAAATGTGTCTGCTAGGCTACTGACTGGTACATGTAAGTGGCAGCATGTTACCTCTATTTTATCTCTACTCTGTTGGTTGCCAGTATGCTTCAGAAAAGAGTAGAAGCTTTTATTGTTTGTATTTAAATCATTAAATGGGTTAACGCCACCATACCTTGCAGATCTGTTACAATGGTACATGTCCACCAAGTCTCTTAGGTCTTCTGATCAGCTGCTCTTAACTGTTCCCAGGTCCACATTAAAGCTTAGTGGTGACCGTGCCTTTAGGATAGCTGGTTCTAAGCTTTCGAACAGTTTACCTCTGTATGTCAGAGCAGCTTCAACTTTATCTATTTTTAAAACTCAGTTAAAAACACATTTCTTATCTCTGGCTTTAAATTATATGTAAATTGGTACCTGAGGCATGTTGGATATTTCAACCTCATGCTTGTTATATATTATTTTTATCTTTGTACAGCACATTGGTCAACTGTTGTTGTGTTTAATTGTGCTTTAAAAATAAAGTAAAGTAACACTGATGTCATGCTTGATGACTGTAGTACTTTTACTTTGACTTTTTTCTGATACCCCTTCTAGTAAGAAGGGGTAACAGAAAAAAGTCAAAGTAAAAGTAAGTGTCCCTGGGTGGGCTATGACAAGTTTGGACTGAATATCTGACAGCCATTCAGAGTTTGGTAAACAAGCACAGGGAAAACAAGTCCTACCTAAGCTGAGACCATCCACCTCAGGAGAATACTCAGGTGGCTACTGAAGAGACAACAGGAACTGAAGAGCAGGCATCTGTGGTGGACCGAGAGATATAAGGCTTGAGCATATTCACATGGCATACACAAGGCTTTATTTTCTGATCAGGGGTTTTCACAACATAGTCCATGTCACTTAATTTAGTCTAAATAATATAGGGACCTGAGAATCTAGCCTGGAGAGCTGAGCCTGGTAATGGTAGTAAAGCCAAAACTTTATCACCTGCTTGGAATGCATGCACCACAGACTTTTTATCAAAGCGAGTCTTCATACAGGACTGTGAGGAAGCAAGAGAATGTTTGGCTAATTCACAAGCAGTATGCAGGCACTCACGAAAGGAACTAATATAATCCAGGATATTCCTAGCTGGGGTTTTCACAGGACTTAAAGACAGAAACTTTTCCTGTAAAATCTTTAAAAGACCTCAAACAGAGTAACCAAAGACTAACTCAGCCGGGCTGAATCCAAGTGATTCTGGCAGAGCATCATGGATAGCAAACAATAACAGGGGAATCCCTTCATCCCAGTCTGGTCTGAACCCTGGTCTGACTGGATGTATTTTGGAAAATCAAAAGTGGTACAAACTTAACAAGAGCTCTGATGATAGCATGGGACTTTATGCTACGCAGGGGTATGGCTTTAGGGTACCTATTAGCAGCATACATCAAAGATAGTAAGTGTGTATGACAAGACTTAGTTCGAGGAAGGTGACCCACACAATCTATTAAAATTCTTTCAAAAGGTTTTCCCATAACAGGTATAGGTTGAAGTGGAGCAGGGGGAATAACCTGATTAGGCTTTCCTGCAACATGACACACATGACAAGACCTCCAATCACGCTCATAGTTTGAGGGTGTCCACTTACATATTAATACATCCCCATCAAAGAAGTACACTGTAGAATGTAATTGTGGTTTATCTACAGCAGCAGTGATACAGTGAGAGAGCAACACATCTGATTTCTGGGTCTCACCCAACACCCCATTTGCCACAATCCTTTTCCAGTATGGAAGTAGCTTTAGCTACTGGAACAATCACAGGACTGGGAAACAAATCTTTGTTTTCAAACACAGGATCGTCACTGCACATAAATGAGTCTGAAAGACTGTTAGCACCCTTCATTTTGCAAGCTTGGGTATGCGTTACTGCTCAGGAACTGAAAACAGAGGGGAAAGTGACAGTTCTTCTCTCATTCAAATCTGGAGCGTCTGTTACTATAGGTAAATGGAAAAGCTAAAATCATTACCCAAAATAAATGAAACTCCCTTATCTGCCACTGAGTGTGAACTGCAACCTTTCACTACACCATGTTCAATACCCTGAACTAGAACATCTGAACCATAGCTAGACTGCTCAGACAAATAAAAGAAGACTCCAGTGTCTCTCAGAATACACAATGGTTTAGGCTCTAAATTTGTATCAGCGTGAGAAGCTACGCCATCCAGAATAAAAGTTTCAAAGGCAGTATCAACTCAGTGGAACCGATATGTTGTAAAAATCTGCAAGGATTAACAGATCATCCTTACAGCATTACACAAACTGCTATAACATGGGACAAATAGTAAACTGGTAAAGGTTAAACTTAGCAACCATATCTCATAACATAAACACACACAGTCCCCTACCACAAAGACAAAAGCCGCCAGACAAATGCACCAAGAGAGCAATGGGATGAATCGATGGAACTCACGGGACTAGCCCCCAGTTCTGTTACAATCCAGTATAGGTCGGGCCGCAATATACAAAGGAATAAAGGTGTGGCAAGACCAAGATTGTGTTTGCTTTGTATTTTATTTTCACTCTTTTTTCAAAGTGGTTACAGCTTCAGAAGCCAACCAGGTCAAAATAATAAACAAAATTCCCTCTAGCTATACACAAATTGAACTAACTAACCTAAACCAAAAAAAAAAAAGAAACAAAAATGCTTTTCAATCCCTCACCCCCTTGCTAACTCAAAACCAAGAGAAAATGGATTAAACATAAATGGCCCATACTTCCTACTAACCACGGTTTACAATGTACTATTTTCAAGTGGTGGTTATTGGCGTGTGTTATTTACAAGATATATACAAATGAAACAATCATACCCAGAGGGGCAAAGCACAAACGAAGTCAACAGGCGGAGGGCCGTAAACAAAAGAAATCAGCAAGCGTAGCATGATTTATGTGTATCATTTGTGTCAGTGCTGGGATGGGTATCTTTGGTCTCCTCCTCTTTCAGGCATAGCCTGAAATAGAGTAGTACCAAATATTGCACTAGGAGGGGGCATGTTGCCTTACCGGGTAGCACGTTTCCCTACATTGAACAAGGCTAAAAATTTAGTTAAGCTAGTAGAGTCACTACTTATACTTAGCTGGTCCCCAACACTGATTCAGTTTCTCTCACCAAGACCTGTTAGAAAGCTTAAGGGATTCTGTACCATCAGTACAGATCTGTCATAGTGTGAACAAGCTCCACTACTTACTGGATCAGCTCTCCAATCAGCAGTGTTTTTAAGGGGGGAATTAAGCACTCTACCTGAGTCATGCTCAAACCACTACTTTTAATGGTTCTCTTTCTCTCCTTCTCAGTACTCCAAACACAATCACTGCAATCCCAACTGTACAGAGTGTGATTAATCTCCTACCTGCTGTGAGGAAACAGAGCAGGTGCTAATAAAATCACACCATGCATATAAGTGCTGCTCTTAAAACATTCACTTTAGGGAGTAAGAGCAAATGTCTTATCCAGTTTTTGCATTTCTACAACCTCCAAAGACATTCAAACTGAAACACACAAAATACATATAATTTTCCCAAACTATTTCTCTTTCTGTTCTAATTTTATTTTGTTGCATGGATTTAGTCTGGCTTTACCCCAGCTGGAAGATATGCTTTGGAGTAATTTTTTGTTTCTTTTTTTTAGTTGGATCGATCACCTAATTCCTATTGACTAGGGATGTAACATAATGCTGCTATCTGTATCTGTCTAGTGCTGAAAATATCCATATCTGTATCTGTATTCAGATTTAAAACAGAAATGTGCATGTTCTAAACCAGAAGGGGTCCATTTTTTACTTTTATTTTATAATATTGTCTTTGTCCTGCAAGCTTCATATCTGACCACTCCCTAGTGCCCACATGGAAGTAAAAACCTCCAGTTCGCACAACTTTTTTGTTGCATTCTGCAGGATTCCAGTCTCTGGATGCACACCTTTAGTCTCAACCAGATATCCTGTGGACTCTATGAATCTGTATTTGTATCTGTTTAGAACACATTTGTATTCAGTTAAATTTTACGAGGAACATGTCATCTGAACCATTTGCAACATTATGTGAATTTATACAAATTTGCATTAATGAAACCATGTTAGTATAACAGGTTAACTCATATCTACATAATAGTAGTCCTAGAGTTGTTTTATATTGTTATACTTATAATTATACACATGATTTCCTGGAATGCCTTGTGGCATACAGCTGTAGACACCAACTCATTAACAGAAACAGTATAATACACTGTATTAAAAAACTATGTGCATTGGTGATGACAAGCATGTTCACATCTGTTTTCTCTGTTGCCCTACTTATTTCAGTCTCACTTTATTTCTACTGAAATAAAGTGAGACTCAAGCACAGTAGGAGAACCCCACTTACCCAGTGCCTAGTACATCATTAGTGAAGGAGTGAGTCCAACCATTCCAGGCATAGGCACACACACACACCACATCTCCATACCTCTGTTCTTATGATATAAACCCAGGGAGCCCAGCATCAATCTCGTTCTTCTGATGGCTGTTTGAGAACAGAGGCTTTATTGGTCACCATGCTTCAGCTCTCCATTTGCTCTTTATTTCTTTGTGTGCTTATTGACTCCATTCTTTCATTTGAAGCTAATATAGATAATATTACTAGGATAACCTTCTTTCATTTAAGAAATATTGTTAAGATAAGAAATATAATGTCACTACACAACGTAAAAAACGCTCCAGTTTGTCCAGAACGCAGCAGCCACTTTTGGTCTTTTATGATCCGCTATGTCTACTTTGTTCAAAAGGTGCAGGCTACTTGTTGGGCAAGTTTTCTTCCTCATATCATCTCAGGGAGTTTTTCCTTGCCACCGTTACCACTGGCTTGCTCGTTAGGGATAAATTAATAAATTTTAAATTTATGTCCTGAATTTATATATTTCTGTAAAGCTGCTTTGTGACAATGTCCATTGTTAAAAGCACTGTACAAATAAAATTGAATGCTGATGATGACTTTCTCAGCAGAATGCACTTTAAAATCAGTGTGCCTCCCCAGTCGAGATGGGGTGTTTGGAAAGCTCTGTTGCTCTGCTCTGTATAAAAAAATAAAAAATAAAAATAAAAAAAAAACTGCTAAGTGTTCACTCTCTGTTTTGCCAAAGGGCAAGAGAACTGTCTTTACAATAATATGCAATAGCAAACAGTGAAAACATTGGCTTTTCTCTCAGAAAGAACCACCAAAGCTAATTTATATGATAATGCTTTTTGTTGGGGTGCTCACATATAATTTTACATCTCTGCTTTTTCTGCATGGTTTAAAAAAGTAATTAAATAGAATAGGGGAATGTGGCCAAATGGAGGTAAGCATCTTAAGTGTGGAATAGCCTGACGGTGCTGCCTGGGCCACCGCATACATGCAAGTGAAATATATCACAAAAAACCTCCAGAGCAGGCTGCAATCTGAATGTTGTTCAGATGATAATGTCAGGTGGCTTAAGCCATAGGGCCTATTTCCAGGCTGGGTCCCTTCATTTCTTATCATGGAGAAAAAACCTCTTGAAACTCTGATTTAGGTGGTCTTTCATTCTGCATGCATATTTTTAGCTAATCACACACTGTGTTTATAATTCAAGAGAAGTTTCAGATTTTTAGTAGTTTACCCTATCCCTTTGTGAAGGAATGTCATCTGTGACATGTGCTATGTGAAATCTACTGTAAAACCCAAGAACTCATCAATATGTATTGATTCAAGGCAGGAGTGTCAAACATATGACCCATGGGATATACAGTCCAATAATTTAGGCCAACATATGAATTTAGGATTCATGTTGTAAATAAAAATCATCATGTGGACTGTCATTGACTTAAAAGATTAGAGAGGGGGAAAAAAACAGTGAGTCTCTGTGTGACAGAGGACCCTATCCCCAGCAGGAACAGCACATGGACTCCCACCCCCTCTCGTTGACTTCACTCATCTCCCTATACACGCAGTTGTTTAGCCATTCCCTAGGGTCCACGCTTGTGCCTGCGTTACTGCTCCATTTCACAAGCATACATTTTCATTATATATTACTTCTCCCCGCCTATCACCATTCCCAATAACCACACTACACACACCAGATAAGTTTAAAACATAACATCTTTATTTACTTATCTGTATATTTGTATATTCTGTCTTTGTTTGTGATGTTGATTGTCTATATCCATCATGTCCACCATGTCTGTCTTCCTGGCCCAGTCTGCCGAGGGTACGGCAAGCATGAGGTGCTAAAAGATTCCTCCAATTGCTGGACTGTTTTAAGTGTTTATGTGTCTGGGGCGAAAGGGGAACAAATTCCTCTGGTTATTTTATTGAAATTAACATGTAGAAACTGTTTAATATTTATATTCATATTATATGTTTATATCTTTATGTATATGATGATATATACTTACCTTTATGTGGGAGGTTGTTGTATTGATACTTACCCTTATAATGGTTCATTCCGAGTGGGCAGAGCTTCGGCTTTAAACGCTGGGTACTCACCTACATTCGGGGGTTGGTTGGTTGGTAGGTAGGTTTGTTGGTTGATGAGGAGTCAGATGTGCAAGTGTGGTGCCATCAAAAGTATTATTATTGTGAACAGTTTTGAAGAAGGCAATCCAGCCAAGAGCTGTATATATTTTGTAAATGCTCATTTTTCTTTCCACCATCTTGTAAATTATTATTATTTTTTTTGCACTTTGGGACTGTTTAAGCCACACAGACACTGTAAATAAACATCCTTGCACTGACATACTTTATGCAGAGTGCCTCACACTCACACTCTGTTACTCCACTACTGAGACAGAAAAGCAAGAACTCAGGGGCCCAAACTCAGCTACTGACGATATATGCTAATAATATTAAATTCCTAAATAGTGGGACTGTATCTCTTTCTTCCAAAATAACTAATTTTGGGGTTTCAAAGCAATGGGTGGATATTTATCACAGCTGTTTTCAGGTTTTTTGTTTGTACCTGCCACAGATTCCCCTGTGTGTCTGTTATTTGACCCGTGCAGCGGATTTGTAGAAAGCCCCAAATAAACAATGCACCGAATTTATGCGCTTGCATCCTGCCTTCTTTAGCCACACGATACAGACCTTTATGATAAATACTGATAAATGAACACATTTTGTTGATGTTATTGGTCCACTAAACATACTGAGTGGTCCAGCCCACTTGACATTGAATAAGTATAATGTGGCTCATTACCTAAAATGAGTTTTACACCCCTGCTTTAAGTCATATTTTCAATTTCCCAAATGTACTCTACAGTACCACAATTCACTACCCCAATGCACTTATCATGGAGGTTTAATTCTTATCAAAAGCCAGATCTGTTATGTTATAATTTCTGATACAGAAATGTACTGGTGAAATTCATATTAAATGGAGTGAATAGCTGAACTCTTTTTTTTTTACATTGGTGTATTTCTTGTCTTGTATTTGACATTTGTTGAAAGCATGACATTTTGCAAGAGGCTACATCTGTGGACTACAAACAAGCCACAGTAATTGTTGTGCATTCATGTGGATATGGCACCATACAAGGTTACCTAGGAGATGGTACAGTCGCTTGCCTAGCGGCAGATGTTCAGCAACATTCAGGAGTATTGCCAAGGATGCGGGATCTGATGGGCAAGACTGTCACAAGCACCCATTATTGGGTTCTCTGTCACAGTGACCTTAAAATCTGGAGATAACCAGCAGAAATCATTAAGCAAACAATAACCAAATACCTGAGCATGCACGGCCAAGCTTTTCAAAACAGACCCTCAGTGCTAAGCCCATTCAGATTCAGAAAACATTGTAAAGGAATGAACAGTGGCTGTTTAGCTGACACAGCTGATCAGATGAGTACATGGAAAGTGATATTGCTCAGCTTCTTTACAGAAACTGTTAGGCTGCAAGATGGGATGTTCAGGTTGTCTGAGGTATAGCCTCAATTTCTAAATGACAACAGAAGCAGAGCCACAGCTATGTAATCAGCTATCCCATTTGGTGAAGGCAGCTTCTAAATAGCAGTGGGCCATATTCTTTGAGTGAATCAAACAACTGTGGATCGTGACTTGGAAGGATTTACTTAGGTTCTTTCAGCATGCAAAAAGTCAGACTAAAATTTACTCAGTTTCACAGAGAAACTGATGTAGTCTCTTGAGACTACCAGGGAACACATTTCTAGATTGCAATGTCCCATTTAGGCTTTGTGCGTGCTGCCTCATAATGAATTTGGACATGACAATCAGTAACATGAACCAATGGCATGGCATAGTAAACCAATCACAGTTAGCAACAATAGACAGATCGCTAGCCCAGGAGCTGCAATGTTTTTTAGAAAGCAATTAAGCCATGAGTTAAGCCATGAGCAATTAAGCCATGAGCCAGTTAGTTAATTATCAAGTCACTGAAAGCTAAATCAGGTGTATTACAGCAGAGAAAACAGATCAGCCTCAAGTATTAGGAAACAAAAGACTCCATCCCAAGCCATAATAGTTAAGAAAGAAGTAATAAGGAATTTTGTATGCTGTAAGAATTTACTGCTAGCATTTGGCTTCACAAAACCAGATTCTGCAGGACTAAAAACAAATGCATCATGCTTTATTCTGTATTTATAAACATAGCACTACTGTACTATTCTCAAAGGTTTTGATTCATTTTGTATAAAAGTAGCTCTGACAGGACTGATGGCTGTAATTCAAATCATAGATTTTTTCCGGTATTAATGCACTCATTCTAATATGTTATCATTTGTATAGTAACAAGTCATTCACATAGACTTGTACAGCAGGCACACATAATAAATCGATTTAAACTATGTCTTGTTATTTAACAAAGAAAAACATCTAATTGTTGATATGGTGAAGCTTTCTGTATTAAGATGTTTATTTAAGATTCAGGATTCTACAGCCATTACTTCCTCGTTCCCAAAAAAGGATGGCGGCCTCCAGCCCATCCTCGATCTCAGACACCTGAACTGTGCGCTCATGAAACAGCCATTCAGGATGACTACTTTGAAACAGATCCTCTCGCAAGTATGCCCAGGGGACTGGTTCTTTTCTCTGGATCTGAAAGACGCATACTTTCACATCCAGGTAGCCCACCAGCACAGACGATTCTTGAGATTCACCTTCGAGGGAGTGGCTTATCAATACACGGTCCTGCCCTTCGGGCTGTCCCTGGCTCCTCGCACTTTTGACTCAGGGTCAATTTTGGCAAGAGCTTACTGTCCCCCAGCCAACGAACTTTGTTCCTGGGGGCAGTTTTCAACTCAGCCTGCATGAGGGCAGCAGTCGTGCCAGGACGTGCACTGGCCATACAGCAGCTCACTGCCTCCTTCAAAATTGGAGCCTCACGCCTCCTAAAAGCGTTTTAAAGGATGTTAGGCCTCATGGCCTCCGCATCACTGGTGCTGCAGTTTTGCCTGCTTTGCATGAGACCCCTTCAGTACTGGCTGAAACCACGAGTACCGCCCCATGTGTGGCGTCGTGGTTGCCTTCGTGTCAGGGTGACCCAGGCCTGCGTAGCGGCTCTGGCCGCCTGGAAGGAACCCCAGTGGTACAAGCAGGGCGTGACCATGGGCATTGTTCACAGAAGGAAGGTTGTCTCGACAGACGCTTCCAACACAAGTTAAGGAGCTCTGTGCGAGAGCAAAACGGCCTTCGGCTCCTGCTCGATCACAGAAGGATGGCTACACATCAACTGCCTTGAGATGAAGGCAGTATGTCGAGCCCTTCAGACCTTCTTGCCAGACCTGAAGGGACACCACGTGCTAGTCTACTCGGACAGCATGACCGTGGTTTCTTATATAAATCGCCAAGGTGGGCTCACCTCAAAACGCCTTTTCGAGATGGTAAAATGCCTCTTGGAGTGGGCACATCTCAAACTGTGGTCGTTGAGGGCAGCACATGTGCCTGACATGTTGAACCAAGGAGCAGACATCCTATCTTGGAGCAACGTCCCCTCAGAAGAGTGGACGCTCCACCCGCAGATAGTTCAGAAAATCTGGGAGATCTTTGGCAAGGCAGATGGCTCCACCCATTCTGGCGGGCTTTGTCGCCATTGGTTCAATTTTTATTGCTCTGCACGAACCAATGGTCGTGCAGTTCCACTGCGTGATTGTAAAGGCTTCAGTCATCGGAGAAAAAGGAGTTTTCCCCATAGCGTCTAGTGACGCAGTACTTGTTCCCTTATCTCAGGGAACTGAGGTTACGTTAGTAACTGAATAAGTTTTTGCACCAACAACAAAAGTATTAACACCTGGATGGTATGCTTCAAAACTCAAATTATTTGTTAGCCCACTACCCGATTCAGTTTTCAATGGAACTGTCTTCAGTTCTGATTCCTTAAAACTGAGGCCAAACTTAGTTTCCTTGGCCACAAATACATAGAGTGTTCTCAAGACAGGCCTGTCCATAATTAACCAGGTTTAGGTTTTTTTTCCAGACAGCCATTTCATTTCCTCTGCCTCAGCCGGTTTTGGGGACGCTTTTGTGCATTTCTTTCTTTCTCACAAATGCTCCTCCCTGTGTGGTCTCTCTCTTTCTCACACACACACACACACACACACACACACACAATGTAGCAGGTCACCACTAGGACACTACTCAGTGGAACAGTCTAGCTACATTAGTTAAATAAGACTAGGTAATTATAAGAGATCATTTATATCACCCTTAATTTAGTACCAGTTTGTGCTACAATCCTACAATTTTCATAGTTTTTACAAAGCTACTTCTAGAAAATTAGGGACCACCTTATTCCCAGTCTACTCCTGGCCATAGATATCCATGTATGAAAAAGAGAAAAATATTTAATACAAACAATTCAAACAGATTGTTTATCTGTTACCAAAATGTGGTGCAATTGTTCTTATATAGAAAATTAGAGGAGACTGCAACCCTGTTCTGCAAATTCATCTGTGCAGTGTATCAGTGTCTTTACTTGATTCTGTTATGTTCCCGGCAGATTTTTTCACACATTTAATAGGCTTTATGCTATACACTAAGAGTCAGCAGAATCTGAGAATAAGCTTATCTGATCTTGACTAAATGTTGTGGCAAAGCATTAGTAGGACAAGCACCGTCCTCTAATTCCTCGATCATGGACTTCTTCATCTGCACAAATATTTACTGCTTGTAAACTAGTCAATATCTTACCATCAATAACACTTTATTGTCTCCCTTTATGTCTTGGCATAATGTGTTTGGACTGTTTTATTGTGTAAATGGCAGCATGCCCATGCATATTATAATTAACTATGAAGAGAATGCACTGACATTGTGATGACAGAGAACTCTATGCAAGACAATTAGACAGACTTTTCTGACTCTCAATGCTGATAAAGTCTAGCTGGAATTCCATGGTTCCAAGGACAGGCTGAATAAAAAGAGGGCAGTGACAAACCCTCAAAGCAGCAGGATCTGCTCATGCAAATCTCTCATCCTAGCCAGCAGATCGAGCAACAAATTAAAGCAATTAAAAGCACATCTAGCTCAGGTTTTTCAGAGTTGTCAACTGCCACAAGAGCATGTTCAAATCACCCATATGACACTTGTCATGACACCCATATGACACTTGTGGTGTACAGTACACTGTCAGCTAAGGTTAATGGGCTGCCATTGCATTGCTGATAAAGGCACTAATAATTCTTGGCAGCCACAGTGAACACAATGCAGAGTTTAAGATCAAGCCCATTTTTAACAATACATTGAACAAACACTATTATATCTGAGTCTGAAGTCAGCAGATCAGATCAGCAGTCATCAATTGACCCAGTATTGGTAATAACATGTGTGGACCAATGTATCATGCTTGGAAAGTGGCAGCATCAGTAATGATTATGGATACTGGGAGTGGATGTTTGGGTGGAGACACTGTATGTATTTGTGCAGGGAGCCTGAATCCCATACTCATTTGCATTATTAATCTCATTATTTTAGATAAGAATAATTCAGGAATGTAAGATGTATGGGATCTCCAGAATTGGTATCTAAAACGTCTAACAGGCCTAATCACATCTGAATGTTTAACGAATTTATGTCAGTCTTCAAATGACGTATTTGTTTTACATGTGCTTTCATTTGGTAGGGATTCCAATGATTCAGATTAGATTGAACACTTTTAATGTAGAACTGTGATTTGTAGTTCAGTAAGTGAACCACTATTTTTAAACTAATAATAGTATTTTTCATTTGAATATCCACAACTGATCTTGATAGCCTAGTAGTGGAGTGCCAAATGAGCTTTCATTTTGTCTGGAAATACAAGAGGTTCGTGGGCAAGGTCTAAGAGTCAAGGGAGAGAGTTAGCTGGGGAACAAAATGAAAATAAAATAAAGCTCTAGTTGTGAAAAGCCACAACTAGAGGGAGGGTTAGAACATAAGGGTAAAGAGTGCTCTCTAGTGGTAAGTGAGTTTTGTGAACAGTCTTTCTGAGAGAATATTGAATTTAATATTACTCCAATTGTACTCATATGCATTTTAAAGAATTAAGAACAGTTTCTAGTCATGGTCCACCTCTGAAAACCTGTTTTTCATAACTTGCAGAATAAGAAGAAGGTGAGTGAGAAGTTCTGCTGTGAGGGAAGGTAGGAAGATGGATAGAGGGAGAAAATTGCATGTGCTTTTCCTTTGAAAAAGACACCCACTGGGGTAGGGGTTAAGGAGTTTACACTGCAGTGACCTTGCTCACAAGAGGGGTGCCTTATGACTGAAATTGTTCTGAGAGGGAAGAAACAATAATGTATTTTAAATGGCTTGACTGAGATTGGGTGTGCACTGGAAAGGTATTGTTTTATTGTAGTGTGTACAAGCAGGGAGTTTAGAAAAATAGAAAATTAAATAACAACCAAGGCAATACCTTAAGCAGTGCCTACTCTCTCATCACTAAGTGGTTAACGCATTAGGTTTTCAGATTATGTGCATCCATCCATGCATCTGCCTGACATTTTAATTAGTGAGATCTCAATAACGAATGGTTGAATATTTGTAGGATTTATATGGAGAAATTATAAGATTTATATTATATAGAAGATTAACTGATTAGATTTTGGTATTGATCCAAACAGGGTCAAGGTCACAGCAGGATCAAATATCTGAAATAGTTTCTTCCTGTTTGAAGAATAATTTAAGAGTATTTATGGCATACAAATTAGTAAGAAGAAAGACTAGACTTCTTGGTGTTGGAGGTAGAAAAAAACATTGCATGAGCTGGATTAAAAAAGCAGTCCCACACACATTTCTAGTTGACACTATTTATGAACTGGAGTGATGTAGCTGTTGAGGAACTGTCAGAGCCAGAATTCACAGAGCACGCTGACAGTGTTGGCATTTCTACCTCTGGGTTTTTTTTTTTTTACCCAGTGTTTTCCATTGTTTCTGAGGGCATTGTGGTATGTTAATTTTTTTTTTTCTTGTTTTTTTTTTTGTTAAAAAAAATCAGATTTTTGGATTTAAATGCACATACAAATATTTGAAGCACTAAACAGATAGACAGTCACTGGAAGGTTGAATATTTCTCATAATTCAGTAATGGCTGTTGGAGTACGGATGTCTCAGAACCTGCATAAGTATGATAGCCCGGTCTTAGGGTTCTCATATCCCTCTCCTATGCACACATACACACTGCAGGATCCAGTAATCACAGCCCTCATTTTCTACCCTTCAGTCTTTCTGCATTCAGCCTAACCCCGTCTTTGTCCTCACCTTGATTTTTTGCTATCATGCCCCTGAACAATACTCCCTAACAGCTGTAATCACACACACACACATACAGAGAGAGACAGAGAGAGAGAGGAGGATGACCCATACTGTGCACTGGAATAGTATAACATATTTATTATTATTATTATTATTATTATTATTTACAGACCTCCAGGGCCATATTCTGAATTTGTAGATTCTCTAACTTGGTTGTTTTTTTAGACAAAGTATTAATTTTTGGAGACTTAAATATTCATTTTGATAACCTAGAAGACTCTTCTGCGGTTGTGTCCATTCTATAGTGGTGACACTCTTGATCTAATACTAAATTTCGGATTAAATATAGAAAATATAGTCACATTTCTGCAGCCTGAAGCTATCTCAGTTCATTCAAGCTATCTCATTTAAAATTCATCTTAATCATAATATATGCACCTTGCCACGCTAGCAACTAGCACCCCGGTATAATGATCACACATGCACCTTAAAACAGACGATTCAATGATTAGAATGTAAATGGCGTCAAACTAAATTGGTAGTATTTCAAACAGCATCGAAGGAGTACCTTATTAACTAGAGAAAATCTCTAGTTGCTGCTAGATCAAATCATCCTAATTGAAGATAACAAAAATAATCTTAGATTCTTATTTAATACTTTAGCAAAATTAGACCACAAAAGGAACATGCACACAATCATTATATAGCAGCGATGACATCATGTTTTTTTTCCAATGGCAAAATTGAAAACATGAGGCAAAAAATTCAGACTATTAATTTAAAACCAGACAGTTTTATAACTAACTCTGTAGATGATAATATAACGATTAGAATATTTTACTCCCCTTTGAGAGACCAAACTAATTTCACTAATTTCCTCATCAAAATCATCAACTTGTATACTACATCCCTTACCTACATGTTTCTTCAAACAGATAATTCCGGAAGCAATCAAACCTCTTTAAAGATAATCAGTTCTTCCCTTAGCACTGGTTATGTACCTAAATCATTTAAACTAGTAGTTATCAAACCCCTGATTAAAAAACCTGACCTTGATTCCTGTCAATTGTCCAGCTATAGGTCAATATCAAACCTCCCCTTTATCTTCAAGATCTTAGAAAAGGTTGTAGCACAGCAGTTATGCTCATACCTACATAGGCCTAACATTCATGAAATGGATCAGTCAGAATTTTGGCCTCATTATAGACAGAGACAGCACTGGTTAAAGTGGTAGATGACCTACTACTGGCCTCTGATCAGGGTTGTGTCTCCTTGCTTGTGTTCCTTGACCTTAGTGAAGCTTTTGATACCATTGATCATTGTATTCTCTTGATAGACTAGAAAATATTGTTGGCGTTAAGGGAATGGCCTGCTGTCTGGATGTTCCAGTAGATGCATAAACAAGCCCCAGTTAGTCCAGAATGCAGCAGTGAGAGTCCTTACCAGAACCAGAAGATACGACCACATCACCCCTATCTTATCCACACTGCATTGGCTCCCAATCAAATTTTGCATTAATAATAAAATACTACTTTTGACCTATAAAACACTGAATGGTCTTATGCCAAGGTGCAGGCTATTTGTTGGTATCTCAAATAATGAAGGCTACAGCAGGGGGTAGAGCTTTCCCTTACAAAGCCCCACAGTTATGGAATAGCCTTCCAATTTGTATTTGGGGCTAAGACATAGTTTCAGTGTTTAAGTCTAGGCTGAAAACATATTTCTTTAGTCAAGCCTTTTGTGAATAGGTTTTTCTTAGGTAAAGGAGCAGATCTGGAGGGTTCACGGACATACAGTGTTGTGGTGAACTGGGATGGTTGGATGCTAACCCCCCCCCCTCTCATGTGTTCACTCAGGTTTGTTGATGGTGGAGTGGCTGTCCGCTTTATGTCCCACGGTGCCCTTATATCTGTTTTACCTTCTGGCTCTTTAGTTATGCTGTCATAGCTAGTCTTTCCGGAGTCCCTGCTTGCAAAGTACATTGTCCTTAACCTGATGCCCTTCTTCTGGTTGGAGTTCTCATCATTTGGAAATCAATTGCTGCTGCTGAGGATGGCCCCACATGGACAGCCTGAAGATCAGTGAGATTACTAAGGATGGTACCACTTAAAAACCATGAAGATGGCTTTGGACCACAATTCATATGGACAGTTATGCTGTAGCATGTAAATATCTTCAGCAAGTTTATACACTGTAAATATGTTTTTTAATGCATTTTTTCATAATCTCACATACAGTGAACCTTTTCATCAGGAAACGATTGCTGAAAATGTATAATTTCAGTGATGTCATTCTGACTATCACCAGAAGAGTCAAAATCTCTAAGGCCACTAACAAGAATGGCTTTTTTCATTAAAAACTTTTATTTATTAAAAACTAATGTCTTAGTTGATACCTGCAATTTAAGGAAATACTATTTAAAAATGAGTCAAACTATGCCATCTCCAAATGACTAAAATGTTCAGTCAAATGACTAAAGTGATTCAGTCAACAGAACTTGTATGTGTTACTATCACTACTTCTTTTAGTACATATAAACAATAAAAATATTAGAAAATATTACATATAGGGAAAGGAGAATAGGATTTTGAACAAGGTCAATTTGCTTCTATTTTTGTGACTTTGTCATAATGACTTTGGCTCGGAAACATGGCCTTGGCCATGGAGAGACAGAAACAGAGGGAAAGAGAGAGAATATTAAGAAGTGTGAGTGTTTCCATTCTTACTCTCTGAGTCCCGTTGGTGTCTGCATGGAGAATCCAATTAGACACATGGGGGCAGCTCTAAGGATCAATGTAGGGGCCCATTCTCTGCCAGCAAACACTGGCAGCGCTTAGATTTAATTACATTCACAGTATGGTAAACGCTACACTACCACAGACCCAGTACACTCTCCAAACACACACACACACTTTCTTTTACAGTCCTGCTGAGACATCCAATTTATGAACAGGTATAAATTATGACTGAATTGTAGTAATAACTTCACCCTTGGTGACTCAGCTGTGATAGTGTACGATGCATTGTTATTTCAGTACCTTGCCCCATGTGTGAACTGTGTCTTATTCATTTTATAGGTTGCTTTGCAATAAATACTATATTAAATGATAGTCGACCATGCTTTGGTAAAATTCACCTCCTCGACTTGATATAACATTCAACCAAGGAGATACACAATTATAAGATACAAATACAATACAAATGCTGGAAGTTTTTATTTCTATTAGTAATATTCAACAAACCAATACATTGGTTTGGACACATCTAGCATTTGGTTAGTTACAAAACAAACTTTAAATTTTAACAGTGTGCTGCAGCAAAAGCAGATGCAGTTGCAAAAATATACGTTTATTCAACAATATGTAGGCAGAACATAATCCATGAACGTTGGACAAAAACAGTGGTCAGAAAACATGCAAAAGTCAGGCAAACAGCAAATAGAACAGTCTAGGAAATCCAGAATCTCAAAACTAAAGGACAATAGCAAAGTCAGAAGAACCAAGATATCAAAACACTGTGAATAAGGCTTGGCACATCACGAACATAAACAATGAATGGTACTTTGTGTCAGCGTGGTGTTTGGTGCATGTATATGTAGATGTGAGTAAGTCCAGGTGTGTGTAATCAGCAGTCAGGTGACTGTGAATGTGACAATGAGTGTGTGTGTGTGTGTGTGTGTGTGCGAGTGTGTGTGTTGGGAACTGGAGATCATGGTGGTCATGTTTTGTAGGCTGTGAGGTGGGTTGGGAACTGGAGTTCGAGGTGGCAATTTCTATAGTTCAGGGAGCAGTATGGTAGTTGAATTTCCTCGTGGATTCTGAAGTAAACATGACAGAACCCCCTCTGAAGAGCTCACTCCAGGAGCAGACTGTTTCTTGCACCTACCTTGAGCTTGAGGAGCTCGATGTTCAGGGTGATGAGTATGGTATTCGTTGCAAAGGAAGGGTTCTAGAACATCTTGGACTGGTATCCAGCATCATTCCTCTGGGCCGTAACACTCCCAATCAGTGAGGTACTGGAGACTGCCCCTCTGAGTTCGGATCTCATTGACGATGGATACTGGTTTCCTCAATGGCGAGGGGTGTTGGGAGTGCTGGAGGGGAGCTGGGAGGGCCTGGAGTGACTGGTTTCAATTGGGACACATGGAATGATAGAGCTAGGTGGTGGTGATGGGGCAAATCCAGCTTGTAGGTAACTTTGTTAATTTGTTGTAGGATCATGTAGGGGGCTATGTTGTGTCGTGTGAATTTTCTGCAGCCTTGGTTGACACAGAGGTATCAGCTTGACAACCACATGATCACATGCTTCATAGCATGGGGTCTCTGCTCTGCATCTGTCAGCAAAATCTTTATATGTTTGTGCTGCTTGTTCGAGTCTCTGGTGAGCTGTTCACTTCCTTGGAACCATTCATCCACAGCTGGCAGTTGGTAACCAAGTACACACTGCAATGGGGTCAGCTGTGTGGCAGAGTGTTCTGGGTGTATTCAGCCCAAGGGAAAAACTGGGACAGTCCTCCTGCTGATTTCTTGGTTGGCCCATTTCACTTGACCATTGGACTGAAGGTGGTATCCTGACGTAAGACTGACTGTGGCCCCCAATTTTTCCACTTGACCAGACTCTGGACATGAATTATGCACCTATATTGCTGACAATGACCTCCAGGATAGCAAAGTATATGAATACATTTTGAAATAGTTGCTTGGCAGTTGCAAAGGCAGACAGTAGTTTGGTTAGTGGAATGAGGAGCAGGGATTTAGAAAAGGCATTAGTTTACCTGCCGGTAGGGTTCTGGGGACTTTGGTTCGGGCACACTGGAAGAAGGATGAGCAAACCTGTTGATGTGAGTAAGCAAGCTTGGCCACCAGTACTTATTATGAAGGAGTTGGCAGGTTTTGTGAACCCCTTGATGTCTGGTGGCAGGGGAAGTGTGAGCCCAGGTGATGAGTTAGGCTGCGTCCAAAATCACGTTCTGTGAATGTAAGTACTGCATTCAAGTGTACGTACTGATCAGTATATGTATGTAGTATGAATACAATCCAGACATACTACATCTGCCATGTTGGCATTGAAAAGAGCCGAAGTGCTGCCTTCTGCTGTTTTGATTCTGATGGGTGTTCTGCGCCAGTTCCGTTGCCTTATGGGATAGCGCAGTGTGCATTGCTTCCATACTGCAAAATTTCGGAGGAAGAAGTAGGTCATCTGGGTATTTCTCGCCTACTGTTTTATGAATACTGAGAATTCGGACATACTACTTGTTTGGCATACTGCTTTTTTGCGTACTGTACAGTAGGGTAGTAGGAATATTCAGACACAGCCTTAGTCTTTCCATGTGGTGAGCACATACGTCCTCCCCGCGGGGCAGGACTCTGGCATGGGATAATCTTGTGATCTGGTTATCTCTCTGTCAATATCCCAGGAAATCATGCCCACAAAGCATGACTGTGGGAAAATGCAATCTTTGTTCAGTATTTTTGGTGGTGCAGGATAGAGACGAAATAGTGAGTCTACTTTGGTATTTTTGGACCCCAGCCTCTAGGAGAGTGAGAATGGAACTGGGAGAAGAATAGAGCCCATCTTGCATGGCGAGAGTTGAGACGCTTGACAGTCTTATTCTCGATTATTTATATGATCTCGATTATATTCTCGAGATTTTTGTAGTCAGTATACATGATAAATGGATGTATAGCCAGTGGGGCCCTCCAGTAGCCAGATTAACAGCTAGCAGTTTGCTAATGTCATAGGTCTTTTCAGTTGATGACAATTTCTGGGAAAAGAAGACAACAAGATGAAGTTTGAGTTTGTCTCTAAATCACTGAGACAACACAGCCCCAACTCCTTTTTCAGAGGTTTTAAGCTCTACAAACTGTCTGGAGGGGTGTTGGTGCTTAAGGTTAGGGGCAGTGGTAAATGCTTTCTTGAGGTGAGTGAAGGCTTTTTCCATAGCTGATGTCCACGTTTATTGCTTGATCTTCTTTTTAAGTAGGAAAGTAAGCAGTGTTGTGATGAGGCTGAAGTTGCAGATGAATCATTGATACAAATTTGCAAAGCTGAGAAATCTCTGAATATCCTACAATGAGATGTTTATGGGCTGTTCCATGATGTCGTAGGAGCAGTCTGGGAGTTGGACTTCCTTGCCAATTCCAGCATAGACATGACACACTTACTTTAAGTAGTGTGTATAATAGCTGGATCTGAAGAATTAGCAAAAAAACAGAACGAAAAATTCAACTTGATTATTTCTAAAAAACTCATCCTAACCATAACTTACCAGTCCACTTTAGCTTTTAAACTACTTATTGTATTGATTTTTCTCACAATAAGTACATCAGTACCAATTTTTCCCTGTATAAATAATTACATAATTTATGATTTGTTAAGTGGTTCTAACTGGGTTGAGATCAAATAGAAAAGACAGATAGGCAGGCAGGCAGACAGATACACAGATAGACAGAATATGCCCAGATCACACTCATTACCTTTCTCTAAGTTACTGTCTATTTGGTATAGTTGATTCTGTTGTACCATTATGGCATTGTCAGCCTAGTTCACTTTAGAAAGACGGAATTGCAGCCAAAAAAAATTGACTGAGATAATGACTTTAACAAATGAAAATGAAATAAACTGGAAAATATCCCTCCCCTGAGTGGTCTCATCTAATGGAAGAGTACAAAGGGCCATGGTGTTTTTTTTTTGTGTGTGTGTCACACTAGGTAACAAGCGTAATATAACACAAGAGGCTCTCATCCTTAAATATTTTATTTTATACCTGCCTTCCCTTTGCATCATACCACAACACAAAATAACCCCTCATTCCAGCTGAAAGAAAAACAATGTCCTTGGTTCAAATAAAAGTAGGTGACACTAAAGACACTATGGCATTCCCGGCTGTGCCCTTCATTAAAAACCCACCTGTACTTTTTTGACTTGGCACTTTGTCTCATTACACAAAGCCAAAGGCAAGCCCTCCTAAACCTAATTGATTTGTGCCTTACTCTGTTTTTATGCAGCTTTGTAGAATACAAATCCACACAGCAGCTCACAGCAGCTAGCACACCTGTTAGTTGCACACTGTCAAAACAATCTAACGAGCCTGCATTTCACAATGTTTTCATTCATTTAATTTCTTTTGCCCTCAGGTGGAGAGTGAGGTGGGAAGCATGGCCAGTGTGAAATGTTTTGGAAAAAAAAAGAAAGAACAAAAGAAGATACAAGCTGATCCATGGTGGACAAATTAGACACCACATGCAAATGCAAGGGAAATAAAACATGTTGAAAAAGTCCATTAATGAGCAGAGAAAAGACTTTGTTGACTTGCTTGCTAGGGTAAGCCTAGGATATTGCTAGGAAAGGGTTTAATATAGCATTAACATACAATGGATTATTGCTATAATTAATGTATGCATTGTATCTGTGTGTAATACCTTCATAGGTAAATAAACCTACAATTAGGGCTTTAGAATTCAAGATGTTTTCTGTATTGTTTTGGACTTTAATTGGACTTGTCTTTGATTGACTGGCAAGCCTTCTTGGACTTGTCATGGTCTTGGGCATTGGTCTTGCTAAATATATTCTTTGTCTCGGCTGAGAGTTTGTAAAAATAACATCTGTGATCTCTTTTCTTTGTGCAAGCACAAAGTTTGACAAGAATTAATTCTTTCTCTAGAAAATATAGCCTAAACATTGGTGTAATGCATGAATAAAGCTAACCAGTTAAAGAAAAGTGTTCGTCTGAAAAGAAAATGTAAAGGTTGTAGCACCTATAAATTGTATGAGTGAAATCATGTATTAAAATAATGTTAGTATTAAAGGAATAGTTTACACCAAAATTAAAATTCTGTCATCATTTAGTCAACTCTTTTCATTTCAAATGTATGACTTTCTTCTTCAGAACACAAAAGAAGATATTTTGAAGAAGGATGGTAACCGAACAATGGCGGTGCCCACTGACCTGCACTGGTTTTGTGTCCATACAATAGAAGTGAATGGGTACCAGTTTTGTTCAGTTACCAACATTCTTCAAAATATCTTTTTTTGTGTTATGCTGAAGAAAGAAAGCCATATAGGTTTTAAATGACAAGAGTGTGAGTGATAACAGAATTTTCATTTTTGGGTAAACTATCCCTTTAATTGATTTCTGTACCTAATGTACAATAATTTGTATCTATTTGTAGGCCTTGTTAGGAATGCTGCACTCATTTTATTGCCAGCACTATTTAAAGAAAACGCTAGCTTCCTCTACTGTGTAGATAGTGTAAGTATAGAGTCTTCTGTAGTTTCATTAACATCTGAGGCACTTGACTTGAATTAAAGAAACTGTTCATGCAAATATAAAAATATTACTCAGTTTACTCACCCTTACGCCAAATTATTAACAAATATTTTCAATGAAATTTACCCTATAATTTACTAACTCTCTTCCTTGGTCACAAGCTTTGTAATGTCATTGAATAGCACCCCAATTTTTGAAACTCCAAAAAGTGCATCAATCATAAAAGAAATCTATACAACTCCAGGGATTAATACTTGTCTTCTAAAGCAAAATCGTACATTAGTGAGAGAAAAATTTTGAATATTCTTGAGTCATCAGTAATGATGACATTCAAACTCATTACAAAGAGACCCAGGATATTATTAAATATAACTCAGATTGTGTTCAACTGAAGAAAGGAAGCCATACACATCTAGGTTGGCTTGTTGGTGAGTAAATTATGGGGTAATTTTAAGTCTATTTGATGACTTCTGTTAATTGGTGAAAAGCACTCAAAAGGTGAAATGTTTGTTTTACAGGAACCCAAAGATCCAACACCAACCATAGTGTTCAGCAGCTCTCCTGATCCTCTCAAGGCTGAAAGTGTCAGCATTATAATGGACAACATGAACACTATAAGAGAGGCAGACATTGACATGACACAGGCTGTGGAATGCCTGTTTGCAGTCTATTTTCTTTTTTGAATTTTCTGGATTGGTTATATTTTCTTATTCAATGATAAATAACTCTTTTAATAATAAAGAACCCTTAAATGGTTCTAAAAAGCACCATCTAACTTGGATTCAAAGAACCATTTGGGGTTCTTTTTAATGAACCCATTAAAATGGTTCTTTTATATAGAACCATTTTGGGGTTCCATATATGAAGCAGGTGATAGAAGCATTTCTGGTTCTAAATAGAACCATTTCTTTTCAGAGTGTAATAATGTAACCTCATTATAATATTTTAAACATCCAGTCAAATCCATACCAATATGGATGGATAACAAAACAAAATCACCCTTGCTCAATGACTGTAGGGATCTGTAAGGCTTACTTGTTTTGCAGTTACATATTTTTCATAGATGGTACTTAGAGTGAGTTTTTTAAGTTTATGTAATATCATGTATATGTATATTATGTATATACTTTATGTCAACAAAAATCTATTAGATGATCAACACTGTAAACAATGTATTGTAGATTTTACAGTAATTTACTGGCAAACTGGCAATCATATTTACAATAAACAACTGCAATATCCTAAATAGCATAAAATAGCACACAATCCAGCACAATTGCTTATTTTGGCTGATGCAGGATACAGCTGAAGGTTCCCAACCTCAAGGACCCAACCATGGCAATTAGGTGATGCTCGTATTTCAAAGCCTTACCCTGTAAATTTACAGTAAATTGTATAATACTTTACTTGAAACCCATGTTGCCAGTAAATTACTGTAAGATTTATAGAAATTTTTTACAGTGTAGGTGTCACACACATCATTTTGTCAGTTGTCAGGAATGGCTTATGTAAGTATTACCTGCATAAGTGTAACTGAGTTTCTCTTCTCTAACTTACAGCTTACAGTACGCACAAGACTTTGAGACCTGAAATTATCAAATTACAAACATTAAGCAAACAAACATTTTACCCAACAGAAACTAAAATGGGGAAAGTTTGCTTGCTGTCTTGCTGAAAAATTATTCTTGGCCTTGTAAGTTACATATTTATGTGGCAAGAGATCCACCTGAAGGCAATATGACTGTTGAATGATTAGTGAATTCAGGAAACCTACAAAGTGGTAATAACAAAATAATCTCAGCATCTCATACCCCAAATAAAGAAGAATTAAATTAGCTTTTAAATTATAGTCCATTGTCTGGAGATGTCATGTAATTTAAAAAAAAGTTTAATTCTAGGATGGCATCCCAGAATGTCAGTTACGTCATTTTTTGTTGTTGTGGGTGAGGGTGCCTCAAAGCATTTAATAGCACAGGAAATTACCGGCTCTTCATGTCCCATTGGGTAAAGGATCACAGGGTGTTTCATCAGGAAAACCTCTGTCATAAGAATAATAAGTCGATATCAGCTAACTAACTTTTTGTACTAAAAGTTAGTAATACTTGCTGCTGTGATAAACTTTCCAGTTGTCCCAAAATGTAGCTAGCTAGCTAACATGGCTACAAGGCAGCATGACAGGGAGTCCACTGAGATACTGCTTGTTGAAGAAGTAATGTATGTAGTTAAGTGCATTAGGACAGATTATCAGTGTAAATGAAAATGAGTTGAACCTAATAAAGTACAGAAACTTTATGCAGTCAGTCCTATATTAGGTTCCCAAAATGGCAGTTATTTTACAATGTGACATCACATGAAATGGAAGGAAATTCACTTAGTCATCATAAGCCATACAACAGTTTGTGTGTGTGTGTGTGTGTAGATCAGGTCAACCAGTGCCATCATCTCTGTGGCGTTCTGCATCTCCTCTCAACTTGCTTTCTCTACCACTTTTCATGTAGAGCCATCTCTCAGACCACAGACCATTTATTATTTACAAATGCAATTTAATCATTTCTCATTTCTACAAACTTTATCCCTGTCTTCCTCCTTTTTCTGCTGTCTTCACTCTCTGTTATCGCACTTGTCTTTTTCTCTTCATTTTCTATCCTGAATAACACTGCAATCTGGAATGGAAAAGCAGTCCTGAGAGGACGAATGTAACTGCACACTGTGTATTTGGGATATAATCACATTCTGTGTCTGTACTCTGGTCATCTCTGTCTGTAAGATTTCTCTCTCTCTGTCAGATCTCTTTATCTGCCTTTTCCTGTATCTCATGTGTGTGAGTTTTCCAATTGCACTTTCAGTCTCACAACTTAAACGGTAAAACTTTTCAATTCTAATATGTGTAATGTGATATTAGGTCTTTGCAAGGCTTCTGTTGTACCCAAAGGACAAGCATGCTGAAATGAAAGTGCAGAATCTTATATCAATATTTCTATTACAGTATGTGGCTGGAAAAGTGCTCCTGTTATTGTTTCCACAGTCTCTGGAGTAATGTATAAATTCTGTATCCTGCAGTAAAGGCTTCTCTCCTCTCTAACCTACAAGTTCTACCCAAGGCCCTGGAGACCTGATGTGATCAAATTTAAACATAATTCCACTGAACAGAAACACAGCAGAGTCTCCAATGTGAATCAGTTTACCAGCTGGTGTAGCTTAAGGAATGAACATTTCCTTCATGTTAAAAGTACTGAGAGGAACATGCTCTCATATTTATTTTATATACATTCATAAAAAATATTGACAACCTATTTGAATTTGGTTAGGCTTTATACAAATGAAATGCTAATTCTCTCCGCAACGTAAGTAAGAGACCATGTTGAGACAAAGAAAGAGCGCGCAGTGCAATAGTTCTCAAATGCGAGCAGACCAAAGACTTCCTCTGCAAAATATTATAACCAAATTGTTGACAATGGTATGGTGTGCAATCTATTAATCAATTATTACATTAATAAATTCATAACTTGTTGTGATTTATTGATTTTTGTCAACATTCTGTCTTGTATTTAAGAACTGTTAGTTATCTGTTATCTGTTAGTTTTGCCATACCATGATGGACATGATCAATTCCCAGTTTGTTTGGGATCAAAGCATCTTTGACTTTCACTTACCTGAAAATGAAAATATGAACATTCTATTGGCTACGCATTACCTTCCTCTAACACTGTATTCCTGCAGCAGGAGTGAAGCAAACAGCACAAAGATCATTACAGCCACATCGGGGAATACACAGCAGACTGGCATTAAGGCTGCACTGGCAAAACTAAAGCTGGATTCTTCACCCAACACAGCTGTGCAAATGCCTAATTCATTTCATACTGGCAGAGAGTAGCCTTATTAGTGGTACAGGCTGATGAAGCCTTGCGCATCCGTGCTGGCTACAGTCGAATATTTAGGAGTGATAACATGCTGATTTACAAAGCATATGATGCACGGGTGAGTGTAAGTAATATCTCAAATACATTGGTACATTAAGGAAATGCCCACAACAAGTGATACTACAGACAACACTTCTAGCTATAGACAAGTTTGGATGTCTCAAATGCAAATGCCAGAGTTTGATAAAACACCTAAACAGGTCTGCACAGGTCCAGGAGGCATTAAATGATTGCCTCTTTCTTTTTGAAACATGAACTATACATGAGACAACAGGTTAATTTACGTACCCTTCCATGGTGTCATATTATTCCCATGAAGTTGGTTCCCAAAAAACACAGTAACAGTTAGAGGAATTTATTCAAGATACAGTGCAGACTACACTGGCAGCCAACCAAGTCAGCCCAGAGCACAAAGACAGTTTTGTGCTAGAGCAGAGCCTGACCAAGCCTTCAGGGCACAATCCACTAACAATGTTTTGAAATTATAGTCAATGATGGGATGCTGAATGAACTGAAACAAGGGAACTTGATAACATCAGATCTGCGACTACTGAGCACACTGTCCACCCATCCATTTTCTATACCGCTTATCCTACACAGGGTTGCAGGGGATCCTGGAGCCTATCCCAGTGGACTTGGGGCACAAGGCGGGGGACACTCTTGACGGGGTGCCAACTCATCGCAGGAGCACACTGTCCACAGGGTATACTTTACAGTTACCACTACCAAACACAGGGGTCCCTAACCAATTTTCTATACTGGCTGCAAAAGTGCAGGCACTATTTACAACGTGGGGTTGTAGATGAAGAACACAAGTGCGTAACCTCAGTGTGTACTTTATTAGGAAACCAAACCAGAAATCGTCTCTAGGTTACGCATTTAACCATGGTTCCCCGTGGGAACGAGACGCTGCGTAGAAACGCTATGGGAACGCCTTCAGCGTGACCACACTCTGAATCACATGTGTCATCAGTCCAATGGATGTGCGAGACGTCACGGGCGGGGTGACGTAGCGACCAGGAAGCTTAAAAGCATGTGCGGTGGATACAGTGGCAGCTTCTGAGAAATGAAGCAAGTGCTCACAGGGATGCCGGACGTATGGCACTGAGACGCAGCGTCTCGTTCCCTTGGGGAACCATGGTTACATGCGTTCCCTTCAGGAACTTGAGCTGCGTCAAAATGCTATGGAACAAGTATGCCCACACTGCCGGACTTAAAAATCCCTGCCTAGTGTGGAAGAGCTAGGGCAAGAGAACAGAAGAGCCCGGAGTGGCTTGCATATCGAGGCCATAGAACCTGACGAATGTTAGGGGCATGGACCAACCCGCAGCATTGCAGATGTCCTGTATAGATACACCTGCCAGAAAGGCCTTGGAGGCCGCCACACTTCTGGTAAAGTGAGCCTTGACCCCCAAGGGTGAGGGGAGATCAGAGGACTCATAGGCTAGGCAGATGGCATCCACAATCCACCAGCTGAGGGTCTGTTTAGTAGCAGGAAGACCTCTCTTAGGGGGACCATAACACACAAACAATTGGTCCACCCTTCTCCACAGGGCAGCTCTGTGGACGTATGTGTCCAGTGCTCGCAGGGGGTTTACAGAGAGCCTCTAGCACCACAGCCAGGTCCCACGGAGGGAAACGAGATCATACAGGAGGCCTCAGCCTCAGTGCACTGCGGAGGAACGTGTAACTAAAGGGTGTCTGCCCACAGACTGACCACCGAGAGGGTTGTGGTAGGCCGCAATGGCTGCCACATAGACCTTCAAGGTGGAGTGGGTCAACCCTGCGGAGAAACGGGCCTGCAGGAACTCCAGTATTGTACCAACTGGGCAGTTAACTGGGTCAAGCTGGCGGTCTCCACACCAAGAAGTGAAAAGTTTCCACTTCAAGGCGTACAGTTTCCTCGTTGAGGGAGCTCTGGATTGGAGAATGGTCTCAACAACCTCGGTTGAGAGACCGGAAGCTACGAGTTGTGCCCCCTCAGAGGCCATACCCACAGCTTCCACAACTCTGGGTGGGGGTGGAAGATGGTGCCCCCCGCCTGTGAGAGGAGATCCCTCCTGACGGGAATCTCCCATGGAGAGCCATCGAGAAGGGAAATCAGGTCCGAGAACCATACTTGGCCCAGCCAGAATGGGGCTACTAGCAATAGACGGACCCCGTCCCGGCGCACTCTCTCCAGAACTCCCAGGAGCAGAGCGATTGGGGGAAAGGCGTACAGACGAAGCCTCGGCCAAGTCTGTACCATGGCATCCAGTCCGAGAGGAGCTAGATGAGTCAGAGAGAACCAGAGGGACAGTGCGATGTCTCCTGAGTCGCAAACAGATCCACCTGAGCCTGGCCAAACACTCCCCATATCTGCTTCACCACCTCAAGATGTCTGCTTGAGATGTCCAGGGATGTAAACTGCTCTCAGCGAGAGGAGTTTCCCCTGGGACCACACAAAGATCTGGTGTGCCAGCCTGTTAAGGGGGCGCGAACGCAGACCTCCCTGGTGGTTGATGTAAGAGACCACCGCTGTGTTGTCGGTGCGCACCAACAGATGGTGATCTCTTAGGTCCGGGAGAAAGTGTTTCAATGCTAGAAACACGGCCAGCATCTCCAGGCAGTTGATGTGCCAAGTGAGATGCATCGCCGCGTGAACTTGATCATGCGAAGCGGGTTTCCCCTCGGGGAGAACCCCTTGGTCTTGAGCCACCACTGTAGGGGTCTCATGTACCGCAGGTCAAAAGGTATCATGTTGGACACAGTTGCCATCCGACCCAGCAGTTTCTGACCGGCCTTCTCTCACTCTCGTGACTGCTGTGAGGATCGACTCAATCCGAGCAGGAGACAGACGTGCCTGCATTGTGGTCGAATCCCATACCACGCCCAGATAAGTGATTCTCTGTACTGGAGAAAGCACACTTTCCTCGGCGTTTAGTCTTAACCCCAGCTCTTTCATGTGGGGGAGAATGACATCTCGATGCCGAACCGCCGCCTGCTCCGAGTGAGCTAATATCAACCAATCGTCGATATAATTCAGTATGCGGATGCCCTGGAGTCGCAGAGGAGCCAGAGCAGCATCCACACACTTCGTGAAAGTGTGGGGTGAGAGTGCCAGGCCGAATGGAAGAACTCGATATTGGTAAGATTCGCCCCCGAAAGCAAACCTCAGGAACTTCCTGTGTTGGGGAAGGATGGAGATATGGAAGTATGCGTCTTTTAGATCGATCGTGACAAACCAGCTGATCTGAGACACAAATTGTTTGTTTGTGAGCATCCTGAACTTCAGTCACATGACTGAGCGGTTCAACCGACGCAGATCTAAAATGGGATGCAACCCTCCTTCTTTGCAACAATGAAGTACCGGCTGTAGAACCCGGACTCTCTGTCATGAGGAGGGACCACCTCGATGTCCTCCTTCCTCAAGAGAGTGTTTCAGAGCCTGCTCAGGGCCGTCCTCAAGAGAGTGTTTCAGAGCCTGCTCGGGGCCCACCAGAGTGGGACGAACCCCGCAAAAACAAGGCGGTGGAGAACAGAATTGGATTCGGTACTCTCTCTATACAGTATGCAGGACCCATTGAGACAAATAGTCTACTAAGGGAATCAGTCTCTCGAGACTGACCTCTGGTGTAACAAGAGCAGCTAGCTCGGTGCCCTGAAGCAGGGGATGGCCAAATGGCTGCTCTGGAGACCTCCGAAGAGGTAGCGAGCCTCCCAGTACCGCTACGTTCCCGGGTGGAAACTGAGAGAATTGCTCGCCGGAGACCGACTCGCTTCAGGTACCAACAATTGGGTCGTCTGTTGCTTAGTTTGAGCGTCCTGTGCCATTCAATATAACGTATCCTTAATAACAAAAAATATGGGTTGGATAGTGCAACATTTGGCTGGATTTGCTGACCATCTCACTTGGTTGAAGGCGTGCCTCAGGGTTTCATCACGTGATTGTTCCAAGAGGAAATCCCTGATGGGAATCTTTGCGAAGGGTGTAGGGTTGGTACTCCAGCTGCAAAAGCAATGACAGCTGCTGGGCAGCGAGTTGGGCTTCCCCTGACAGCAAGTGAAGGAGGAGTAGGGCCCACTCATCCTCAGGCCATCTTTGAGGTCAGGCCATCCATCAGGCCGCTTTGAGAGCTCCACAAAGACCTCCGGATCGTCCATGGAGGACATCTTTGTGACTGTCATGGCCAGGCCAGCTGAACCGGGAGGTGTGGCTAGTTGAAGCAGCATCTGGAGTCCCCATTTGATAACCTCAAATCACTGCTGTTCTTAATGATCTTGCTAGGCGGAGAAGTTTTCATGATGGCATCTTGTACCTCCTCCTGGGTATGGGCCCACTGTAGAACCCAGTATGTGTGAAGGAGGACTAAGGAGACAAGCAGACTTTGATGAAGCATTGCAGATCGCTTTATTATTCCAACGAGTCCTTTTCAGTGCTCTCTCAACAATTCAACCAGAAAAAAACTAAATAAAACACAGTCCCAAGTGCATGTGTCTGTTATGCGCAAGCTCTGTCAGCTCTTTCCCTCTCTCTCAGGTTCATGGTATTCTTTCTGAAAGGACAAAGAAAGCACACATGATTAAACTTGCCTTGATCACACAGGTGAGAATCATCGTGCATTCCCTGCTGGTTCAACCCTCCTCTCTGTCTGAAGCTGACAATCAACCATGCCCCCACTGCCACAACAGAAGCACAATATGCAGAAGTTCTCCACTTGACAGGGATGTTGGGCAGCAGCAACCCCAGTAATAAAACTGGGAATCCTACACCTCAAACCATTTCAGGTTTATCTGCTTGCTCGGCTCTTGTCAACCATATAGCAAAGGCATGCATCAGTAGTAGTGACAACAGCATGTTCACATATGCTGAGGTATTGGTTCAGTGTGTATTTTCTCCTTCAAGGTATGCCCTTAGGAATTCTCCCTGAAAAAGGGAAATAGTAATGACAGAGATGATTAGAGATGGTTGGAAGAACCTGAATGTGAAAGGACAGTGGAAACAATACTCAATGCCAGTATATCAACTACCTTGAAATAAGGCCTGTATGGCTAACCACAACAAACATGAATACTCCACTAATTCCAAAAAAACAAAAAACACTCTGGGATTCCTCCCCTCAGTCACAGAACCATGGTTACATATGTAACCTTCCACTATACTATGTCTCAATAAATTGTAGCTCTCATACGTATATTTTTCCTTGATTTCCTTGAGCTCTCTATCAACTAGCTCATTATATCTCCAGAAGCATAACAGAACTTACAGCTGTTAAATCTGTTTGCTTTGCATGTTTGTTTTTTTGTAATCTATATTTGTTATTCATTTAGGTATCTCAAGCACTCTGATCAACCATTCTACTCACTCATTAGCCAGTGCTAAAGTCTTTTAATTCAATTATATATGACACACAGGTTCAAAGGAAATGGTTGTGTTTACTTTATGATAGACAGAATATAGAAAACCAGATGCTTTTCACTGCAGTAGGAATGGAAAATTGGCAATCAGCAACAGTGAGAGCATGTTGTTTTTAAAATGGTTTTCTTAGCCTAGTACAAAAAAATTAATTGATTTGAAATGTCTAGCTATTCAGTTTTTTTTTTTTTGTTATTTGTTTTTTTTTTTTTTGTTTTTAAAGTCCCATTTCTGTGTATTTGCAATAATTTTCTAGCAGTTACCAACACATAAGCCGTGTACTGTAGTGCAACACATGGTTCTGTCATCATGGAAAAATTAAACTGGCTGTGTTATGTTGTGGGTCACATATCATTTTTGTATACATCATTCCTTCATTGAGTCACAGAATAACTTTTTTCACCATCTCCAAACACATAACTATTATAATAAGTTATTATATAAGTTGGACCAAAGTTAAACCAAGGTTGGACCAATATTTGAATACCTACAACTGTCCTTTTAGTTTTACAGAAAATATCATCATAGAGCCAAGTGCAGCATGTCTGTCAAGGCTGAACTGTGATATCCATGTTATTTTGTTAGTTAAAGAGAGTGTAATAGTGTATAGAGTAAGTATTGTCACCAATATGATGAGAAACAAATGATAAAGATTAGATTGAGTGGTATGTTTAGGTGTTATATATTTTTCTTCATTAGTATGAAAGCCAATCAAAGATTACTCTCATTTGTTTATTTCATATAAATGTTCTTGAGAATGAGTTGAAACTACAGTAGAGACTCGCCATTCCAACATAAGACATTGGGTGAGGTTGTAGATGAACATATATCCTAGTAGGAACCTTAGATTAAGCTGAGCCCTACCATGAACATCTTCTCATCTTTAGTCCTGCCATCTCCCGTGTGTAATCTGGGCCATTATCCCCCTTTCAATTTGTAATATAAATTCAAAGAAGTGACACAGCTTCTACCTATTAGATCTACGAGCTGATGGTTGTGTTACTTTATTACACTGTATGGGTGCTGGGATGGCCACTAAGAGGTAACAGTGTGCCAGATTTTTTATTTATTTATTTATTTATTAATCTTATTTATTTTCTCTGCATGAGATTTGGAATATCAAGGAGGTTCAGGAACTATCTGAATCCATCTCTATCACACAAAAAATGTCTGCCACTCAAAATATATGACACATTCTCCAACTTTACACAGTGATATGCAATCTTAAAAATGAGGGCTTTGCAGAATGACCCACTGGTCAGCCTCATCACAGTTAACTGTTAATATACTATGCGAATACCGTGTCTGCATAAATTGAGTATCTCAAAATGAGATAAGTATTGTGCAGACAGGTTCCCTATCCACTTAACTGTGCTCATCAGGCAGCAAATGTCAAAAACTAATCTTGTAGTCTTACTCTGACAAGTTGGATAATTGTGTCCTCTGCTGATTTCATTCTGTACAAAAAGTGCTCTTTTCAAATTCAGTGTTCCCTGAAAACACTTTGAAAACTATTTTGATTGAAAAGGAAATGACTTTGACCTCTTTTTTCCCCACTGCTGTCATAACTACAAGTGCATGTTTAAGGGACAGAGCTGGGATGATTCCAATTTATTTTCATGAAAACGTGTGTACGTGTATGCGTGATTGAACATTCTTAAGTGTGAACCTTGTTTAAATTACATAGAGCACAGGATTAAGTCCAAGTGCCTAACGCTAATGCAATAATCTCCCCAATATTTTGCTCTGCATTTTTTAAAAAGTGTTTCTGTGGGATGAGCTTTTTACAAGGTGGCATTATCCTGCCGTAATTCACTCCCACAAAGGACATACTCTGCCATGTAATAACACTGTTGATAGGAAATTGCAGACTGCAGAGTGATAAAAAATTTATATTTTTATATACTTCTTGCAGTCTACCAACCTGAATGTATTATTGAAAAAAAATGCCCTGTTTCCATTTAACTAACAAGAGAAAAAAGGGGAAAATGAGAGATACAGTGAATAATATGTTTTAAAATGAGACCATCAAACAAAACTCGTTTTGTTCTTTTTCTATTCATGACTTTTTTATACTCAGGATAAGTAGGTGATATTCTTTATAATTTCTCCTGATATGACCTGTGCATTAACCTTTTGAGAAAATGTATAAATTTTGGTTGTGCAGGACTAAGTATACTGATCAGCCATAACTTTAAACTTTTAAACTTTTAAACCTTTTTTTTTTAAGTTGATCTGTTGAAAGAAAGAAAAATGGGCAAGCGTAAGGATCTGAGTGATTTTTACATGGGCCAAATTGTGATGGCTAGGCGACTGCGTCAGAGCATTTCCAAAACGGCAGGTCTAGCAGAACCAGCAGCAGGGTCATTGATGTGCATGGGGAGCAAAGGCTAGCCCATCTGGTCCGATCCCACAGAAGAGCTTCTGTAGCAAAACTTGCTGAAAAACTTGCTGGCTATGACAGAAAGGTGTCAGAAAACACAGTGCATGGCAGCTTGCTGTGTATGGGGCTGCCTAGCCGCAGAACTGGTCCATGGAGCAATGAAAGAAGGTGGTCTGGCCTGATGAATCACATTTCCTTTTACATCATGTGGACGGCCAGGTACATGTGTGTCACTTACCTGGGGAAGAAATGGCAAAAGAATGCACTATGGGAAGAAGGCCAGCCAGCAGAGGCAATGTGATTCTCTGGCCATGTTCTGCTGGGAAACAATGGGTCCTGGCATTCCTGTGGATGTTATTTTGACACATACCAACTACCTAAACATTGTCACAGACCAGGTACACCCCTTCATGGCAATGGTATTCCCTAATGGAATTGGTCCCTTTCAGCCATGCCACACTGCAAAAATTGTTCAGGAATGGTTTGAGGAACATGACAAAGAGTTCAAGGTGTTGACTTGGCCTCCAAATTCTCCAGATCTCAATCCGATCAAGCATCTGTGGAATGTGCTGGACAAACAAGTCAGATCAATGGAGGTCCCAACTCTCAACTTACAGGACTTAAAGGATCTGCTGCTAATGTCTTGGTGCCAGATACCAAAGCACACCTTCAGAGGTCTTGTGGAGTCTAGGCCTTGACAGGTCAGAGCTGTTTTGGTGGCACAATGTGGACCTACACAATATTTGACAGGTGGTTTTAATGTTATTGCTGTTATTGGTGTATATTCCATATACTGTATAGTATATAGTCCAGAATTTGTACCTGATAGCTGAGATCATCTGAGGCAGAGGTGTATTTCAGGTCAAAGTGTAGTACTCTTCAGAGCTTTGTAATTTACACCACAGTCTTCCCTCCACACATTACTGATGAAAAATTTAACAAGGCAAGACAGAAGCTAAAAGTAAGGATTGGAGACCTTCGATGGAAATTGAATCCTGGCTGTGGTAGCAATGATCCAACAACTTAACCACTGCTCAAAAGGCTAGGCTGGCCTCTACTGCAGAGAAACCCCTGGAGACAGAGATGGGGGACTAAAACAGAAAACAAAACTTTACTTCAGATAAATTCATCAAAAGGGCAAACAGAGATACAAAAAATTCCAGCTGAATGTTAAGTCCAAAAAAAAAAAAACAAGTACCAAGGCAAAATTCACAAATATCCAAAGAGGCCAAAAGATAACAGAAGATTCCAAAAAGACATAATCAAAACTGCATACACATTATTTCAGCATATATGCATACACATTATTTCAGCAGTGACTTGAGCAGAGGAGAGTTTACGTAAAGAGATCAAATGGCATGCTTTGAAGAATCTTTCAATTACCACTAGAATGACAGAATTACCTTGAGAGGTGGGTAGTCCTGTTATGAAGTCTAGTGATATGTGGGACGACAGTCACTTGGGGATGGGTAGTGGATGGAGTAGTCCCTGGGAACGTTGTCAGGGATCTTTATTCTGGGCACAGATAGTACAAGCAGCCACAAAACCTGTGTATCTGCTTCCATGCTGTGCCACCAAAAGCATCTCCTGATGAACTCCAGGGTCTGCGTAGCACCTGGATGTCCAGCTAGGTGAGAATCATGGTCCCCTTGCAGTACCTGGGCACGTATGGAAGCAGGGACAAAAAGTCAATTGGGAGGACCTCCTGGCTCTGGCTCTCCCCACTGTGCCCATTGCATGACCGTCTCAATTCCACAGCGAACTGAGGCTACAATGAAGGAACTAGGAACAATGGGTTCTCGGTCTCAAGTTAACGCTGGGGGTTGAAATACTCCGGAAAGCATGTCCAGCTTGAGATTCTTGGAACCAGGATGGTAGGAGAGGGTAAACTGGAATCTGTTGAACAGAGCCCACCTGGCCTGACGGGGGTTTAATCTCTTGGCCTGCTAGATATATTCAAGATTCTTGTGGTCAGTTCACATAGTGAATGGTTGTTGGGTCCTCTCCAACCAGTGCCTCCACTCCTCCAAGGCCAATTTGATGGCTAGCAGTTCTCTGTTGCCAACATCCTAATTCCGTTCCATGAGGGACAACTACTGTGAAAAGAAGGTGCAAGAGTGGAATTTGTTGTCAGATGACCGCTGAGATAGCACCCCTCCAACCTTCATCTCTGAAGCATCCACCTTCAGAGATGGAGAAGGGGAGGGCAGGGTTAGGCTGGACAAGGACTGGAGCTGAAGTGAAGCACTTCTTGAGCTCCGAGAAGGCCTTCTCTGCTTCTCTGCTCCTTGCTCAGCCAGTTCACACATCTACCCATTGTGCCCTAGGAGTTTTACTTCAGAAAGATTCACCAAAAGGGCAAACATAAAATGGCTGTATGTTAAATCCAAAAATTCACATCAATTCAAAGAGGCCAATAAATAACAAAAGATTCCAAAAAGGCAGGCAGCAAAAGATAAAGCACTTAGTATCAGAGGCAAAGGCAGTGGCTAGGTACTAGGTACATGAGGAATATGAGGACTCAGCAATGAACAAAGAAAAGGGAGGGTATAAATAGTCTAGCAAAGCAAGTGAAAAAAGGAAAACACAAAGGCAGAATGTCTTCTTCTAGTGACCAGAGTCTATATAGTCCAAAAAACTAACACTAAAGGCAGCCAAGACCAAAAAGTGCATAGTGAATGTAGTGAAATAAAAAAGCACACCATGATTTGCAAACTCATGCCATCCATCCTTATCGCAGCTAGACAGTGAGGCCCAGTGTAACAAATGTGAGCCAGAGGCAGTTAGACATAAGCATTCAGTTTGTCTTTTAGGGCTTTTGTCATTGTGGCAGTGGCAGCCCAATGATTGAGGGTTTGAGCTACTTGATGTTTGTCAGGATGGCTAGAGAGCCATTATTCAACCCTTGGGTTGTAGCCTGATGTTTGTAAATCATATCTGCATAAAATGAGTAAATTTAATAATACATAGCTACATGCAGGGTTCACAAAGGTAGACCATAGTCAGAGTCAAAAACATAGATAGAAGTCAAAACTATAAAAAAAAAACTTGAATGGCTGAACCAGTAAACAAGCAAAACTTGGGGATCAGGGGATTATAAGGGAATTCAGAAAACAAACTAGGAAAATATTGAGAAATTGCTTAGAGCTGCTTCTAACACATGCACAGGTTTGCAAGGAAACAACACAAATAAGAAGATACAGTGAGACTTATTAGGAGAAACAAGTGCAAATGATCAGGGAAATCATTATGCTGAAGCTGTTGCCAGAAATGAGGTAAAAAGGAAGTTAGCAGCAGGTCTCAATGATACACATCAACGAGATAGAGGCAAGAATTGACTCCCTACCCCATCTCCCTGTGAGCAGAGAAAGGATCAAGCATGTAACATGTCTAAGTGAGCCAAAGTAGTGTGCAATTGGAGTTCATCAGTGTGGACAAGACATAACACTAGAAGACACCTCAAATTGGGCATCCTGACTCAGGGTTTGACTGGAGTGACAGATGTGAGTTAAACACAATCTTGTAACCAGCTTACTGATCCATTCGAGTACTCACTACACAATTTCTCTGACAAATACACAGGTTCTTGAAATTTTAAGGATATTCAAGGGTAGTTCAGGAATTGGGTGGAAAATAAAAGAAATATCTTGGTAAAGTGAAATTGATACAACGTTCAGTTGATATTTTAGAGTACCTTGTAGTGGGAAAGGTGTTAAAAAGATTAGGATTTCATGGGCTAAGCTCTACCAAGGCACCATGCAATCATGCAATACCATCAGAAATAAATGACATTACAAAACATAAAATAATAATAATAATAATAATAATAATAATAAAAGAAAACAAAAACGTTCTTTGTAGTAGACAATGTTTGACCATATTATCTATAATAGCTAGGCTTGATGTTTTGCAACATTTACTTTTGAATAGAAAAGTTATGGAATGTGTTTTGTACTTGTCATTAATAGTTTTGTTGCCAATCAATTTCTCCAGGATTATTTAAAAAACTGCATAAACTCTGCTCAAATTACACATTAAATTAAAGAATATAACCAAATATAGCAAAGTCATCCGCTTCAAAGTCTAAGATAATTACAATTTAATATTTAACCCAGCTCAGTATATTACATGAGAATAAAGCCACAATATAAACATTCTGTACTCTCAGTTATGTTGTAAAGATCAAAATGAAGAATGTTAAAAGCTCACCCTAAATTCAGCGACATGTTTTATTATTATTATTATTATTATTATTATTATTATTATTATTATTATTATTTCTTCCTCTTTTTTCTTCTTCCTCTTTATTTTATAGCCCTCTGCTTTAGAGAGACCATTACAGTGGATTACTGCCTTATGTTGAGTTCATGTCAAATAACACATGGTGAAGTAATCTCTATTTCACATCTTGACAGGGCAACACACATTATAGGCTGCTTTTATGAGTCACTAAAGTTGACTGTTGTAAAAGTGTCCTTTAGAACTAGTGTCAAAGCTGAGTATACATCAGAGGAGTTCATAGATTTCTGTTACATTGGGTACTACTGATCTTCCCAGGTTTGTTATTCAGCTTGAGCTATTGTCCGACAGATCCTTTAGGAAAAAGCTTCTGAAAGCAAATGGTCAATGGCTGTTAATTGCTTGGCTATCTCTGAAGCGTGACAGCCTCATTTACAACACAGAAATCACTTGGCTGAGACAACGTATGAGGTGGCAAAAATGAGAAAAGACAGAGAACGAATTTTATAGATGGTTGAGGCAGATCAAGAAAGAAAGAGACAGGAAAAGACAGGGGGAAATAATAGAGTGAGATACGTGTAGTCAGAAGAGCATCAAGTGAATGTATCTGGTGAGGTCTAAAGGGAAAGAGGTAGAGAAGATTGGGTGCAGTATGAGAGCTCAATATTTACAGAAAATGCTGGATTGAAATGCAAGGATCTCTCCACTTCTCAGCTGAGTCACAATTTATATGACACATAAGATGATCTGAGTGTTAGAGATCATGGCTAAGAAAGCGGATAGCAAATGAGAAAGAGTAAATGAGTAAAAGATAAATATAGGACAACTATATAGTGGACAGAAAAAGACTAAGAGAGAAGACCAATAAAATAAGCAGTATGAACAAAATGAACAATAAATAGGCAGGAAGGAGACAGTAACTTGGGCAGAGGGCTGAGAAGAAAGGATGGAAATGGGCAGGAGAATATAAAAAACTATAAAGAAAGAAAATTGAGAAAGGGAAGAAACAATGAAAATCAAACAGCCTACTCCATGTTCACAGACTTCTGGGAATGTCAATGCTGGCAGGAAAGCTGAATGCTCTCCTCTCCTTCTCCCACTATTTCCTCTCCTTTAAACTACCTAGGAATTCCACCCCACTCATTACAGCACCTTACAGGTCCAGCCATTACTGCAGCAGTATCGCCAGCCCTGTAATTACAGAGTATATGGCCAGCCAGCTAAGCTTTACTATTTCCCTGCTGGGGGCAGAACTAAAACCACCTTAAGCTTTTTAATTGTTTCAGTTCAGGAAACAAAAGTGCCTAAATAAGTGGAATCAGGTGGTTGATGGAGGCAGAAATATTAATTTACTGGGAAACATTTGGATTCAAAAATGAAGCAAACAAGATCCACAGTGAGTGTCTATTATGTAGCTGATGAGTTGTTTGTCAGGTCTGCCAAAACTGTAGAACCCACCTGGGCATTAGTTCATCTAAACCCAGTGTACATTTCTACAATATTCTGCAGCAAACACCTGTGTTAGGGGGCATTTTGGGTTATTTTGTGTAACTGCTGCAAAAGCTTCAAGAATCCTGTCCTCAATTTGCACTGTTTTAATTAACTTGGCTTGTCTTTTTATTAATATTGTGATCCTAGCCCCCAATATCAGACCTTTTGTGCTTTTTGGAGAGTCTTGGGTCAGTGTTCGGGCTTTGAGGCTGTGCAATATGTTGTACATGTTGTAATGGTTTAAAGGATTATGACAGTTTAAACAAGACAGCGAGTTGAATGAAGCAGTTGTCTTGTTTCTTGCTGATATTCAGTAAAGCAGTAGAAAAGAGGAAATGTAAGGGAATTAGATACAGAAGCAGGGAGGAACTAGATACAGAAGCATATACTGAACTTTTTTTTTCAGTACCGTTTTCAGGCCAGTCTTTCTCCTGGAAATTTAATGTCCTGCAAAGCTTAGTTCCAAATTAATCAGGCCTTATGAAAGTGACCAAAGTTAACAGGAGCACAAAAATACACTCGCCATCCAGTTTATTAGGCACACCTGTACAACTGCACATTCATGCAGTTCTCTAATCAGCCAATCATGTGGCAGCAGCGCAGTAAAAACATGCAGATATTGGTCAAGAGCTTCAGTTAATGTTCACATCAAACATCAGAATGAAGAATAAGTGTGATCTCTGTGACTTTGATTGTGGCATGGATGTTGGTACCAGAAGGGCTGGTTTGAGTATTTCCTGTGAATTTCACACACAACAGTCTCTAGAGTTCACACAGAATGGTGCGAAAATAATAATAAAAAAAAAACATTAAGTGAGCAACAGTTCTGTGGGTGGAAATGCCTTGTTGATAAGAGAGTTCAGAGGAGACTGACCAGACTGGCCTGCTGAGCTTACAGGAATTCTATAGTAATTCAACTAAGCACTCTTTACAACCGTGGTGAGCAGAAAAGCATCTCAGAATGCACAAGACATCAAACCTTGAGGTGAGTGGGCAACAACAGCAGACCACATCAGGTTCCACTCCTGTCAGCCAAGAATGAGAAACAGAGGCTATCATGGGCAAAGACTCACAGAAACTAGACAGTTGAAAACTGGAAAAAAGACCAGGTGATTTTTTTTTTCTAATCTTCATCTGTCCAGGTTGGGTGAGCTTATGTACAGGTGGTCTAAATAAAGTGGATTGTGAGTGTATATTATAATATGTTTTAAGGTTTGATCTCCAGTAGTTGGCTTTCACACCCCTTCACTATAGAATGTACAGTGTATAGCATGCATTTCCATCTAACAGTGCAGACATCCTCAGTAGTAGTTAACTGTGTAATTTATCGGTACCTACACTGTTATTAGAGGCACTTATTACAACCCCGTCTCACAGGAAAAAATGTTTGCATGCAACTTATTTGCAGCACCTTATTATACATAGAATATCAATATTCTGGCACAAGCATACGCTGTATAGAGCATGTGACTGAATATTTAATATGTTGCATACTTTGTCTAAGGAGAGAGTGGTGCTGCTTCGCTTTGATGCTGCGTTACCTGGAGCGCTGCGCACCGCTCAAATTTGCCGCTTTGCCGCTACATTTGGCCGCCTTGCAGCTGCACTCAAAGTTCAACCAAATTCAACTTTGAACCCGTTTGCCGCTGACCTTTCCAAAGAGCAAAACTATCGTGTATGACGTGGTAACAGCGACTCACTTTGTATAGACATTATTAGCTTATTATGACCGTTTCCCTGTACCCCAGGCTGTACAACACAACTTTGAAAGTGTAACATGACAAGACAGGCTACTAGGTTTGCACCTAGATATTAATTTAACATTTACGAAACCACTTGGCAGGCATTTTTAGCTAGATTGGCCTGCTAATTAGCTTTGGAGGCAGTGAAATTATTTTTTAAATAAAAACATATTGCCACTAATCTACAGTGAGCGCACGCTGATGACGTAGCACCGCTCAAGCTCAGCTGTGAGCAAAGTGACCATAGACATATAAAATGCCTAGACGCCTCATTGGCCACTTCGGTCCGTTGCTGCGATACATCAATGCATCCGCCATACTCTTGCAGGCTCCTTTCTATATTTTTATAGCACTAGAATGATGCAATTATTTACAGGTACATACTCCAAAACAGACAACAGCAAAGATAACTGATAACTTCTGAAAATACATGTGTGATTTGGTACAACAATAGTTCAGCAAATATATTTGTAATATAGTATAAAGTAAGATGTAATAGTAAATAATATATGTACATTAGTATAACTATAAGAATAATTAAGAATAACATTCAATAAAAAAGTAAAAGTAGTACAATAATATAATAGCATAATAATAGATTGATAATAGGGTATAGCATATAGTATGATATAGAATGGCATGTATGTATAATACTTATAGTATGTAAAATACATACTATATAATACTTATAGTATGTAAAATACAACAACAACAACAACAATAATAATAATAATAATAGATGAATAATAACAAGTAGAATATGGAATATCGCTTGCAGAATAGACAATAACAATAAAATGAATAGTGTGTAATGAGTAGTACCCTAATATAATAGCATAATAATAGATTGATAATAGCAAATTGTATAATAATAATAATAATAATAATAATAATAATAATACATTAGAATGTAATATCAAATAGTATATAATATCAATTGCAAAATGATATAGACAATAAAAAGAGGCATTTTCTCGAGTCCACTTATGAGAATGATGGAAAAGTTGCCCGCACCAAGATGGCAGCGACGTTGACGTACGATCCAGCGGCCAATGAGGCGTCTAGCTATTTTATATGTCTATGAAAGTGGCAATGTGCGCTCAACGAAGCTTATCGTCTGAATGCGCCCTGAGCCGCATACTCACATACACATACATACATGTCTCCCTCTCTCTCTCTCTCTCTCTTTTTTATTTATTAGCCAGAAACAAACATAGAACAGTATACAAATATGTACAGACTAATACACAGAAACATGCCAGAATGTACAAACTGTTAATTCGTGAGTCAAAAACTGTATATTTATGAAAAATATTACAAGTCTTCTTTGCTTTTTTATTAATATGAGATTAATAAGCAGTTGCCTCTACTGCTTTAAATCATGAGAAGCTTATAGCTTGACAAGCTCCAACTTCTAGGTAGTCCATTTTTCCTTCATCTTCAAGCTACTTTCAGTTTAGTGTTCAGTAATTTTAGCATCAAGAAATTTTCAAAGCATTGCAGGGATATTTATGAATGACTGTTTGGTAGTTTCATAATTGTTATTTGACCATTTATGTGTTATTTGATATTTTTGTAGTGGATTTTTTTTACCCTGTAAAGTTTTAGGATACTGAGAATACGGTTTGAAAAATACACTCATTAATGTACTGCATTAGCATGTGACTTGCAAACCTGATTTCCTTTGCAGAGAACAGGAGAATTTTCTGAATGTTTGATACATTGCTATGCAACATATGCTTGTGCTAGAACTTTGATATTCAACATATCCACCTTATTTTGTAACGCAGAGTTACTAATAGCACGTATTTTCTCTTTTTGTTTGATTCATAAGCACTAGTAAATAGTACACTTGTAAATACAGTAAAGTAACAAATGTACTGAGTTATTGCTTTTATTTCTTACAATGATGCTGTTAGTAACAATAATAATAATAATAATAATAATAATAATAATAATAATAATAATTATTATTATTATTATTATTATCATTATTATTAGTTTATTTTTTCTGTTAAGGAGACTTGTGTGGGGGAAGAAATGAACAGCTAATTCATGTCTATAGTCACTCAGAACTCAGAGTATTTTATATTTGTGTACCTAAGGACATTTCCAAGTATTTTTGCACTTTAACACAAGTAGAAATATAAATAGAAAACCTCTACTTTTCTTCAGGTATAAGAATTTTTGCATTTTGTTAGCTACAATCATAGTTCAGAATTAGCAGCTATTTGAGTCTGCAACTGTTAGCTTGCTAGCAAGCCAGTCTCACGATTAAATCAGAAAACAAACAACTCCTAAAATAACTGAATCTTTGTTTGCATCAGCTGGTGTTTAGTGACACTGGACAACACTGGGTTATCAAACAATTAGCAAATCTCAGTATTAATTATCTTCATTCACACTCATATGCCGAGATGCCGCCTCAGAGTTTTGGAGCAATGGAGCCCAAACAAACCAAAGGGCCTGGATACAGTACTCCTCTGTAGGGCTTCTGTCTAAGTGAAAAGAGCAAACATATGGTTGCTTCAGTGGTTTCTTTAGATTCAAAGCTTATAACCAAAACCAAAGGGCCTCTTCATTTTGAGGAGGCGGCTGGAGATCCTCATCCATGTTCAACTCTGGTGCACGGTTTATGGTCAAAACACACCCGCTCTAAGAAAATTTTTGTTTTTGCCAATTATTAAGATAACCCCTAACTGCACAAACAATATCAGTTTTCTACATCTGTAACCATTAATATTAATTGTGTGATGCTAAGTGACACTGTCAGTAGATGAATAGGAACTAGTCATCTTAAATAACCAGAACTCTTGCACAAAAACCTTCAAACACACAGAGTCCTTTGGAACACTGAATAAGGTGGCTAGAAGGTGCTGTGAAAAAGTTGCATGCGAACGTTTTATTCTGTGAGACTGTGTCCACCAATATTGCAGAATTAATGGTAGTGTGTGATACCCAATCAGGAAAAATTTGCATGTTACTGTGGTTACCGTTTTACCCTCGGAAAGCCTATAATGCTATCTGACCGTTGCAGCAGTTGACTGATCTTTGTACGTTTGTTATGCATATACTGTATGTGTATCCTAGTGACTCATAGTGTCATCACCATACAGATAAATTCTGACCCTTCTATCCCGGAGAGATGGATACCTGTTTCTATGACAACAGTACTTGCACAAACACAGCATCAAGAGGTCACAATCCTGAAGAAAGGCATCATCAGTCGATGTAATTTAGTGGGGATGGAATGGGAAGAGGTTCTGAAATGAGAATCAATCTGTCTGGCTGTTCATCTCCATTTATAAAATTCTAATGAATCCCTTAAGAATCATATTTGTTGCATGTTTCAGACATTATTTTTGTGGAACTTTTGATACCCAAAACTAAGAAATAATGGATTGTACAAGGCATTCAGCTTTCTGTCTAGGACAACATTAAGCTACAGATAAGCATAGCTGTTGGATGACTAAAAGTTTATGCAGCTGCTAGTTCTAGTCCATTAATTTGATGGGACAATTGATGTTCTAAAAATGCTGATATTTAACATAGCAGCACTGGGACACTGCTTGTATCACTCTGCTTGTCTGTGTTCACTACAAAAAATTCTAATTCTAGCAATAATTTATTACACTGAAACTGTAATTACTATGGGATATCAGTCAGTCTATCCTGTGGTGGCTTCTTTGAGAACTGTTTCTGGAGCAAAAATAAACTAAATATTTGGCCATAGTAAGTCTGAAATGTCAGTTACTTGATACAAAAGTTTTCTTAATAGAACTGTTGTATAAAAGAAATATCACACAAATTGTGCTGTTTGCCATGGCAGTGATTACCTGTGGCCTTATGGCTATGGCCAAATCACCATGCTGATATTCAATATAACAGCACTCATGCTTGTGTGACATTGCTTGAATGTAGACTATAGACTAAAATTACTTAAACAGACTATGACATTTCTCAGCTCAAGGACACAAAAGAGTCAGGGTGGGATTACTGGTGAGTGTTTATTTTTGTTGTCTGCTCTAGAATCCTGCTAAACCACACCCCCACTTGCCACACAGACATTAATGGTAAAAGAAAACAAAAAATATATGACATAAAACACTAACTAAATGTGAATATAAAAATGTTTTCTGATGCTAAATTGTTATATTGGATAAAAAAATCTCTAAATCTATCACTAAATTATTTTAAAGCATGATTAGGAACATTGCTTTCCTAGACATTATGAAATATATGGAGGTTCTAAACCAAAGGCTTTGAAAACTAATAAAAGTTTACACCTCAAAATCAATTATCCAAGCGATCAAAGCAATTTTGCTAACACAGGGGTAATTTACTTCATTTTTGGAGGTAATCCATTAAAAAAGTGCATTTATGGGAAAATTACCAAAAAACAAAAAAGGCATGAGTCAGCTTCTTAGTATCTTAAAATGTGTGGACCTAAGGCAGGCTGTGTGAGGTAAAAGTAATCTTGGTGACATTATAAATGTGTGATTTAAATGTCAACACACAGTCAACAATAACAGGAGGCTTAGCTGTAGACATAAACAGCTTAATACATTTTCTGTCCTTCGCTTCTGTGCGAACAAGAAGAACAAGAACAAGTAAGAACAAATTCAGTCTTGTTTCTATTCATTTGTGTATAATGAATATTATCTAACTTTAAATACCAGAAAGTCAGTTTGCCAGCTGATTTAATGCTTGTAGCATCGGGGGCCATGAGCACCTGATTTTGTATGAAAGCAATGTTGGTGTGGCTGAGGTCCAAGGGATTTTTTTTTTTTTTTTTTACTAATATTTTCCTTCGATTTTATCCAAAAATACTTCATTTCCATTGCTAAAAAAACCTTAGACAGAGTAATTAATTATTAATTTTATTAATTTATTATTAACCCTAATTTATTTATTAAGTTATTGATTTAAAATGTTGTCCATACTAGTTTAACTTAAGTACGTAGTATGTAAGAAGTACGTACATGTGCACAAGGATGAAGTTGGCAACTTATTCGCCAGTTTCTTGGATTTTCCGATCCACTTTAAAAGGTCCAGTAGTTAAGTTCTTTGTCTGTAGATGTCTTGAAGGCTGTAAACACCCTGGATAAAAGGGAAATATCTGCTTATTTCTTTTGCTGTTTTCTCCTCATTTGCAGAGTGTCTCACAAATTTGAGATATCACAAATGAGATACAATGTAACACACTATCGTAATACTCAGTGAGAAGAAATTTTACTCTAGGATTCTTAATAAACAAGTACATAGTTCTTATATGATTGTATGTGCATGGCAAATGAATAGTGACTTTGGGTTGCAAAATGCTGTTCACTGGGTTATACACACATTGTGTCTCGCATTGCGCAGATAAATTTTTTCACTCCGTTCTGCACCGAATCAAATCCCACAACAAAGAGGAGTGCATCTATACTGCACTCCTTCTCAAGTGGATGCTTTGTTTTAGGGGAGGTTGATAATATTACATGAAAAATATTGTTCAGTTAAACTCAAGCTAATATAGTTATTTACACTGTAATTCAATGTTTTTATTCCAATAAAAATGAGGAGTGTGTGTGTAGAGTGATTGTGATCAATCATTAATAATGTTATCAGATCTCATGAGAAGACAAGAAGACAACTCTAAGAGCCTGTACAGCACAGTGGTGCAATGGGTAGCATTGCTGCTGTACACTTTAAGGATTCAGGGTTTGATTCTGAGCTTGGTGTGAAGTTTTATAATGACTTTATTCCAGGACTTTAAATATACAAGATAAAATCATGTAGACTGTACAAAAACAAATGAAGAAAACTGCATTTAAAACTGTATAAATGCAAATCAATTCATTCACATGGGACCAACCAATTAACTTAACAAGTTAAGTAAAGTGCAAGAGATGATTTTATGCTGAAGTAATATATTGCATTTGTGTGGAATTGATGCACCATTTGAATCAAGTAAATTCAGTGAACTTTTTTTTTTCAGTGAATAAAGATTTTGTTCCTGTCTCAGTGCAACTTGTTAGTGATGGTGGTATTCATATTACAGGTCAGAAATAATAACAATATACTTAAACTCTCCCAAATTGCCTGAACTCACTCTACAGTAGTGGCCACCAACCCTGTTCCTGGAGAGCTACCTTCCTGAAGACTTTTGTGCCAACCATAATCGTGCCCACCTGACCATCTAATCATTGCCTTAAGAACTTCTTGATCGACTAAAACAGGTATGTTAGATTTTTGGATGGAGATGAAACCTTCAGGAAGGTAGATGTCAAGGAAGAGGGTTGGTGACCACTGCTCTTCATTATATGTTAACTTAGAGTTATGTGTATTAGAGAGCACAAGCATTTAATTTATTATTATTCAAGTACTGCCTCAAACAATTTCTCTTATAGCATGTATTGCTCTTCTAACAAATGACATTGTCACAAAACATCTTTACAGGAATCTGGACGTTTTAGATCCAGATTAATGAGCAGATTAGAGGTGTCAGTTTATTACAGCAGCAGTTCTTATGTACAAGTCTACATTATCCATCTGAGACTAGCCACTGAAGTAAGGGTAAGACGACATTTTTGTAACATGCAAATCTATAGGGTATCCATCTGGGACAATCAAGAAGAGCAGAAGGCAAGTCACGAGTGCAGAAAGCTCCCAGCAGAAGTAGAGTATTCGGATGAATCAGGAATGTCTGAAGGGTGAGGGGAACCACAGCAGCAGACATGTGTCTGCTGAGAAAGAGTGAATGCCACTGGTAAAAATATTAACAGTATATAAAATTTGTATTTAGAATATATTGTGTGTTAAGGTTTAGTTTAGAGATCATGAAGGTGTTGGAAATCAAAAATGAAAAACAACACCAAGCTTAAAAGTTGGGTTAATCTACTATTACAAATGACTTTTTTTTAATAAATATTGCATATATTAATGAATAGAATGTGAGTAAACATTATGTCTGTGCTTAACTATAATAACCATTATAAATGGCTATATTTTTATGCTGACATGTTAAGATATGCTTATTTGTGGGCCTTATAATAAAGAGCTACCATTACATGCTAAAGAAGATAAGAGAAGGCTTCTGATCTAACACGTTCCTGTTTAAACTGGCTATTTTCCACTACCCTGTGTTATGCTTTTCACTTTTTTCTAAGCAAAACAAACTTTTAAAAGATAAAATTAAGTACACCAGATAGATGCACAGATTGACCTATTTATGACTGAATGGAGGAAGAACTACATGCATGATGAATGGTTGGATAAAATTTTGGCAAGATAGCTCGATGGAGGTAAAAAAATAAATAAGAAAAGGTACAGCATCTGTACTGCGTAATGAAATCTGACTACAATACTCAGTTTCAGTGGTGGAAAAAAACACTGGCAGTCAGGGCTACTGATTAACAAAAAGGTGGGAGCAACACAGATAGTTAAAGTACAAAGATAGTTGAGGTAAAATGCCAGTGTACATTTTACCTCTTCTGCAAATCCTTTAATACAAATCTAGATGAGGGCTTGCTGGGGTAAGAGCTGATTTTGTTTAGGCTACTGTCAGTTTTAACGAAAAGGTGTCAGAAGAAAGAACTTGATGTTTAAAGTCCAACCCTCACCCCCAAAACATATAATGTGTAGCGTGTCTGGACCAGAACGCAGTCACACAAAAACCACACACGGGATGAAATCCAGCTTTGGCTTTAATCTGGAACAGGAGAATTAATCAGTGAATCATAGGCAACAGTTTCTCCCTCTCTGGTATACACAGAATTGCCGGGAGAAGCATCGGTACATGCGCTCATTAGCCTCGTAACAGGTAGACTCAAATTGCACAATCAATTAAACAAAAAAATGAAATACATGTAAATAAAAACTGATCACAATATACAGACTTTGTGTCTTCCTTATAATACATCAATATACTTATTAATACACAATTTACATATTACAGTAATTTATATCCTGTTTTATATTTACATATTAAATATTTATATATTATAATATATATATCACTCATATCAATAAATCCATATTTTTCCACATTACGTAATGAAATGAAATATCCAAAATATCTAGCATTGTAGCGTATGCAGGCCGCACCGCGTGCGTCATGCATAGCATAACCCAATAAAGTGGATTCTTTCCCCGTAACACTCTATGCACATTACGCATTCATTAGGGAGCAACTGGATCTCTTTTCTTTTAAGACAAAATAAAATAAGCAACATACCTGGAACAGGAGAATTAATCAGTGGATCACAGGCGACAGTTTCTCCCTCTCTGGTATACACAGAATTGCCGGGAGAAGCATCGGTACATGCGCTCATTAGCCTCGTAACAGGTAGACTGAGGCTATTATGTGGCTATATGTCGCACGAGGGGAAACCCCATAGGTGTTCCACTGATAGCGCTCCCTCCCAGTAACAAACACCTTAAGAAACGTTCTGCTACTTAAAAGTTGTGCTCTTATAACTCGTGAAGTTCATTAACTTAACCTTATTACAAAACATATAGAACACACAACATATAGAACAACAGTATAAACAGCATATATATAAAAAAATAATAATACAATATAGAAAGGAAGAGACAAAACATTAAATTGTCAATGAATTATTCATACCAGTTACATTCTTCCCCCTGAACTTCACAAATTTTGACTATGACAGGGATAGTACACACTGGTGTACGCAAATAGACCGACTGTTGTCCAGAACATTGTGCAACAAAATATGTTTCCCACGCACGGGAAAGGTGATAACTGCAGGTTGATCAGGCCCACTGCAATCACCCGCAAAAAGTGCCTTAAACACCATTCATCTCAGATGAAACCTAATCTTGGATCTGGGACAACCTGTGCTGAGACTCACTGACTCACAGATGCTTAACTCTACAACTTAACAGAAAAAAAAACAATATTCCAATACAATGCATTCTTATTTCAATAAAGATCTTACAACTCCACCGACTGGACCCAGAGATTTGATAGATTGACTCATGTTCTCTATCAGTCTGTTGATGGGTTTCACCATCCTACCCACTCTTGTACGAACTCCCATGTCCTCTTTAGCAGGAGGTGGCTCAATAACTGCAACAGGTGAAACACAATGGTCTTCATGGAGAACAGTCTCAGAAAATGAACTGCTGGACTGCCTACGTCGCTCTTCCCCCTGGTACAATCATCCTTTGACAGTAAATGTTCCTGTCCTAATGACTCAGGGATTACACCCAATGATGCAGCACTGTCAGACCCGCAGGACAACCTCTGCTGAGGGTCCTCAGAAGCTGCGACTTTTTCCACCCAACTAGCAACTCGCTCGGACACAGAACACAACTCAGATACGGGACAAACATCATCATCCATGGACATACTTCGACTTCCAAGAGCAGATCCACCATTAAGCTCGGATGATTCAGGTTCTCCCAACTCCAAGGGCAGGAAATTCGCTTGCAACAACAAATTCCGATGAACAGTTTTCTCCTGGCCAGTTTTGGTGTTACGTATCCAGTAAATATGGCACTGGGGATTCAACGCAACTACCCTATAGGGCGTGGACTCCCACCTGTCTGCCAGTTTTCTCTTCCCCCGCTCACCCTTGTTGGCCAACAGAACTTGATCACCCAACTCAATGTTATGGCCCTTCGTCTTTTGGTTGTACAACTTAGTCTGACGTTGCTGACTGGCATCAGTGTTCCCCTGAGCGATGGTCAGAGCCTCTTTCAGGTCATCCTTCAACCTCTTTATGTATTTGTCATAATCAACAATGTCACAGTCTCTCCCGACATTGCCAAACATCACATCCACGGGCAGCTTCGGGATCCTACCAAACATTAAATAAAACAGAGCATAACCCGTAGACTCATGCGCAGCACAGTTATACGCGAAGGTCAGTGTCTGGAGCAACTGTGACCACTTTTCCTTAGACCTCGGTGGGAGTGCTCTGATCATGCTGCCCAAGGTTCTACTAAACCGCTCAGCAAGGCCATTTCCCATGGGATGGTAAGCAGTTGTTTGGGACTTTTTTACCCCAGCGACCTGCAGCAACTCTCGAATCAGATGGCTCTCAAAATTAGCCCCCTGATCTGAGTGTATCCTGTCAGGGAAGCCATACACGCAAAAATATCGGTCCCACAACTGACGTGCTACCTGGTCATGACACAGGAAGGCGTGAGCCATTCGGGAAAAATGGTCAGTTACAACTAACACGTCCACATTGCGGCCTTTGGAACTTTCCGCAGTCCAAAAATCAATGCACACTAGCTCCATTGGTCTCGACGTTTTTACGCTCTCTAGTGGGGCTCTGCCTTCGGGTTCGGGTGTTTTACTGACAACGCAGTGTTTGCAACACTTCACATACTTGCGAACGCCATGTTCCAACCCAACCCAAAAGAATCTTTGTCTTGCCAGGTGCATAGTTCTACTTTGGCCCTGGTGCCCAGCTTCGTCGTGGATGCCTGTCATCACCTGCATGACTAAAGAAGATGGAACAACGTACTGTAACCGTTTCTTTCCCCGTCAAGTTATCTTTGTTTACGCGATACAGTACACCATCAAGTATTTTCAACTTGTCCCACTGCTTCAAGACTCCGAGCACCTTGTACGTCTCGCCATGCTCGCTCACGGCGGGAGGCTCTCTTGCCTCTATTGACGTCAAAAAGGACCCTTAACAGACAGGGATCATTCTGTTGCCTGTCTCTAAGTTCATCTAACGAGAAGACTGGTAATGGGCATTGCCCAGGAGGCAACAAATGCTGGGTACCTTGGGAAATCCAGGAGATTGCTCTCGATTCAACTCCTGCTTCCGAGTCACTATGACCCTCTAACACCGCAGACACCTCAGCAATAGAAAGTGGACACTGGCTTGATGTTACACAAGGAGGATCTTCAGCGTTCTGAATACCAGCACTAAGCCTAAATGCATCCTGCTCGGTCTCTCTTTCAAACTGCTCCGCGTCCTCGAGCAACACACTGTAGGGCTCATTCAGCAGCCTCTGACTGACCCAGTTATGTCTGAAGGGTTGGCGACTTAAAGCATCGGCCACTACGCTCTTACTGCCAGGTATGTACTTGATGCTGAACCGATAGGGCGCCAACTTAGAAACCCATCTCTGCTCACACGCGTCGAGTTTGGGCTTAGAGAGGATGTAAGTAAAGGGATTGTTGTCTGTCCATACGACAAAATCATGGCCTTTCAGCCAGTGGCTGAATTTGTCACAAACGGACCATTTCAAAGCCAAGAACTCTAGGTGGTGAGCAGGATACTTGGCCTGAGCGCGTGTAAGGGCTTTGCTAGCAAAAGCAATTGGCTGGGCCCTAGTCTCACCCTCTGCGACCTGTGATAAAACAGCGCCCAGCCCGTCCAGGGATGCACCAGTGGACAAAATAAATGGGCAGCTAAAATCAGGATGTGTCAGTACAACAGAATTCATCAGAGCAGCTTTTAGCTGCTGGAAGGCCCTACTGTGCTCCTCCTTCCAGTCCCCAGGACTCAACTTCCTGAACGCAGCAGGACCCTTCTCTGGGGTTTTCTTGCCCCTCGGCGCTGCTGTCAAAGCGAACAGGGGTTTTGCGATGGCGGAGCAGTTTTGGATGAATCTCTAGTAATACAACACCATCCCAAGGAATGATTTAATTTTCCTTTGGGACGGGGTTACCCCATCCTCCATCATCAAATCAGACTCTGTCACTGCTCCAATAACACTGACTTTGCCCAGATCGGTCGCTACCCCTGAACTGTCAATGACATGCCCCAAAAACCACACACTTCTCTGGAGGAAATGACACTTTTTAGGGGCTAACTTTAGCCCATGTTCTCGGAGTCTACTGAACACCATCTCAAGTCTCCTGATGGCCTCACCCTCAGCTGAGGCGTACACAAGTAGGTCAACAAGATGATAAAGCAACGTCAAGAAATTTTGATCGCCAAAGATGTTTGGCATTAGGCGCATGAAGCTAGCGGGACTATTGCACAAGCCCTGCGGTAAGCGGTTAAACTCGTAGAGACCCATCAGTGTTGTGAAGGCTGTAAGCTTCTTGTCCTCCTCAGCCATTGCGATGTTCTAAAAGCCAGAGATAAGATCCATCGCGCTAAAGATTGCATTTCCACCCAAGGCCGCCAAGCAATCTGCTTGGTGGGGCAAGGGGTGAGCATTCTTGATGGTCCGGGCATTAAGCCAGCAGTAATCAACACAGACGCGAAGATCACCACTTTTCTTCCATACCAGGACCAGCGGGGACGCCCACTCACTGCAAGACTTCCGAATGATCTCTTGCTCTTCCATCTCGGAGAGCACTTTTCTAAGTTTCTGATACTGACCCGGGGGGGACACGCTGATACAGAAGTCTGAAAGGTCGGTTATCTAATAGATGGATCCTGTGAACAATCTCTTTGGCCTTACCACAATCTAGCTTGTGTTTAGAAAATACATCTTGATGTCTCTGAATCAACTGCAAAAGTTGGTCTTTCCAGTACGCAGTCACCTCACAAGACTCAATGTCAACATCACTGAGACCAAGCTTTTGCAGCGAGTCACGAATGTCAGAAGGAGAACTACGGCTACCGTCTGCTAGTGGAGACCGTCTGGCTCTGCACGTTCACAGTCCGTCCATTACCATGTCTGTGTTGCGTGTCCAGGTCTTCGACCACTAAAACAGAAGAAGTCTGCTATTTTAGCATTCCGTCTCAGAGTGACTGGTTTATTGGATGGGTTAATCACCTTAACCGGAACCTATCTGTCACCGGGTAAAGTGGCTATAACACGCCCAACAAGAACAGCTTTCTTATGAGTCTGTGCCTTAGATGGCTCAACCAACATGGTACTTCCCACAGAAATAGTAGAACTGGTCGGGAGTCTGCCCCATACGAGATGCTCCTGCTGAGGTAATAACGTGACAACTTGGGTAAGCTTAATGGTACTGACAACAGTTGGAATACTACCACCTGCCCATCTATCATGCCCAGACAACATATTCAAGAACTGCTGAATCTCTGGTTCTCTGGTAGAATTTGGCTGGTTCATCACACACCAATAGCACTGGGACTGCTTAAGTTGACTGAGAACATACTTAATGACGTTAGTGCCAACAATTAACTGATCTTTTTGTCCTGGTATGGCCAAGGTAGGCACAATAATCGAATGTCCGTACACACACATCTTTAGCTGGTAGATACACTTGGGCTTGACCCGAACACCACCACAACCAACAAGCAAAACATTTGCATGGGGCTGGTCAGACTCAAGGGTCCCACATGCATCTAGCAGCCTGCGCTCAGTCTCCTCACTAACTGTGCATGCCATAGAACCAGTGTCTAGATGGTCTTGGCAAGTGACTATATCATTCACTAGCACATCCGTATAAAACAAAATGTCAGCTTTTTCCAGTTTTGCAATGTCCTGAAACAAAATGATACTGCCATCTGATTCAGCCTTACAATGATTACTATAGATGATCATGGGGTGTTCTTCACTGGTGAGGGCCTGACTAGCTCCACTCACGTCGCCCCCTCCTTGACGTGAGTGAACTAGTTTCCCAGACTGTATAGATCAGGGGTCTGGGCCACCGCTTGGCGAACAACCTTGTGACAGGCCTTGCGCTGATGCCTAATCTCTAGGCATGCAAGACATCTTTTCCTTCATACAGTGGGAGCGAGTTGAATGAGATCTCCACAGATTTCACATGGGTAAACTCGATACCACGGTGACACTCGAGGCTTCGGTTCTGATGCAGGCAAGGTCGTGCACTCTAGTACTTTTTCTAACATTTTCAGCACATGCTCCAAAGTGCCCGACTCATTGACTTCATTTGCTTTAGTGTGAACACCTGTGATACATGCTGGTGAGGTTACACCCACACTTTCGCTTCCTATGGCTACCCGAGTTCCAACTGCTTCCTCAGTAACAACAGCCTGATTTACTACAACCTTAGGCACAGGTGTGACTGCTTTCCAGGACTTATAGTCCCTCTCATACTCATCGCTGGCCTCTTGGACTTCCTCAGCTGACCATTTGCTTATGGGCTTACACTTAAAGACACTGGAAAGGTCAGGATTAGGGCAGGTTCTGATAAACATCATTGCAACCTCTGAGCTCATGTTTTCCATCTTCCCACCGTATCTTTTCAAGTGAGTGTCTGCTAGCTCGGTTGCCTCATTCAACCTGACCCAATAATCAACAGGGCGCTCACTTTTCTTTGGCTGTGTTGCATAAAAGTCGGCCAACAGCAGGCACAAGCCAGGACTTTCACTAAAATAGCGCCGCAGTACCTCATAGACAACTTCAGGACAGAGTACTGCAACCGGGGTACTGTTCAGCTTAACCTTGACAATGCTCTTTGCCTGGGCACAAAGATGGTTCAATATCTCTTCTACGCTGTCTGCCTTGCTGCAACCCTTTTTAGACAAATACCCCTTTACCTGTTCAATCCACTTCAGGATGGAACATTTGTCGCTACCATCCCCCTTGAACATTTGTCTTTCTCTAATGTCAGCTTTGACTATCAAATTTAACTTGGACAAATTGAGGCTTGCAGACAGGGGTATGGTCCTAGAAGGTTGCTGCTCAGACGATGGAGCAGAACCATGTAATGCAGAATTCTGATTGGTTAACAACCGTGAAACAACTGAATCACCTTTCCAAGCTCACCAATGAGGTCGCGAAGTTGCTGTGTAACGTTTTCACTACCAGTATTGACAGGAGTAAAAGAAGTTGGCAGCCACGGAATCATAATTCAATACGCGTGGTATTCCAACTACGGGCTCACCCACCCCCAATAGCCCTCGACCTCTGCCAATGTGTGGCATCATCAAATCTTCATTCCATCCCCCTTCAGCCGTATTACAAATGGTAGATGATAACTATGGAAAACATACAAGAAAAATCAACTTCACAGTTACTGTATGCTTCTACAACCAGAGATAAAGAAAACAAAAATGTAAAAGTTCATTCCAATGTGCACATAGTGTGTGAAGTGAGAGTTCAGTTCAGTTACTGTCAACGTCCAGACACTGCCACCAGAATGTCAACGATGAAGATTCCTTGGCCGCTGATTTCAGAACCATTGTGATCCCGCGTTGTCAAACCCCAGCGATCATCTGCAGCAGATCTGGTGCATCCGGGTCACGGCACCAAATTTATGTAGCGTGTCTGGACCGGAACGCAGTCACATAGTTCCAGCTTTGGCTTTAATCTGGAACAGGAGAATTAATCAGTGGATCACAGGCGACAGTTTCTCCCTCTCTGGTATACACAGAATTGCCGGGAGAAGCATCGGTACATGCGCTCATTAGCCTCGTAACAGGTAGACTCAGATTGCACAATCAATTAAACAAAAAAATGAAATACATGTAAATAAAAACTGATCACAATATACAGACTTTGTGTCTTCCTTATAATACATCAATATACTTATTAATACACTACAATTTACATATTACAGTATTTTATATCCTGTTTTATATTTACATATTTATTCAATTAAATATTTTTATATTATAATATATATATCACTCATATCAATAAATCCATATTTTTCCACATTACGTAATGAAATGAAATATCCAAAATATCTAGCATTGTAGCGTATGCAGGCCGCACCGCGTGCGTCATGCATAGCATAACCCAATAAAGTGGATTCTTTCCCCGTAACACTCTATGCACATTACGCATTCATTAAGGAGCAACTAGATCTCTTTTCTTTTTAAGACAAAATGAAATAAGCAACATACCTGGAACAGGAAAATTAATCAGTGGATCACAGGCGACAGTTTCTCCCTCTCTGGTATACACTAAACATACGATGCTAATCAGTTAGCGCCATGATGTACTTAATTAAAGTCAAATTAAACGTTAGACAATATATTTCCATGATAACCAACATAATCGTATGCTTATATCAATTTATCACATTCACCCAGCGATAAATATGCATTTAGACAAGAGACATCATCATACCAGAACTGTTTTTGGGGAGAAGCATCGGTACATGGGCTCATTAGCCTCGTAACAGGTAGACTGAGGCTATTACATGTCGCACGAGGGGAAACCCCATAGGTGTTCCACTGATAGCGCTCCCTCCCACTAACAAACACCTTAAGAAACGTTCTGCTACTTAAAGTTGTGCTCTTATAACTCGTGAACAACAAAAAGAACAAAATTTTTGAAGTTCATTAACTTAACCTTATTACAAAACATATAGAACACACAACAGTATAAACAGCATATATATATAAAAAAAAAATAATACAATATAGGAGGGAAGAGACAAAACATTAAATTGTCAATGAATTATTCATACCAGTTACAAATGCACACATTCACATAACAATTATTGATCCTTCAACAAGCAAGACAACCACAACTAGAGTTTATGACAGTGGGACACATAGAAAATGAGAGGAGATGTGTGTGTGTGTGAGAGAGAGAGAGAGAGATAAAGAGAGAGAGACTTTAACCCCACTTCAATGCCACTAACCCCTATCAGTGCTTAAAATATGTAATTATTGTTGTAAAGGTTGTTGTTATATTTTATGTATACTGTATATTGTAATACTGTACTTTGGATATTATAGTCCAAGGAACCCCTTTTCCACAGACCCACCCAGTAAAGATTTAATTCATGAACACTTTTTAAATTTGCACAATAACATTTTGTCTATTTATTAGATTCATAGAGCATTCTAGTCCTGAAATCATACAAAATAATAATAATAATAATAATAATAATAATAATAATAATAATAATAATAATAATAAATATAATAGCCTTGATAAAGTAATCCTACCAATAAATCTAACTTGAATTGAATTGAATTATGAAGATGACAGTAATAAAAATGAACACAAAATTTAATAAGGCAGTACATCCTCCTTGCAACTACTTCCCACATCCTGTATTCATTGGTAAACAGTTAAGTTAGATGTATAAACAAATTAGAAACTACAAGGCTTATTCTCAGCCTCTCAAGACTGTAGATAAACTCACAGCAGGAATAGTAGCAGCCATGTACTGTATAATGAACCGGGAGCTACCTAAGGCAAAACACAGCCACAGAAGCTAAACTATTTTAAATCAATATTTTTTTTTATCTGTTATAGGGTGTCATTTTCCCTTATTAAATAGTCAGGAGGCTGGGTTCAGTCCACTGCTGCCTCATTCAAAGCCCTGTGCCGCTGAAGGCCAAAAGAACTGTAGTATTCCAAAAGCCCTGATAAATATTTAATGGGCACAAACAACTACCTGTATCATTTAAACTTGACACAACACTTTCTCTATTTCCCTTTCCCCTCAGTTCCTGTCCTTTTGTTGCCTATGTTCTTGTTCTTTCCACTCACCTCCCCCTTTCTATTTTCTCTCACTTCTCCATTCTTCCTCATCTCCTTTTCTTTGTTATGGTTTTCTGCATCCTTATTTATATTGTCCTTTCTTCTATCTTTTCCTTCCTCTTTTCACATTACACCTGCTCCTATCTAGCTGTCCTCTCATGTTCTTTTTTCTATCTCAATCCTCTTCTCACCTTCTTCCATAAGTCAGCTCTCCTCCACTCTCTGTTTCCTCTCCTAAATCCAAATTTGTTATTTAAATTGATTAAGTGTCCTCTCTTTTAAATAGATTTTTTTCCAAACTATTTTTTCTAATTTCCTGCTTTTCTCACACAACAACCACAGTCAAAGCAAATCTGCATCTCTACATGATGTACACTTTTTCACTTTTTCCTTTTGTGTCTTTGATTACATGACTATGTAACTTTAGTTATTACTGAAGGTGGTCCTTCAGAACAGTAATTCTCTCATCTCTTTAATTGTCACTGATTTCCTATAGTGTGTGCTTTTCAGAGAGTAGTTTATTGACTAGAGCAGGTTTTGTTATGGACATGTAGTGATTACTGATACATTCAAGACCACAAAAAGGCTGCTGTTCTGTGCAGCAGGATGACTGGAAATCGATTCCGACAGACCTTAAAGATGTAGCCACAGACAAGTATCATAGGAATGCTCTGCTCTTATCTGACTTGTATTTGCTTCTAATCAATATACTAAGACATCTTTCAGGGGATTCATTAAATAAAGGTATCTGTTTAAATAAACTAACAGAATTAAGTGATTTGATAACTGTCTAATTGCATTACAAGTTTTCGTTCACTGCATAAATTTCACTGCATAAAGGCTTCTCTTTAAAGCATTTTTTGTGCGGAATCAAGATCAGTGGTGCTTGTAGTTTGCACCAAAGGCAAGTATAAAGCACTCGATTAAATGACTAATGCTCTAATGTCTGTTCCTTTCTTATGACCTATGATTTTCTAGTCCTGTAATTTTACTGTATTCCAAGGTTTTTTTTTTCATGGTCCGCAATAACTGCTGCAAAGACAAACTTTAAAATTAGTTAAGGATTTGAATGCGTGTTATTGGGGTAGATGATAGATTGTTGTCATCCCAAACTATAACATTGTAGTGAATGTAACAGCTAATCTTAGCTATGCTGTTGTACACTAGCTAGCCTACTTGGGTAACAGTTTACAATACTGTTCAACAACTCATAGGTAACTATGCAGGAACTAAAGAAGAACGAATGAGTAGTTCTTCATTAACACCTATGTTATTCCTATAAAATACTAAGAACTAGTTAATTACCCAGTAAGTATGTTAGTAGTAGTAGTAGCAGTAATTACTGAGTCTTACATTTCTCCTGGAGAACTACTAGCTAACTATTACTCTTCTATAATAACTGCCGATTAATTAGTGATCACACCAACATTAATTCCCAATAGCTAAGCCTTACCTTCCTCCTGGAGAACTACTAGCTAATGATTACTCTTCTATAATAACTGCTGATTAATTAGTGAAAACACCAACATTAATTCTCAATAGCTAAGCCTTACCTTCCTCCTGGAGATCTACTACCTAATATACCTGTTCCAACATTTCAGTGTCTAAAATGGAAATATTTATGTGTTATTATAGGTCTCCTCAGAGGAGCACAGGGTCAGAATGTTGTTTTTATTTAGCCAATCAAGGTCTAGTAAGTAGTAGCTTAAAATATGTGAGGAGCCTTTTTCTATTCTATATTACATAGCTGTTGTATATTAGGTCTAAAATGATAAAACACATTCATTTATATTAATATTCACATTTCATTTTCCACTTTTAGTGAAAAACTAAAATGTGCTATTTTGACCAAAAC
>CM040995.1:11269106-11343060 GCA_022985145.1 Pangasius djambal | reverse complement strand
ATATATATATATATATATATATATATATATATATATATATATATATATATATATATATATATATATGTATGTATGTATATATACACAGCACTGTGCAAAAGTCTTAGGCACATGCAAAGAAATGCTGTAGAGAAAAGATGCCTTCAAAAATAACATTAGTTTTCCCGCACAAAATTAAATGTTACAGAAAGATGTTTATATGTAAAGAAAGCAGCATATTACATAAGAGACCACTTTTCAGACAAAAAAACATAATGAAGGCTCCTGGGATTTGCTGCAAAAATAAGAAACAAGTGTGACCGTCAAAGTCTCCAGAAGAACTGTGGCTGGTTCTGCAAGATGCTCAGTAAAACTTACAGCTAATTTCCTTATAAAACTGCACAAATTGTCCCTGAGAGTACTATTTTTTTAAACAAGATTCTGTTCTTTTTGAATTGATTTTTTGAATTCATTTTTTATTTAAAGTATTTAGATGTCTTCAGAATTATTTGAAAATAAAATTCTAAAAACTGCTTAATTGATAAGTATTCACCTCCACAGTGTGAACTGTTGTTTTGCAGCAATTACAGAATTGAGTTGTTTCGAGATGTCAGTCTATGAACTTTTTTGCACATTTTGATTTTGGCATTTTCTTTCATTCTTCAATGCAAATTTTCTCCAGCACTGTCAATTTAAATGGAGACTTTTGGTGGACAGCAACTCCAGGTCATGCCACAGATTTTCAATTCAAAAGTATGGGCTTTGATTCGGCCATCCCAAAACACAAACCTTCTTTTTTTCAAGTAGTTCTTGCCCTGTGCTTTGGCTTATTGCCCTGTTGAAGCATACATTTTAGTATTATTTTCTGTTTGTACTACATAAATATGTTCAATTTACAATGTTACAACTTTTGCAATTGTCACAAAATCATGCTGTTCCAACAACTGAATTCTTGGATGTGATTTTACTACATGTGATAAGCAGACTTGCTATAGCATTGATACAGTTGAATTGAATTGTATTTTAACTTAACTGAATTGATTTGAAGTTAAACACCATCTGTAAAAGACCAAATGGTTAATTAAAAGAAAGAGGGTAATAAAAAATAAGCAGTTTGTTTTAGTGCAGGGCTTAAGATTCTCTCTATGCTGTACACTATTAGTTAGCATACACTCTATTAATTGAGGTCATGTTTCTATGCTGCCAGGTCCTCTGCAATTACCAAGGGCCCAAAGATACAAATATAGCCATAAAGGGTTAGAAAAGCAAAGCCTCCTCTGCCTAGCCACCACACAGCTTTAATAAATTGCTAACACTTTTAAATATTTGAATAAATGAACATTCACATACACTCAAAGAGATAGAGAGACATAAAATGGAATGCCATAATTCTCCTCTTGCTATCTCTCCAAAGCACACTTATGTATACACCAAGCAACAGACTGCACTGCCACATCATTTATCATTTAGGAAAATCCATGCAGATGTTTCAGTGTGATTCACATAGGGAATGAGGCTACATTCTGTGCCCAGAAAGCACAGAGAGAAATTACTTAGAGAAAGTTTCAGCATGTACTGTAAGTCAGCAAATATTCTGTTCCTCATTGATAGCATATCTGAATCAGCAACCTCCAGACCTTGACCTTCACAAAAATCAATAAATTCCAGCATAAGCTTAAACTAGCAAGGAAAACAACTAGGGAGAAGGGAGAAAGATGAAGAGTCAACCATTAAAGGGGGATGACTCTATTTAAATGAAAACCTAAAGTGTCTCATGGTGATTTCCATTGTGGCAAAGCAAGAATCCACTATATGAATACAATATACTGAAGGAACCAAGGCACGATTCTCAGTAAATAGAACTTTTTCTAACAACAAAGTCAATAGATCACAATTGTCTTCATAGGCAATTTTACACTTTCCAAACAGGGGGAAAAAATACAGGACAATGGGGAGACGACATAGCCTGTGGGCTACTTATATCTTCATTATGCTACATCTAGATTGGCAATGTATAAATATTAAGATATCAACGGCACTAGCAGCACATCATACCACAGCCTCATCAAGGTATCATTCTGAAAATATAAATCAATTGTATAAATCTACTGAAAATATAAATCTCTGTATATTACCAAATGTACACTAATTAACAGCAATAGTAAAGCAAGAATACTTTTAATGTTGTCAGGCCAGTCAAAAATGATTTGTCAAAAAAAGTGCTTAAAATTCTGTATGCAGCACAAAAAGTCAAAGTAAACAAGCCCATTGGGGCAGTGAACGGAGATTGAAATGTCCACAAAATCACTGTAGCCTTTTTTCATGATTGTATGCACCCTGTCACCATTTAAAATTGAGAAAATTAACAATGGTAATTTAGGTTTTCTTGAATATAGGGTCAACATGAAGAAAACACAGGGCACCCAGCAAATGGGACAAGCAGGTTATTCATGTTATTTTACTTTGTATAAGAACACTTGTAACAGGTCCCTAAAAGGCTCTTACTGTAGTGCAATCATGAGCTAAGCAGTCAAAAGTTTTAACATGTAACCTGATTCTGTGTGGTGCTTCTATTTTTGAATTACAGGACTATGCAATAGTCTTGGACACTGTATTTTTAATAAAAAAAATATTTTAAATGCCTTTGCCAGTGGGTGGCAAAGGCAGGAATGAAATCAGCCTTGTGGACGGCTGATTGGCTATTCCATAGCCTGATCAAGAATGAGAAGGAGTCTGCTGAGGCCACCTGCAGAGCGCGTAGGTTGTCTAAATTGTGTATTTTTCTATAAGTGCACCATGGCCTGCCTATGGTAAACAACAGGGATGAATTGATGATGCATGTTAGCGTTTTAACAGATAGAGTGAGAGAAAAGGGGTAGAGAGAGGAAGAAAGTGCTACTTAGCAGAGTGAATGGTGTAGTTGAGTTGCTTGGATTTTCCCATGGTGTCAATGGTAAAAAGGCTAAAGGTAGGCCCTTTTACAGCCACAGGTGTGCTAATTCCAATTAATTCCTAATTAAGCTTCTGAAAGTCATAACATAAATGTCCGGAATCTTCCAAACTGTTTAAAGAGACAGTCAACTTGGCGTGTGTAAATTATGACCCACTGGAATGCTGCTGTAGTTAATTTAAAGCTGAAATAGATCTGTCTCTAATTGACTGTTTTAAAATTACCTTTAATGTGAACAAAGTAGGGGCCATAATTGACTTGCCAAAACAAATCTATGGTAACATGAAATATGAGAAGTTGTGAAAAAATTAATATTGAATATTGTTAGGTGTATGTAAATTTTTATCTTCATCTGTAATTAATTGTCTTTACAATAAGTTATACAACGCAACATAACCTTATTCAGCGAACCCTAGAGTAAACTTTTTTTTTAATAATGTAGCTTTGATTGGTTGTTTTCATAGATTTCAACATTCCAAGTGGTCTCAGATGGATCAGTCAGCATGTTTATAAACACAAAATAAGTCCATTATAAACACCAAAAGCACTGAAGTCATTTGTACCTGATTTCCTTTCAGGCCCAGAGGTGGTCTGAGTATGATTAATTTGTTAGGCATTTTAGAGGCTTAGTTTTCAAGAGGCACAATAAAAATGTTTGCAAAGTTCATGAGCATATGAACCAGTTACTGTATAAAATATGTAGAATACATAAATACATAAAAGTGTGTGTTAAAAGACGTAGTTCCTGGTTTAGAATCATTTGCTGGGAGTTTCTTGCCTGTGTAGGCATTTAAATTATACCATTTTTTATCTTTTTCATCAATAATTTTTTTACTCTCGTTTTCATTTGTTGTATGTTTCATTTTTCCCTTGTACTGCATTTTCTCAAAGAATACATTTGTTTTCTTGTCTAAAGACAGCAATCCATGTTGGATCCATCCAAAATAATCTCAACAAATCTTCAACTAAGGTACATTAAACACTCAACATTGCAAACTTGTTCAGTTGTTCAGTGTGTTGAGTGCAGGATGTTTAGTCACTCTTCCTCTGTCATTAGTAATAGCTTTATTTGTGATAGGTGTACATTAGATAGCTCTCTGACAGAGAAGATTACAGCATTAGAGGTGTGCATACAGACTCTAGAGAGGGTTAGTGAGAGTGAGAGCAGTGTAGTTTCTGTAGGGGAAAGTCGGGATGCTTTAGTTGGAGTTAGCAATTAGAGCCCTCACAGCAGGGCAAATGGATGACGACTCGGCGGCATAATTGCAAAGCCAAAGCTAACGCACCTCTTCACGTGTAAACGCATCTCTCCTCACCACTTCACATGTCAAACGGTTTTGCTCTCCTCAGTGAAGCACCCACTGAGAAACCTGAAAGAGCTCTGGTCATAGGAGACTGTATCTTAACTTCAACAAAATAGATTTCATGTGAAAACTATAATGAATTTCTGGTTTCCTCATGAGGATGGTTTCTCTTTTGAGTCTGGTTCCTCTCAAGGTTTCTTCCTCATATCATCTCAGGGAGTTTTTCCTTTTTAAAATTTATATCCTGAATTTATATATTTCTGTAAAGCTGCTTTGTGACAATGGCCATTGTTAAAAGTGTGATACAAATAAAATTAAATTGAATTAAAAATCTTTAAATACCCAGGACCCATATATTGGTCCAGACTCATTATTGTAACTGCACCCTTTCTGTTATTTTCACTAGTCTTACTGAGCAATTCTTATTCAGTACTGAATAATATGCTGGACAATAAGCCAATATTATAAAAAAGGATTAATGGGTTAAATTCTGATAGAGAAAACTATCAGAAAAAAGTAGGGTTTAATGCACAGTATCTAGCTCCCCAAATCGACTATCAATACTGGAACATCCATCCCAGACATTTCCCCTCCAGACTGCAAGAGGGTGCCCTCCCCCAAATTCTAGGACAGTTTGCCCAGGCACCTCCTGTTTGCAGCACATATAAAAAAAAAAACATGGACTTTTAGTCTAATGCAATTTGCCAAAGCTTTGCAGTTTGCTTGTCATTCTTGTAAGTTCTGAGCCATGATCTCCTGGATTGATCTTTTGTGTTTGATCCTGTTTTCCTTGCCATCTTTTTGACTTCTGCCTTGCCCATGTGATTTCATGCCATCTCTGTTTTTGGTGTATTGACCTTAACCTGTCCCTTGACCACAATAATTGATTACGTTTTGTAACTGATTTACTGTGTGTTTTTTGACCCAGTCTGTCTTTGACCTTGAGTTTTTGAAAATAAGTCATCTGCACATGGATCCTCATTTTGCCTCTACCAGCCCTTTGATACTAATGAATTCAGCAAAACTGAGAACAGTGTTTATTATAGAAATGTTGTCAGTGGTCACTAATAGAACAAAAAGATAGATAGATAGATAGATAGATAGATAGATAGATAGATAGATAGATAGATAGATAGATAGATAGGGCACTTGGGCACTACAGTAGCTGAAGAGCATAGGACATTAATTATACAGAATAAATACAGCTCATTACACGTGCTACTAATTCATGGCCTTTTTTTCTTGATTATGGAGTGTAGTCTCTCTTCTGCATAGCATTTCCCACCAGAGCTTAAACAGGAAGGTCCTACCCTGTGGAGAATTATACAATCAGGTCCATAAGTATTTGGACAGGGACGCAATTTTCATCATTTTGAAAATTCAAACTAACAATCATAAATATTAGGATTATTTTTAATACTTGGATGCATATCCTTTGCAGTCAATGACTGCTTGAAATCTGGAACCCATGAATATCACCAAATGCTGAGCTTCCTTCAGTGAAATGCTTTGCCAGGCTTTTACTGCAGCTGCCTTCAGTTGCTGCTTGTTTGTGGATTTTTCTGCCATCAGTTTTAGCTTGAGTAAGTGAAAAGCATGATCAGTTGGGTTGAAGTCATTGAACATTTAAGAACATTTAATTTCTTTGCCTTACGAAGCCCTTGGGTTGCTTTCATGGTACTTTTTGGGTCATTATCCACCTGTACTGTTAAGCACTTTTCCTATCGGTTTTGCAGCATTTGACTGCATCTGAGCAGAAAGTATAGTTCTGTACACTCCAGAATTCATCCTGCTACTTCTATCAGCAGTTACATCAATAAACACCAGGGACCCAGTTCCATTGGCAACCATACAAGCACATGCCATAGCTCTGCCTCCAGATGTTTGACAGATGATGTGGTGTGCTTTGAAACATGAGCCCTTCCTTCCTTCTCCATACTATTCTCTTCCCATCATTCTGGTGTAAGTTAAGCATCAGAACTGGTCAGGTTTTTTTTAGAGATCTTTTATTTATTTATTTATTTATTTTTTTGCAAAGTCTAATCTGGCCTTTCTGTTCTTGAGTGTTACTAGTGATAAGAATCTTGAGGTAAACCATCTGTATTTACATTTGTGAAGGTGTCTCTTGATTGCAGATTTTGACAAAGATACACATACCTTCTCCAGAGTCTTTTGGCTACATGTTGTGAAGTGGTTTTTCTTCAACAAGAAAAGAATTAAGCATTCATTCACGTTAGTCTTCCGTGATCTTCCTTCTTTTTAAGAATGAACTAAATCAACAATTTGGTTCATTCTTAAAAAGAAGGAATGCACCGGTGAGCTCAGCAGCCTAATGAGGCCTCCTTCACTTGCATCAGCACCTTTTTGGACCGCATATTGAGAGTTCCCATGAACAGCTACCAAATGCAAATTCAACACTTGGAATCAACTTACCTTTTACAGAGGCAAAATTACAAAAACTGTGTCACTGTCCACATACTTATGGACCTGACTGTACATGACTGCATGTAATGCAAGCACATAGCTCAAGTCTCTATTACAAAGGTATACCTCTCACTGATTCTCACTGACTGAAATGATCATTGAACATGTATTAATGCTTTACAGCTTATTTAAAAAAACATTATGGAAAGCACATGCAGTATAATTATGAGAACATGCATGAACAATTGTGCAGTAACTTTTTTTTCAAGATTATTAATGATCCAATGATGAAAAGTACATATACACATGAGCAACTACATAAAGTCTCATTTATAAACATTTGTTAGACCAATTCAGAACAACTAATGGCTTGTTCATCACTATTAAAATGATTACAAATATTAGAAACTACATTTTTCAAATTTTGGTTAACTATTGATTTGTTCATACCTATTAATAATGTATTAATGAAAGCAATTGTTCAGTGTTACTGAAAGCCTTAGCACTGAAGGAGACCTGTATACTGTTATTCAGTCTGTGCATAAAGAGAGACAACAATGCAATCATTGGAAGAAAAGGCAGTATCATGGTAAGCACTGCTGAGGAGCATCACTAACTGCTCCCCACTGACAGCATTCTTTTTATAGGAATTAAAAAGCCACAAACAGACATAGAGGGGATTTTTGCACAGAACCCAACCCAAAATGATTTTTGCTCTTTACTCAACCCAAAATGACTTAGGAAAGATGTGTTCTTCCTTCCTACATTCACCATCAACTTGCTCATTAGATGTCTGGAACTTTATCTCTGCAAAGATTTGTTTTGTGCCATACAAACAGAATTACAAAATTGTAAGAGCAGAGATTAGAAAATGACTCTAGATTTAACGTACAGACTAAGTACAAATATTAAATACAAAGCACATCTACATTTAAATAAAAACAGACTCAGATAATTTTTTTTTTTTTTTTTTTTTTTTTTTTTAACAAATGAACTAAACTGTGAAGCTGCATTATTGCAGACATGGTGTTATTTGTATATTCAGGTTGACAAATGCTTTAAGCAGGCTTACAGTTGTGTGTGTGTGTGTGTGCGTGTTAGAGAGAGAGAGAGAGAGAGATTTAAAATCTGAGCACACCAAGTCTGGCACACAGTATCCCTGATAATGTGCTCCACTCAGTCCTGATAACAACACAAGAACATCACACTCTTTCCTCTGCACTTCTCCCTCACTCTCCTCCTTCTATTTCTCATGTCCTCCATTAACATATGATAAGTTAGTGAGAGAGTGATGGACATGTATGGATGAAAACATGAATAAGTGAAGCAAAAGAGACAGGCATAATTACAGAGCTGAAATGTGGATAAAGGTAGATGGACACAGAGGAAGGAGGGTATGAGGATATGGAGAAAATTTCTTCAGCAGAATGAGGATATGCCAGAGATTTCTTCAATCTGAGAAGAAGCGTTTCTTCAGTTCTCTTGGTTATTAGGTGTAGAACAAGAGAAATAGAAAAAAAGACCCACATAACACATATCTTTACATGCAAAATAATAGTCCTTTTAATAATCTGACTGACAGCTCAGTCAAAATAAAAATAAAAAAAACATCCCTGTATACACTTTAATTGAAATAAAATAGGCTAAACCAGTTGCGGTCAATATGAATAAAATTTCTGACTGACTGATGAGTAATCTTATTTTAGTTTGTCTACTCTTAAATTTTAGTAATCCATAACTTTAACAATAATAGCAATGTATACCTTTATATCCGATTAGGTTCACAGTTGGAATCCTTGTATATATGTTTTGCACATTAATTCTTAAGATAATCAATTATGGATGGATCTCCAACTGCTAAATTGAGAGAAACTTTAAGAGACTGCAGAGAAATATGACTGTCACAGCTGCAAATATGTATGATTATCAGCCTCAATGCATTCTTAATAAAGGCTAATCCTGCATCTTTGACAGTTCCTGACCTCCTCAGTTGTCTCTTGCTATATACATTTTCTACAATACCTTTTTTAAGTGTGTCTGCATATCTGTTGCTATACATTTTAAACTAAACCAACTCTGAATATGACCTTCTGTTGGTATCATTACCTTTTTTTAAATACAAGTCATTCATACAAGACATCAGTGCACTAACAAGGCTGTAACATTTAGTCTGGACATTCCTACTCCAGACCACCAGGGGATGGTAAATTCTAAACCCTGAATACTAAACTTATTCAGTGGTATTTCCTATTTCCTTTGGAACTGCTATATAAAGCATACGAACGTTTTACCCCTACCTGTTTTTGACCTATGTCCCAATAAACATCATGCATATAGATACTTACTCTCTACCTCTGAGTCTTACATTACAGAAGGCTTTGCTTTTTACCATGGACCCAGCTGAGGTGCACACAAAAATCCAAATCTCTCTAACCTCCTAAAGCCAGGTACTCTGTGATCACATACAGCAGATTCAACAAATGGGAAGTATGATGGAGGGCACTCATGTGAGTAATACAACCACTTCCACAACCCGGGAAGTGATTCCACAGTGTGTACCTCCTGCACTTCCTGATAAATAAAATGGATCTCCAGGACAAATTCAAAGGCTTTCTTATGCATTATGTGATACTTTTCGCTAGTGCTCCCATGCATTTTTCCAGAGATATAGGCAAGATCTGTCAGGTGCTAACTCTTCTCACTGGCAGAGTGCTTACCTGGGCAACCGCTACAACCCCAAGCTGATGAATCAAACCTACGTGAACTTTCTAGCAAGAGTTCCACAAAGTTTCTACCCAGAAATGTGAAAAGAGAGAAAGACTGCTAACACTAAAACAAGGTAAATTATCTGTGTCTGACTTTCCATTGACTTTGGCTGCAGTGAGTGAATAGAACCCTTACCCTTGTTAATTCAGGCGTGGCCGGTATCTTCCTAGACAAAACTACCTCTGATATGCTGAATATCCCCTAACAGGCCCACAGAGTGTAAAGGCTCTGGACAGCACCTCATTAGGAAGAGGAAAATTGACTAAATGCACCATCCCACTCCAGTTGCAAACAGGCCTCTTGCATGGAGAGACCCTTGCAGTCATGATAACCAAATCACCACACAATCCTGTCATCCTTTGTTATCCACCTATGATCTCATCATCCTGTGGAAGAGACCTGAGCTGTTAAACTGGAGTTCCACCTGTTTTAAGCATTGTTTGTCTTACCCCTGTCATTCTACCCTAATAGTAAGCTCAGAATCCCAGAGTGAAGTGAAAATCCCAGCACCTTATGTTGACTTGAATGAGGTATTCAGCAAAAACAAGGCTTCCAAATTATTCTCTCACCAACCCTGGGATTGTACTATTGAGGTACTGGCAGGCACAACTCCTCCTAGAGGGCATGTGTACCCAATTTCATACCCAGAAATGGCATGGAAGAGTACAAGAGGCTCAAGGTTGCATACAGCCATCCATGTCACCTAGCGCCATAAGTTTCTTCTTTGTAGAAAAGAAAGATGGTGTATTCAGGTCATGTATGGACTATAGAGGGCTCGACAAGGTCACAGTGAAGTATTGATACTCTACCGCTGGTACCATCCACCATAGAACAGGTGAAATTAGTTTAATACTTCACTAAACTTTATCTCTGCATTGCATACAACCTGATCTGCATTACACAAGGGGATGAGTGAAAGACGGCTTTCATTACCAACACCGGAGTACCTGGTCATGCCATATGGGCTTGTCAACACACCTTCAGTGTTCCAGGCCTTCATAAATGAGGTACTCCAATAATTCTTGCACATTTCATCATCACTTACATAGATGACATCCTGATTTATTCCAGAACCAAGATAGAACATATCTCACAGGTATGTGCGGTAATCTGTAGGTCATATAATCTGTATGTCAAGATGGAAAAATATGGATTTGACCAGAAATGTGTTAATTTCTAGGCAAATACCCAGTGGAGGCAGCATACTTGCTTCAGAAAGTGGAGTTTGAGTTATCCTCTCCCAATAACAAAGTTAACCCAGCTAAACCCTAACCATGTGCAGAAAGCTCTACAGAAATCTTACCCCTGCAGAGAGGAACTATGATGTGGGGAACCAGGAGTTGCTGGTTATCAAAGCTACCTTGGAAGAGTGGAGACATTGGTTGGATGGAGCTAAATACCCAGTCTTATCATTACTGATGACAAGAACCTCAAATATGTCAAGGCAGCAAAGAGAATGAACCCACACCGAGCCAGGTGGGCACTATTCTTCACCCACTTCACCTTTGTGCTCACCTATTGACCAATTTCAAGAATAGTAAGGCCAATGCCCTCTCACAAATTCTGCACACACTTTATCTAGCCCTTGAACCATCTTTCCCAAGTCTTGCTTTGCAGCTCTGGCACAGTGGGAAATCATGGAGGAAATAAGACAAGCCCAGCAGGACTATCGCATACCTCCACAGTGCCCTGATACCCCTGTCTATACCTGGAGGTTCTGTAACATCTAGCCTGGACTTTGTCACTTCAGACCCATTTTTGCCCTTTTCATCTGATGCTACTTTGTTATTTTTGGTATTTTAACCCTGCCTGGTAGCTCAACATTTTCTTGGACTGTGTTTTGGATTTGTCATTGTTTGGTAATTGTTCTGGTTTTATCCCTGCCTGTTTTTTTATTTTTATTTTTATTTATTTATTTTTTTACTTTGTGCCTGTGTCCCCATAAGCCTTCTGCACATGGATTCTTCTTTCTGTCTCTGAGTCCCACATTACAAAGACAAAGAAGGACCACACTGGCTGAAACATTTACATCATGTATGTGAGGTTATGGGTTTAGTGTGCAGGAAGACTCATACTTGTGCAAATTCATCAGTGTGTGCACAAACAATCAAGAGAGGATTTTAGAATTGAAAGTGAATAATAATTATTTTATACTGAAATTCTGTCTGTTCAATTTGAGAAACATAGAATAGTCTGCCAGGGGAGGAGTTGTGGAACCTGATAGCAGTGAACAGAGAAGATCCCCGATAAAGCATTTTTGGGCAGCTTGCAATTTTCTGAAATCTGTTATATGGCTACACCCATATATGTGTTTGAATAAAGCATGATAGTGTGTCTGAAGAGTGCAATTATGATTTTAGCAGAAGTAGCGTGTCAGCATTTCTGTCAGGGCAAATCTACCAGTGTAAAACTTTGACGCTTCCTCTGAAAGTGGTGTTGTCTGAAAGGTACGGCAGAGTGCAAATGGGATTTTCTCTCAGTGCATCATCTTTTCCTTTTTGTTAGTACGTTCAGTTATTCATCCTTGTGGAAAATGCGGGTGTTTTCCGAAGGAAGGAAATAAAATAGGCACAGTAGCACCAAGAGATAAAAGACACAGGACAGGGATTATTGAATGATTGAAAGTGGGAAGTCAAGCATGTCTCTGTACAGACTGGAGGCTCTGGGTTTTCACATGGCTGCAATGGAAAATATGGGCCAGAATGAGAAATTCTGGGATAGCTGGGAGAAAAATCTGCTATATAAAAGTACTTGTTCTTGCACCTGGGGTTCAGGTCAAGGAGATTCTATTATATTGTTTTAGGCATAATGCACTAATAAAGGCTAGATTTGGAAAAAGTAATGGACAAGAACACTCTGACACTATGTTGGGTAGTATAGAGAAGTTTTATAGTTCAAGTTTCACTTTCTTTAAAGAAAACTTTAAAGGAATTGAAGCCACATGCTCTGCATATTTCCTTTCTTCCTACTTTTACAAATCTGAGTCAAATCATTAAACATCAGTTATAAGACCCATCAGGGGCCAAATTAGACATGTTGGGGCAGGGAGCAAGAAAAAAAATTATAGATAGTTATGAATTATCTTATAATGAGCAAGTGTAGCAGAATGCTTGTTCAGCTTATCCTTCAAACCTTCTGCACATTTTCTTTTTACTGTAGAGTGATTCAATTTAACAAGAACATTGGACTATCCATGCAGCAATATATTGGCAATATATTAGATGTTTACTAGATGTGTACTTCAATGCTTGCCATCTTCTCATTCATATACACTACATGGCCAAATGTTTGTGGACATTACCATGGACCTTACCATGACACTCATATGTGCTGCTGTAATAACCTGCACTATTCAGAGAAAAACTGGACAAACTAATCAGGAGAGCTGGCTCTGTACTTGGCATGGAGCTGGACCGTATTCACGTTGTGGCTGAGAGAAGGATGTTGTCAAAACTCCACTCAGTCCTGGACAACCCTTCTCACCCACTAGACAGTGTGCTGGTCGACCAGAGGAGCACTTTCAGCCAGAGACTGATCACTGCCAAGTGTTCCACTGAGCGCTTCAGAAGATCCTTTATCCCTGTGGCCACCAAGCTGTACAACTCCTCTCTATAAGTGCTGAGACTTTCATGTGTAATGCATATGCAATACATGTTCAATTCATGTGCAATACAAATTTATTATTACTGCCTATTATTAATACTATAATAAGATTAGTGTGCAATACATACTATATAACTACTGTACTTAATTACCGTTACCACACTGGACTTATCAGACTCAACATTTGTCATTCCATTGCACTTCAATTAACTTCACACCTGATCTAAACTATCATCTTCACTGGTACAGTTCTACATCATTATTTGTATGTTTACTTATTCATTTTTAATTTATTGATTTACTTTTTTCATTTTTGTATATATACTGTATAGGTATATATTTATTTAATTTATTTTCTTTCTTTCTTTCTTTCTTTCTTTCTTTCTTTCTTTCTTTCGAGCATTTGTAACATGGCAAAGCAGTTTCCCCCAGGGATTAATAAAGTTCTTTGAATCTTGAATCTATTCTTGCTACTAGACTTTGGAATGTGGCTGTGGGGATTTGCCTATTCAGCAATAATAGTGAGTGCTTTTTTTGGACTTAAATCACCCAATTGCAGGATATACGATATGCACGATTCTGATATTAAGAATCAGTCAAACAAACAAACATGAAAAGCTACAATAGTGTAGAGGGATTTGAATGTAATTTTTTTCCATTCTTACAGATGCACCAATCAATATTATTACTTAGTAATAACACAGCAGTTCCACAGTGCACATCATGATGTAGGATGTACCATTGTACCTTATGCTCTGCTCTGAAGCCATCCACACTCAAAAGAATCAAGCAACACTGCGATAGCCATTTTAAAAAGCCAATTGTTTTCAAAGGTAAGTTCCTTCTTATCATGTGCACAATTTATTTGTCAGCACCGATTCATAATGGATTTAAAGACAGCCTGTCAATGGTGTGTGGACTCAAATGTGCTGCTTGGTCCAGTTCAGCTGCCCAAAATATTGTGCATGGAGGACCAAGACATTGCTGAGGCCATGGATAACTTATTAAAGGCTGAATTTCCAGAGGACAGGCTTCATTCTGTAGAAGCTTTCAGCTTTGTCTTTTGTCAAATGCAGGATATGTAAATGTTTCATGAACATGTAAGGGACATCATGAATCTTGCAATCTTCTGTCACACAGAATTAGAAAGTCCATAGCTGGCCATGTGCATCTTTGTATTACATTTTATTTTTCTTTAGAAATTGTTTTGGGGTATTTTCTTTAAGAAAAAAAAAGAAGGATCAAACTGTTAGAGATGCTATAAAATGTTTGTTATATTTGTCATTGTTCTTCAACAATGGAAACAGCCCTTTTCTATAATTCTGCTTTTGGAAATGTTATTCAAAAATATTTATAAGAATAGTTCAAATTGTTATGGAATTGTAGAGTGTTAAGTTTATAGTATATAGTTTTGATATAGTTTGTTTATCTTGGTAATTTATTTTATTTACTACCACTACTACTACTACTATGATTATTATTATGATTATTATGATTATTATTATTATTATTATTATTATTATTATTATTATTATTAAGCAATGATTCAACAATAACTGTTAATAGTTTTAAATTGGCTGTCTCACTGAAATACTTAGAATAAAACTAACAAAAATGTTCATATTTTTAAAATAAAAATATTGTTTTAAATTATAAATGTGTTGTTTTTGTTTAGATATAGTAATCTCCTTGTATATCATATACAGTCAGGTCCAGAAGTATTTAGACGATGACAGTTTTTGTGATTTTGCCTTTATTCACCACCACAATGGAATTTAAATAAAACAATCGAGATGTGCTCGAAGTGTAGACTTTCAGCTTTATTTTAAGAAGTTCCACAATAATATGGCATTGACCATTTAGGAATTACAGCCATTTTCAACAAAGTACCTCCATTTCCAGGGGCTCAAAGGTATTTGGACAAAGTGACATAATTGTAAATATAACCATAATTGTAATACTTGGATGAAAATCCTTTGCAGCCAATGACTGTCTGAAGTCTGGAGCCCATGTTCTCAAAACTCAAATTCTGAGTTTCCTCTCTGGAGATGCTTTGCCAGGCCTTCACTGCAGCCACCTTCAGTTGCTGCTTGTTTGTGGGTCTTTCTGCCTTCAGTTTTGTCTTCAGTAAGTGAAAAGCATGCTCTATTGGGTTGAGATCAGGCAAGTGACTTGGCCATTAAAGAATATTCCATTTTTTAGCCTTCAAAAGGTCTTGAGTTGCTTTCGCAGTATGTTTAGGGTCATTATCCACCTGCACTTTGAACCGGCGTACTATCAGTTTTGTAGCAATTGGCTGAATGTGAGCAGAGAGTATAGCCCTATACACCTCAGAATTCATCTTGCTACTTCTGTCAGCAGTCACATCATCAGTAAACACCAGTGAGCCCATTCCATTGGCAGCCATACATGCCCATGCCATAACACTGCCTCCACCATGATTGACACACGATGTGGTGTACTTTGGATCATGAGCTGTTCCTTTCTTTCACCATACTTTTCTCTTCCCATCATTCTGGTACAAGTTAATCTTGGTTTCATCAGTCCAAGAATCTTATTCCAGAACATGGGAGGCTTTTTTAGATGTTTTCTGGCAAAGTCTAATCTGGCTTTCCTGTTCCTGAATGTTACCAGTGGTTTGCACCTTGTTGTAAACCCTCTGTATTTACATTCGTGAAGGTGTCTCTTGATTGTAGATTTTGACAATGATACGCCTACCTTCTCCAGAGTATTCCTGACTTCTGTTGATGTTGTGAAGGAGTTTTTCTTCACCAAGGATTCTGCGATCATCCACTTTAGTTGTAGAGAGAGGACCTATCTACCTTTTGTCAAACTGGATTTTGACAGTTCTAAGTGAAAGGTTATCCAGTCAGAATCCGCCACGTCACAAAGTCCCGCCCCGGACTTCACGCATGCGCATAAGCGTGTTGCATTTTTTGCTCCCACAGGTGCGCGCACATGAGTTCCAGACAGGTGGTGACAGTCTGTGATGTGTAGGATCAATTGTTAACCGTAGCGCTTCCTCAAAAACGGCCAAGCGGTATGTTTTTTAATTTATTAATTTTTACTTTTTTAATTTTATACGATTTTGATAAAACCTTCTGTTAACGCCTTGTTTTTTTACAGAAGCGGAGCTCGGACTAAATCAAAGTCTCAGACATAATCCGGAAGAACCGCCCGAACAAGACCATCGACAGAGTGTCGAGTCAACCGACCAATGTCGGAAAGACAGAAGCGGCTGCAAGAAATACCTGCGGCTCATCAGAATGTTGAGTCGTGTTACATGTAATTATATCGCTACTGTTTCTACCTTGTGTGGAAAGTTGTGATTTGAAATTATCCCTTTAATAGTCTGTCTGTGTTAGTGTCTATGTTGAGTCACTATTTCTGACTGAAAAACAAGGTGAACTTAACTCTACCGTTCGGTTGAGGGGAATGTTATAATAAAAAAATCCACATAAAAATAAAAAATAATTTACCCCAAAGGTGTAATGTTTTATTTAGTCCTCCACGAAATAAATAAAAACATATGAAAATCATAAAAACATATAACATAAAATACTACTAATAATAAAAAATAGAATATAAAAATCATATAAAATGATAAAGAAAGAAATGGAAGAAAAATTAGATAGAGTCCTAGCCAAATTACAGTTAACCATAGACTGATTATGTCTTATCCAAGTCCCCTTTCACGCAGATGTACAGAATAATTTGTACGTAGATGAAAATGTAGGCGGAATCCAACACGATCCTTTACTGGCCATAGAAAATGGCATCTGGAGCCTAAATCAACAAGACGATCCTCTTCAGGCCATAGAAAATTCCATTCAGAGTCTAAATCAGGCCCCTTTGTCATGCAGGACGCTAACGTCAGGTGAGCAGGTAGGCGGCAGTGTGGAGTTTGGGGTGTTTGTTGTAGCGGAAGAGGTGAAGAGGGAGAAATTAGCGTGGTCGGTGGTGGTGGGGAGGATGAGGAAGAAGGTAGAGATGGGTTTAGAGGTGAAGAGAGAGAGAGCAGAATCACCTCGTATGACAATTTTAAAAATGAGGCGCGTGTTAACCATTCCCCTGCCGGGAGACATGCCCATTATCGTGACGTTTTATCAAAATGTGATGGGACTTGTTCAAAAATTGGCTGACGATGTGAGATCGGTGGCCGGTCATGGCGACGTTATACAGCTGGATGTGATCGGTGAAAACGTGAGATCACGTTTCGGTCGTCATTTATGACACAGGTGAAAATATTCTCCGTTTTTGAGGATTTGCTCGATCGTTTAGTGCAGTCAAACAACGCCGTCGCAGCGGACGAGCGAGTAGAACTGATCGTTCAGGTAGTACGGAACCCTAGAGGCAGTGGTAAACGTAAACTGGTGAAAACTTTAGACTGCGAAATCCTCCGTAAGAAAAGACAACACTTATACGTTATAAAGGGTCTGAAGGATCAGCTCTGCTTCGCCATCAGCCTAGCTCGTATGCGTCACTCGTATTTCACAGACAGTCAGTGCGAGAGAAAGGGCAGAGTGTGGCGTTGCGCGGAGAAAATTTGAAGAGCTTTTAGGGCGGAAAATTGTGGTGTTTTACAGAATGTCTCACACCTTACCCCTCTTGCATTTCGAGACGGGTTTCCCCGATCGTTCCAGGCCTCTGTTATTACGGGATAAAAAATCTTAAAGCCTTTCTGGGTACACGATTTGTGTGTAATTATTGTTACAAGGGTTTTGATTGCTCCTACGTGCACAGCTGTCAAGGTTACTGTCATGTTTGCAACGACCCTGTGTGTCCTACACAAGAGCGCAGGCCCGTAGAATGCTCAGATTGTCGCAGAAAGTGTCGGTCACCCTCATGTTTTGACCGACACAAAGAAGCTAAACCCAGATTTAAACCCAGAGTCAATGTGGTCTAAACTGGGTTCTGGGTTTGATCCTCACAGGGTCCTGGGTTTGATCCTGTGCTTGAATGACTGTTGTAATGTTCAGAAGCTCAGGGGTTCAAGCCCAGCACTGCCAACCTAACACTGTTGAGCCATTGAGCATGGCTGTTAATCGTCTAGGGCCCAGGGGTGCTGTATCATGGCTGACCCCAACTTCTTAACAAGCTGGGATATGCAAAGAAAAGAATTAGTCTGTACTGTAATGTATATGTGACAAAGGCTTTTAATTGTTTCCACAGATTTTACATGTTATAAAATGCCACTATGTCATGCTGCAGATACAGAAGGTAGACAGAGTCAGTGAGAGAAGTCAGGAAGACAGAGAAGAGACATAGATAGAGAGAAATATATTTGTCCTTTAAACAACTTTCATTTTCTGCTGTGTTTCTCTCAAAGCACTTGTCTCAGCTTAAACCCTCCTTTGTTTTCCAACAAAGCCTCAGAGGGATTTGCCAATGCAGAATTCAAATAGATTCCTGACATTGGACATCCCTCGTAATTAAGCTCTCTTTGTCTCTGAAAATGAACGCATGTCAGAGAAATTTAAAGACATTATCTAAGCAAGCAGTGAGAGAAGGTTCAGGAGGGACCAAATAAAAGGGCCCTCTTTTTGCCTTTGTTTAGCCTTCTCATATATGCCAGTTTCACACTCAGTTCCTCTTTGAATTTGCACCATTGCACTTGTATCAACCTTTAACAATAGATATTTTCTAGTTGAATGCTAGAAGAAACTTTCTTAGTAAGGTGTTGGGTCACCACGAGCCACCAGAGCAGCTTCAGTGCACCTTGGCACAGATTCTACAGGTCTCTTGAACTGTTCTAGAGAGATATACATTGTTCCTCCAAAAGATACCATATATTATGTCAGGATATATTATGTCATCATGCTCCTAATGAGACGACGGATGGTGTCCTAGGGTATTTCCTCCCAGATCTGAACCAGGGCATCACTGAGTTCCTGCGCAGTTTGAGGGTTGGATGGACCAAAACATAATGTCCCAGATGTGTTCTATTGGATTTATGTCAGGCGAACGTGGGGGCCATTCAATGGTATCAGTTCCTTCATCCTCAAGGAACTGCCTGCATACTCTCGCCACATGAGGCTGGGCATTGTTGTGCACCAGGAGGAACCCAGGACCCACTGCATCAGCGTAGGGTCTGACAATGGGTCCAACGATTTCTTCCCAATACCTAATGGTAGTCAGGGTGCCATTGTCTAGCCTGTAGAGGTCTGTGCGTCCCTCCCTGGATACGCCTCCCCAGACCATCACTGACCCACCAGCAAACCAGTAATGCTGAATGATGTTACAGGCAGCATAACGTTCTTCATGGCTTCTCTAGACCCTTTCACATACATCACATTTGTTCAGGGTGAACCTGCTCTCATCTGTGAAAAGCACAGGGCGCCAGTGGTGCCAATCGAGCTCCACGGTGCCGGGCAGTGAACATAGGGCCCACTAGAGGACTCAGGCCACCCCCATGAAGTCTGTTTCTGATTGTTTGGTCAGAAACATTCACACCAGTGGCCTGCTGGAGGTCATTTTTTAGGGCTCTGGCAGTGCTCATTGCACAAAGGAGCAGATACCGGTCCTGCTGATGGGTTAAGGACCTTCTACAGCCCTGTCCAGCTCTCCTAGAGTAACTGCCTGTCTCCTGTAATCTCCTCCATGCTTTTGAGACTGTGCTGGGAGACACAGCAAAATTTCTGGCAATGGCACGTATTGATGTGCCATCCTGGAGGAGTTGGACTGGGTGTGCACCCTCTGTAGGGTCCAGGTATCACCTCATGCTACCAGTAGAGACACTGACCCTAGCCAAATGCAAAACTAGTGAAAAACATTCAGAAAAGATGAGTAGGGGAAAAAATGTCAGTGGCCTCCACTTGTAAAATCATTCCTGTTTTGGGGATCGTATCATTGTTGCCCATCTACTGCACCTGTTGTTAATTTCATTAACAGCAAAGCAGCTGAATCTGATTAACAACCCCCTCTGCTACTTAACTGACCAGATCAATATCCCAGGAGTTTAATTGACTTGATGCTATACTCAGATTAATTTAATTTTCTTTCCTTTAATTTTTTTTGAGCAGTATATATATATATATATATATATATATATATATATATATATATATAAATAATCTTCTTTATAGATATCTTAAGTATATCTCCTTTTTTGCATTCATCATGGAAAATTCAAAATGATGACAGCTCTGGTAAAGTAGACGAGAAAGGTGTCATTATTTCATAAAACTGCATATGTTTCAAATGTAAATGGTTCAAAATTCAACATGAAGAAACTCTCCTGCCTTTTTCCCAGCCCTTCCTTCATATCTCTGGAGTTCCCAACCAATGTGTGCCTCCCATTTTTAGCTTTTTTTTTTTCTTTTTTAAAACATGAACAAGGATGAATGTTATCTGAAAATAGGGGGGATAGTTTACTCTTTAGATGTTTTTAGCCAGTTTGGGGATAAGTAAACAAGATAATCAGGCTATGGAAAAAATGTCTGTGTTTGGTCATCTTCCATGCCAGTCAAATTGGCTCTATTTGTGAACATAGGCTAGTCTTGGCCATGTTTATTGATTAAAATTAACAAAATCTCTAGTGAATGCTAGTTTGGCTTGCAAAATTAAAATATGTAAGGAATGACACACAATGGACTGTGCTGTTACACAAAAATGGTCCATGCCAGGGCATCGGATGTTCACATCAGTCTGTCGCCATCCTGAAATGGATTATTTTCCTATAACAGCATCCTCAGAAGTGTTTTATTCTACTTATATGAGGGCGATTATTACATTTTTTTAAATTAATGAACACCACATTAATTAAAACTTAACTGGCCACAGTGTGTCCCTGACAGCATGAATGTTCTTCCATATGTAACATTTAGCCTGGACAATTCACCTCCTGACCCAGACTGTTTTTTGATTTTGTAATAAATCCTTCCGCATATACATTCTCATTTTGTCTCTGGGAGCCCTTTGTTACACCATAAAATGTTAAGTAAATGTCTACTTGAAGAAACCATCACCATATCAATGATTATACGTTTTTCTATGTTAAACATGTTTCTTGGCACCCCCCATCCAGGGTATCCCCTGCCTTGGGCCCAAGTCCCCCCTGGGATAGGCTCTAGGCTCCCCGCAACCCTGTGTAGGATAAGTGGTCCAGAACATGGATGAATGGGACAACATGTTTCTTTAAATACATTTATTATAAGCCTTAGATTATTTGGTGCATCTACCATAGAAGCTTCTGTGAATGAGCTGTTAGTATGGGAATGACATAACGAATGACAATTAAATTTTATGCACACTTTTGAATTCAAGAATTCAACCACGCTGTGGTATAAAAGCTTAATAAATCAGTAAGTGACTTACAACTGCATGCAGTACAAAGTAAAAAAGGATCTGAATTCTTCACTTCATTGCTTTGTTGCATTGCTGCTAACAGCTTTTGAGTTGAGGTTTCTCAAATGCACTGCCAACTCCTTCACTCTTCATTCCAATGCTGTGCAGATTCTTGTTCTTCCCTGGGTACAGAGCAGCTGAGCCTTCTACCTATTCTTGCTCCTGCCAACACAACAAATGATAGCTTATTCTTTTCTTCCTAAAGGCTCACACAGTTCATTTTGTTTCCTGTGACCAAGTATCATCAAAGGAAGCATACGTTGTCAGGACATATATATATATATATATATATATATATATAACTTGTGAGCTGCATGCATTGCATTGCTATTGATGCAGTTAGGGCATAGCTCTGTGAGTGCTTGACAGACTTGTCAACTTCTTGTCTTGTTGAAGATGCTCTGGTACTAGACAATTTGGGCATTGAACTTTATCCAACTACATCCTGCCCTGGAATGCAAAGGGTTGGTAAACTTCAAAAATTCACAGCACATTAGATTGTGTTCACTGAGGTGAACACAACCTAATGAGGTTTGTGTAAAGTTTTTGGAGCAACGCGATGGAAAAATTCAGTATATTTGCTTTTAAGCTTATTCAATCCGATTTACTGAAAGGGCTACACAGAAATTTAACCTCGCAAACCAGAAAATAACATGCAGCATATGAATATGCACATATAGGTCACATGATACATTAATAAATGATTATAGAAAACACATATTGAAGTCTCTTGTTTATCACATATCTCACATGAGTTAAACATGCATGTCTTTTGGCTTTATAAAATAATAAGCACAGGCTGACTCTCATTTAGACAAAGTTGTGTATTCTGAATTATCTCTTGGCTAATTCCAAGCACAGCAGAGAAAGATATAAACACATTGGAATTCATCCAGGAGGAAAAAGTAGCAATGGTTAGAAGAACAGTGTAGATTGAGCAGTGGACTCTGGGGGCTGTGTTGGGATGCAATGCACAAGTGTTTGCATGCATTTATGATTGTATAATAGCTTCCTTTGTATAATTATCTGCCATGCTCTGTCTGTGCATTTATGACTAGGATTGGAGAAAACACTGGCAAGTTCTGAGGATGCCATAATTTTTTTTCACAATGAGATGATAAAATCACTTTCCTGAGGCTTTTGTATTTACAATATTCTTATATACAAATGAAACCTCAATTTCTCTTGCTCCTCACTCAAAAATATCAAAACACTAGTTTCCATTTAATTTATATAAGCTTCTTTTCTCACTGTGGTTCTTGATCAATAACTTGTATTCTCTCTAACTCACACGTGCCTTCATCCCATATATAGTGCAGTCTAAGGTGCTATGTTTTGTGTGTGTGTGTGTGTGTGTATATATAATCCACCACAAATATCAGAAAGCCAATAATATTAGCCAGGTTCTTTGTGCTAATGCCAGCTGTAGTCATAGATTTTACACACACCTGGACATAAGCCTTCAGTTCAGGCAGGCTGATGGCAAGGGTGTTGAGGTGCATTATATTTTAGAAACTGTGGTGGTAAGAATGAAAAAATAGGATACATGTTTTTGCTTAGCCAGAATGCTTTTCTAAAGCTCATGTCAGTCTGACATTGACAGCATACATGCTAACATCAAAGAACCATAACACCACGGGTACCTTCTCAGGCAAATCCACGGCCACCTGCACATGCTTTTATAACATGGCGCTCTCATACAGGTAATCAGCGTAAATGTGCATCACCTGGCCGCACCTCTTCATAAGCCTTCTGACGGCCTCATGCCACGTGCGGATATAGTTTTGTGCTAGTCAGTAGTATATATATATATATATACACGCTATTATACATCCTTGCGCCAAGACCCATAACAAGAACTTTACATGTGCATTGTATACACAAAGAATGCTGCTTAAACAGTACTACTGTCTATTATTGTGTGATAGATGCATACCTAATTATATTTTGAAATGAAATCAACATAAAAAGAGCATGTAATGTGTAAGTAATGCTAACGTAACACCTTACTGATTCTCAACATGTGTACTTTGTACAAGTAAATGTGAATGAGGAAGGGTATGTAAACATCCTTTAATGTGACAAAACTGTGATATTGCTATATAATGCAATTAAACTGAAACTGAATTGAGAACCAGAGACATACCTTTGTGCCCTACAACAGGAGGAAATTAAACCACATAAAATGCACATGCCAAAATCTAATTTATTTGGTAAATTACTGTATATGAATCACACTAATTATAAATTAGATTTATAACAAAGATATTATTCATATTATCTCCCTGATTTCACTATAAGCCTGATATGATACATGACCCTCATATCAGGGAATTGAGGGAAGAGGAGGCTCAGTGCAGCAATTATATTAACTCTTTGATTAGTACTGGCACATCAGTCTATTTACAATTTTTCATAACTGAGATTACAAGCATTATACCACAGCACTGTTGAATTCTGGAATCTGATAGATCAGATCAGAAGGTGTTGACTAATTTAATATAGCAGCACTGCTTTGATAGTCACCAGAGTCAGACTGCCAGCTTTAATTCAAATCACAGGTTTATATTAATATGACCCGGGAAAATATAACCCGGGAAAGCGCATCAGATGTCACTGAGCCTGAAATGTGGCAAATAAATAAATTTGGTTAGAGAGTCGGACTTGTAACCCGAAGGTGAACCTGAAGATTGTGGGTTCGAGCCTCTGGTCCGGCATGGATTGTAGGTGGGGGGAGTGAATGAACAGCGCTCTCTTCCACCCTCAATACCACAACTGAGGTGAGACCCTTGAGCAAGGAACCAAACCCCCAACTGCTCCCTGGGTGCCGCAGCAAAAAAGGCTGCCTACTGCTCCGGGTGTGTGTGCACTTGGATGGGTTAAATGCAGAGCACAACTTCTGAATATAGGTCACCATACTTGGCTACACATCGCTTCCCTTTAAAAATTGACTTAATTGGTATTATGTCAAGAATCTACACAAAATAGCTGTCAAGGTTTTATTTGCATTACTGTTTGCTCATGTTTTGATTTCTGTTCTAGTCCTGTCTGTCCACTGTCCTTGTCTTTGGTACTATGTTAGTCATTAATTAGTTTGTCAGTGTGTACCCTGTTGTTTCATTGTTTGTGGCAAAATCATATTGTTTTCTGAGTTTTATGCCTCACCTATTTCCCTTCTTTCTGACTATGGTTGCCCTTGTTTGACATTGCCTGTGTTTTGACCCCTGTTATAAACTCTGATTATGATTGTTGGATTTGCCCAGCAATAAAGCACATATCAAGTTTACACGCCTGCCTCTCACTGCATGTTACAATAGTCCACAATATTGAAGTGGGAGAAGAAATCAATTAAGTCTGCAGTTATCTACAAATAAAAAATAATAAGAATTGGATTGTACAAGTACTTATCACTGTTACTATGAAATCCCTAAAATAGTTCTGATGCAATCAATTTCCATCAGAAGTGACAATTAGTTGAATGTAGTCCACCTGTGTGCAATTAGTCTCACATGATCTCAATTTTAATACACCTATTCCTAGGGCCAGAATATATTAGAGAACCTATCTAAATAAACATCATGATGAAGACCAAGGCACTATCAAAATAAGTCTGGTACAAGGTTCTGGAAAAGCAGCAATCAGGGTTTGGTTATAAAAAACATCCTAATCTTCAAACATCCCATGCAGAACCATTAAATCAATTATTTAAAAAATGGAAAGAATACGGCACAATAATTTCTCTGCCTAGAGAGGCCCTACCAAGAGTAAGTGATTGAGGTTTTTTTTTTGGTCTGATATGAACTTTATGGCCTTGGGACAAAGCTCTGTTTTTGATGGAAACCTGATGCTGCTCAGCATGGTGGTAGTAGCATTTTATTGTGGAGATGCTTTGCATCAGCAGGGACTGGGAAACTGGTCAGGGTTGAAGGCAAGATGGATGGAGCCACATACAATCCTCAAAGAAAACCTGTTACAGTGTGCAGGACATTGGATACAACATAATACAACGAAATCATTCTCTACTGATAGATTACTACAACTTTTAACTGTGAACACTAACACAACTAGACAAGGTGATGCAGGGCTGCTAAAGTTGGATACCACTGTTTGTGCTGGGAGCTGTTCTTATTATGTGTGGACTGGATTTACATGTTCCTACTTGCATATGGATAATCATGACACACTTTTCACACATTTTGTATTCTACAATCACAAGTAAAGAGTGTGTGATCAGATTCTTTTTAGTCTATAAATCACAGATGTCACCATGTCGCATGAAGTGGATCTTTTGCAAAATGTTTCAACGTTATATTTCATTATCACATTATGTACTTGAAAGTACAATATAAATGTCTACCTAACACTGTATTGTACACAAAAATAGCTTCCACACCATTCAACAATTTGTATTCTGTAAGCCCTAGGAATAAATTCCTGACCTACAGTACAGTGAAATTGATCTGTGCATGTGTGTGTAATTAGCATCTTTTTAATTAAATGCACAAATGCAAGTTCTGTGCCTTCACTGTGCAGGTCATTTAGAGGATAGGAGAGTGTGTGACTAATTAAAAACTGAAACCTATTCCCTGCACATTTGTTTTGTTTTATTTTAATTCAGTGCGAGTCAAGAAGAGATCCTTTCTTTGTTTACATTCACTATGACATGGGAGCGGAGTGACCTATATCACCAGCTTACTAATTAGTTTTAAAGCTGAGGTCATAAAATAATTGCAGGAAAAACATCTGAAATACTGAGAAAAAGAGCAAGTTGTAAATTAACTACTACTAGTAGTAGTAGTAGTTAGTAATGGAGCCTCACAGCTCCAGGGTCCTGGGTTCAATTCTGGGCTTGGATTATTACGTGTGCGTAATAATCCGGGGTGAATTTTCCTACCTTGTACCCAGTGTTACCGGGATTGATTCTGGATTTGCCACAACCCTGACCAGGATAAAGTGGTTAGTGAGTATAAATTATTATTATTATTATTATTATTATTATTATTATTATTATTATTTGGATATGTATCATTCAAGCAGAGCAGAACAAAAATATGATCATTTTACTATTTGTATTTTAGTCCAAATATGTTCATTTTAGGTAAAACCACTCCACAACCAGTTTTTGTAATTACACTGCAGATATTACAAAAAGCTGGATTATAAAATGAAATATGAATGTGAAGAAACTAAAGATGCACTACTGATATCATGGTTAATACTTGAAACACTAGACTTGACATATTTTAGTATCCAGTCCACTGTAGACATGACACTACTTACACATAATAATATAGGGCACAAAGTGTGTTGGCCTGTCACCATCACAATGGTAATGTTTGGCATAACATGGTAACAAGAACTTGCAGAAAGCAGCTTTGTTTACTAAGAGAATGTTAGTATTAGATTGGTTTAGAGTGTTGTCCCATACTCAGAGCTCCAAATTCGGTATTATCAGTGCATGTAATTGTAATCCTGCATAGTAATATGTATTACAATTATTAAAATTTCATGAGAAATTTCAATTCTTGGTGATGTAATCAATAAATTATTGATTTTTGTCATTTTCAAATTCCATATATGCTGACAGAAAAAAGGAAGGACTGCTTGTTCTGTAACTTGTGACTGAGGTATAGTGCTACTCACTTAAAAAAAACACTTCTAAATATTTATTTTCCAAACTACAAGGGTTGCATATACATTCATGAATTCATAATGGTAGTGTGCTACAAAGTATTGTATTTTTTGTCCCCTACTTGCTAAAAAGCAAATCACCACTAATGCAATGTATCTTAGCAAGTGATTCCTGATTAGGCCCCTATATGCAATTTCTTTCTCTGTCCATTTTCTATCATAAAAAAACACTTCAATTTTCAAGCCCCTATTTTTATTTCATCAAACTAACACACTTGAAAATTAAATCAGAAATAGCTGGTCAGTTTAATGGCTAGCATGCCCAGACTTATCAGATGCTAGTCATCTAATGAGAAGGCATGTCTATTTTAACACACTAATGTGATCTCTCATGTATAAGGCAGCAGTGCCTGGAGGTGATTTGTTTCAAGTGGGAAGTGAGATATGCAATGCAGCCCCCTGCTAAGAGAACTGAGACAGGGATTTCACCCTTTGAATGGGTTAGTAGGAAGCAGGTTGCTTGGCTATCATTTGATGAGAAACCCTGTCTATCCTGGGTCTAATATCACTCTTTCTCTTTGTTTCTGTCTACCCCTGTAGGTGGTGGACTCTCATGAGGTATCATCTGTCTGATGCTGTTATGTTGGAGTATAATGGCACCCCCAGGACTGTTTGTCTCTCTCTGAAGATACTCACAGTCACTAACATGAAAGGAAGCTGACTCATGAAGGAGCTTGAGATGAGCTGGAAGTTAGTGCTATTCCTTAAATAGGAGAAATAAGGCCTTCAGACTGTGCTACCATTGCAAAGCATGGACCTTAGTCTCAGCCAGCCAGGCCATGTATATTACCATTAGAAAGGAACTTCTAAATTTGCTGGCCCTTAGTTTGATGGCTCAGGTGATTTAGAAGCGGAAACAGAACTAAACTGTTCACTTGGACAAAGACTGTTCATATACTCGTCTCAAAAGGAGAGAACTCAAGCCCCAGGTTTGCAAGAACATAACATAACCTTCAAAAATAATCCTACCTGCATTTTGTAACAACGGCACAGCCGTTGAACAATAAAATTACACCACCATAGCCTAACCTTGTAATAACAATGTCTACGCATTGGTTATATCAACATTTAAAGTTTTGACTTCAGCTTCCCTGTAATTGGTAAAAAAAATATAAAAAAAAAAAAAAAAAGAAAAGTTTACATTGCAAAAGAAGAGCCTGCTTGTGAAAACATGAGTTTTAATTGTCTGGCTCATTTGTTTTGGAGGCTGGAGTAAAAACAACTGAATAGCTGTGAACTCATGATGATTGGTATCACATTGAGTATACTGTATGTTCACCAGCAGCATGTAATGTAAACATGTACCCCATGCTAAAGAAGCCATTTTCCCTCAGACACAGAAGCATAAGAAGCATGTGTCAATTTAAATATTGAGCCCATTACACCTTATCCCTTAAGCTCCTTTCCACTCTGTATATGGCAATGAACATGATAAATAGAATAAAGAAAAATAAAAAGTGCCATGAGTAATAACTATAAGCATTTGCAACATCGTTATGGATTAGTGCTGCTGATGATAGAAAGGCCAGTAGTTAAAACACATCAACAGATTCAGTGAGCATGCAGAGTGACCATATAAATTGATGTGCATCATAAGACATGTTACTGGAGAGAGAATGAAAAATGTGTCTCAGCCATCTCCTATGGCTGAAAATGCACTTAAGGAAAGATTTAGGCTGATGAATTTACTCACAGTTTAGGGAAACTGATTACTTTTACTCTTTCAAGTTTCAAGCATTTTTCCTGATTGGAATAAACATAGAAAACCCACAAATAATTAATTTTAAAAGAAGTAAAATAAGACAAGCAAAGCCTTTCTTCATACACAGAGTCAGCTTGTAGTGTAATTACAGAGAGCACCAAAATGAGTTTTAGAGGGTCTTTTATTTGTTTGTCTGTTTTTTATTGTTCCTGTGATCGATACATAATCAGTAAAATGGGAACATAAAAGCTAGAATCAATTATATTACTGATAATTCACTTTCATTGTCATATTCAGTAACCTCTTCTGTGCAAACAGTACTGCATTCAGAAAGAATTATAAGGCCTACACCTGGAACAATTATAATATTTAAGATCTATTTTCAATCAATGATTTAAGTCTCTAATGAAGTAGAAGCATTCTTTCTAAGAAAGCATGCCTTCTGAATCATAACCTTATTTGATAAGTGCTCTGAGCTCAGGTAATTATTGTTAGGCCTGACCATAGCACAGAAATCCTTGGCCTAGTTCACACTTTGCTTCCATCTGATCTTCAACCTGACTTATCATGCATACATAGTCCTTGTGTGTACTTCATCTTTAACCTCAGCTAATTGCCTGCCTGCACTTTCCAAAGTCTTTCTTTCATGACATGCAAATCTGTCAAGACCTGCTTATCTATTGATTGTGGGCAGTTCGGAGGATACACAATAATAATATTATATTAATATAATATAATATTATTAGGGCATCAAAATTGACAGCATCTATGACAGTATTTGAAAAGTACCCAGGTGTACAGGTGAAGTTAGCAAGAGAGGGAAGATAACAGATTGAAAGATGTCTTGGCAAAATCAAACTATTCCATCTGTCAATTTTTGCTGTGCCATTCCATTAACAGATCCGCTTGAACTACAACAAGCTTATATTACAGTAGTTCTAAGTGAGGTAAAATGTAGGTGTGGATACTTGGGGACTCAGTGAACCCAATCATCCAAAAGAAGAATAAGAGAAAGATCATGTACAGCACTAGATATCATGGCATTGTGCTTGCAATGATAGATCACCCAAGATAAGAGATATAACAGTCACTCGTTCCTATCTTATACTGTAGTGGTATGGTTTAACTTCAAACTTTCCAGTAGATATCACCAGAACCAGATAACAGTGTTATCAATGCCTTAATCATATGCCATTAGAAATATCATAAGTGACAGTTAAAATAAATGAATGGCCTTCCAAAGTTGTGATTTTTTTCTATGATATATGGAGGTGTGAAGTAATTGAAGTTTGGAATAAAGAACATGACTGAAGCTTCACCTTCTCCAGGTATCTACATCCACCACCTCCAATTCTCCCTCCTGTTATTCAGGGTCTGGCTGTTTAGTTCAAAAGCAGAGGCCTGTGAGAATTCCAGCCTAAATTGCCCAAATTCAGTGTGTATTCCTACCTCATGCTTCATGTTCTGGGGATAGCCTCCTGATCCACCTTGAGTAGGATAAAGGTTACTGAAGATGAATCAATGTAGACTGCAATTACAAACCAGATTTTATCATGTAAAAAATGTTAGTTGTATGTGTAAAATTATTTTAAACATTTCCTCTGAAACCTGGGCAGTTCTTCTTTTCTCCTTCAGTTTCATCTGTATTTGCCATAGTGATTTCATTTGTATTCCTTTTAACTCTAGGGTAGCTAGCAGCTTTTGTTTCTATGTAACTTGTTAGCATAACATCGTCTACAACTTTGGATAAGATTAGTACATACAATACATGCCTCCATGTTTGTTTTATTTCTGACGTCAAGGACTTAAACACTCCATGCTGTAATTAAAAGCATCTGACCCACAATATATGCAATCCTCAGCTTGGCCCTAGTTCACCTTTCTCCCCATTTTTATACTGTTCGTTAACAATTTCCAGAAGCTTCCGTTTCCCTCGGAACGACATCAAAGGCAGACAGAAAACATGTTCATCCCAGAGATGAAAGGACACCTTTCATCTCTCTTTAATCCCTTCGTCTTTTATCATACACTCATTTATTTCAAGGCATACTGTGCCAGCTTAAATAAACAGTGGGAGAGAAAAAGAATGTTCTGCAGTTCTGCAGAGCTGTATGAGGTGATTTTCTGAACATTTGTTTAACATGCCTTTATGTATGACATTGTTAAAAAGGAACATTCTCTTCACAAACATGTCAGAAAACGACTGCCATTCATCAGGACACTACAAACATGACTAGAGCACTTGAAGTTAGTTGCTCCATATAAAACAAATGTCCTTGTAAATCCTAGAAACTGTATCAACTAGAAACTAGGGTCAAAGGAAACATCACAGTTCTAGAATGCTAAGGATCTGATATGATTCAGTTTCACCAACATTTTTGTTGAATAAAATATTTTCTGGGCAATTTTTTTAAATTTTACAGTGCTTAAACAATCATACAATGTAATTTTCTGTAGTAGATTAAACAAAAGTGCCCAGCATATAAAGCAATAAATAAATAAATATGTGAATTTATCTAATATTTCTCATTGTGGGATTACAAGAAAACAAGTATAAAAAAATAAATAAATTTCTTGACAGCTGTACTAAAGCTTTCTGTGTTTGCTGTACTGCAACAAAATATTTTCAAAGCCTCATAAACTGAAATTTTATGAACTGAACAGAGATAAAGAGGGGGATTGCTTACATATCTGTCCCAAAAGCATTTCTCCTCAGTATTATACTGTGTGTGAGAGCATGTGTTACAGATACACCAAAATCTTTGCCTCTGAGTTAGAGGAACATTTCAAATGTTTGGCCAGTGTGTTAACTTCCAGCACTGTTCATTGTTGTGACTACAATCAATGCTACTTTCATGCCCACTCCTGACCATCTGCAGCCACAAACCTTTTTTGGACAAGGTGCAGATCTGAAGCCAGGTTCAGGCAATGTGTGAGGTTCATAATGTACTGCAGTGTATTTTACAATTTTTACTTTAGGCTTTAGTAGAGGTTATTTTTGTTGCAGCATAGTGAAACCTTCACTTGGTGAAGTTTTAACATTTTCTACACTATGAAGTTCTGAAAACTACAGGTTTCTTGAACTGGTATGGAATAATACCATCTTATATTAACCACAAATACAGTTATAGCTAATGGCTCCCAAAAGAGAAAACTTAGAAAACGTCTCCAGGTTATGTATGTAACCATGGTTCCCCATTGGAACGAGACGCTGCGTCGAAACGCTATGGGAACGCCTTCAGCGTGACCATGCTCTGAATCACGTGTGTAATCAGTCCAATGGATGGGCGAGATGTCATGGGCGGGGTGACATAGGGACCAGGAAGCTTAAAAGCACCTGTGGTGGATACAGCGGCAGCTTTGAGAATGAAGTAAGCACTCGCAGGGATGCCGGAAGAATGGCACTGAGACGCAGCATCTCATTCCCTCGGGGAACCGTGGTTACATACGTGACCTGGAGACGTGCTCGCACTGGACACATACAGTTAAGCCTCTGCTGGTCAGGCTCCCGAAAGGGAGGAGGACAGAAGGCCTGGAGTACGACAGGCCGTGGTGTAGAGGAGGGAACTTTAGGAACATACCCTTCTCGAGGGTAAAGAAACGCTTTGGCCAGACCGGGCGCAAAATCTAAATAAGAGGGGGCCACTGAGAGGGCCTGTAGGTCCCCAACTCTCTTGAGAGAGGAAATCGACAGAAGAAAGGATGTCTTCAGAGTGAGATGAATATCAGATATCTCCTCTATAGGCTCGAAAGAAGGTTTACAGAGATCCTCTAACACCACAGCCAGGTCCCACGGAGGGACACAAGATCGTACTGGAGGCCTCAGTGCACCGCGGAGGAAGCTGGTAACTAGGGGGTGTCTGCCAACAAACTGACCACCTCGGTGTGGAGGTCGGCGAAGAAAGGTAGGCTCCGGCATGGAGGTGGCAGCCTACTGTGTTCACCCAGCCTGCTTTCCTGCGGTTCAGCCCGTTTCTTGGCGGGCCAGTCGATGTTCAGCTGGGCCACAGCACAAGTAACCGCCTCCAACAGCTCCTCATACTGGGGAGATTGAGGGGGCGAATCCTAATCGACGCCTTCCACGTCAACCTCCTCAGAGGAAGACGGGAGGACCGTCGAGCCCTCTCCCCAGGGGGAAGAAACTGCGGAGCGGGCTTCCAATGCCAGAGAACGGGCAGTGGATCTGGTGGGTGAGGAAGAAGATAGGGGCTCGTCCGTCTCCATTCCCTCCACCAAATCCATTTGCAATCCCCACGAGTGTAGCCTCCGCTCTGCCTCGGCAGAAGCGGGGCCAACACCGTGAGGAATGCTGGTGAAGGCTCCCTCCTCAAAGAGAGCCTTCCAGGAGCGAAGCACACACCGCTCCCAAGCAGACAACGCACAGACTGTGTGTATCCCCACCCGTAATACAGCACGGGTAAGGAGAAACACACAGCCTAAAACGCTGCCTGCTCTCGCCCTTATGCTTCGTCTTTTCGCAGCAAAAGCGTAAAAGGAAACATAAAAGGACCAACACACAGAGCGCACACTGAATGAAAAAAAGCTGCCGCTGTATCCACTGCACATGCTTTTAAGATTCCTGTTCGCTACGTCACCCCGCCCATAACGTCTCGACCGTCCATTGGATTGATTACACATGTGATTCAGAGTGTGGTCACACTGAAGGCGTTCCCATAGCGTTTCGACGCAGCTCGAGTTCCTGAAGAGGGACTGCATTTAACAAATCCATTCCACAGAAAGGTATCAACACACTGACAGTGTAAAAGCAACTCCTATTTATTGATTTCATTTGCATTTAATTTAATATGTAATACAGTGTTTTAGATGAGTAAGGTGAAAGCATTCTTTTCTATGCTTTGATGATGTAATGGTGCAGGAGTATCACACACATTTTGACAGTTGGTATCTGATTACAAACTGAATTGATAAGCATATATCAACACAGTTTGGGCCAAAACCATGTTTTCCCCTTATTTCAGCCACAGCAACATCTGACAGGTTTTCTGAGGCTGCCACACATTTTACCACCCATATATCCAGACACTGCCATAGACATCAGAGTGTTTTATTATTATTATTATTATTATTATTATTATTATTATTATTATTATTATTTAGTTTATTATTTATACTGATTTATTCAGGTGTAGCAACTCATGGAAAGTTTTCATAGCATTAGCAATGTAGCTTCTAATTAGTTTGATACACTTGCTAGTATATGCATACTCTTATGCATACTCTGGTCTTTTCTTACTCATAACCAATCCAGAATTTCATGCATGAGTATACTTGCATTTTTTCCACATATACAAAAGTCACAATTTCACTGGAGCAAATATAGCTTGTTAAATTAACTCACAAATGGGTTCACTGCAACTCTTATAACAAGTAGGACTAATGGTTTATATTTGTTCCTATGGTATACAGTATATATGAGAGGGAAGATTTGGGGAGAGAATTTTCTACATTTAGGATGAAAAGCATGTGAAGAAGAGATTACTATAGGTCACTGTAAAGAAGAATGAAAGGCCTGGAGCCTAGCAGAGAGAAGAGAAGAAAAGGTGCATATTAAAAAAAAAGAGCTCAGGACTGCAAGAACAGAGGAAGAGAGCTGAGTGAGGTGACCCTGAGCTGAAATGGGTAGGTTTAAGATCAGATCTCTCTGGCTAGAGAGGGGGCAGCTTAAAGATGATTGAATTCTGGATCATACTGTCTTCAAAGTCACATAGGTCTGATAGGTATACACACACACACACCACCACCACCACCACTCTCCTCCTCTCCATTGCTGTCCTTCTACAACTCCTGCCTATCTCTTTCCTTCATTTCTCTTCTTTCATCATCTCTCTATCCAACCTTGAAGAATGACACAGACCCAGGACCAGATATTTTTGTTTGTTTTGTGTGATGCAAAACAACAGTGAAAATGCAAAAAAAAGGGAATGCAATACACCAACCTCAGTGCCAACCCTGAACAGTGTTAATAATCCAGTTTTTCTGACATTTTAGAGGGGGCATGACAGTCTACAGAATCATAGCACCACATGTGTTTTTCGATATGGTGAGATTGTTTATTGACAATAGTGTCAGCCAAGGGGGGGGGGTAGTGATGGTGATTCACACTTTGAATGCTCAGTTGAGCGTGCATCTGCACACCTCACATACACACACAGTTCACGCCAGGTAGCAGATGACATTTTGACTTCAGAAAGGTGGATTTACTTCATGCTGTGTTGGTTTCTCTATTGTAACTAGGAAATGCAATCACCTGCTGCACCATATGGCTGATTTAGTTTCTCTTTCTAAAAGGGCTTCTGAAGGGTTCAGTCATTTTATCATCTTGATTTAGTAGGTGACTTCACCTCCTGAACAGAAAATGTCTATAGCCATATCCCAAATGGTGCAAAAAGTGATGCACACTTTGAAAAAAGTTTGAGAGAACCAAGGGACACAGTTTCATCAAAAACACTACATGTCAATACCCAAATGCTTGTGAATAGTGTGGATTGTTGTAGAATGTAATTTTTTCAGCCTCTTCACCAAACAGAAATTACATAAGATTACAGTGAGAAAAACGAAGTACCATAATAAAATCAGCTGTTTATAGCTTATATATAAATATATCAAACCAGACAGGCTACAGATGGAATGCTAAAGCATCTTATAGGTATGTATTCTTATTTAAACAAGAAGAGGGCATGATCTAGACTGGAAAGATTTTTTGTTCTTGTTCTTGTTTGTTTTTTATGTGGACCCTACTACTTTGCTGGAAACAATGGAAAATACTGGGGAAAAAAGCAAGGCTGTTGCAATTGACAGAAAATTGTGTAACTAGATGTCCTTTGGAACATTCTGGCAAGCTTTTTATATTTTGTTTAATGTGACTGAGTAAGCAAACTATCTATGTTTTAAAACAACAATAGACCACAGGGGTTTGTCACAGTTCAAGAAGATCAGAAAAATTCGCTGACCACACTGTTAGAATCTAAGGTAAAGCTGGGATGCAGTGCTGCTGCTAATCCCCAGCTGAGACATGCTGCCCTGTGAACAACATGTGGTCTGCATGGGATACATATAGTAGCTACAGTATATGCATCAGAAATATGTGTGAACCACACTTATTTTGTTTCCCATGCAAATGTCTGGAAAAAATTTTTTCGAGTCTTTTGTGTGGTTTTTATGTTGTTGGGGTGAGAATTTTGTTGAAACCTGGCAACCCTGCCTGCAAGGCATTGAAGCTCCACAAGAAAGTTAAAACCTCATGTGAGTTTCGTTGTTTCGATCTGTGGCCTCACAATCCTGATACACATAGTATCATCATTTAGAACACATTATCTGTTCAATCCACAACAGAGATACTAAAGTAAAAACTGTGGACATTCTGTTCACGTACAAGTCTGCCACTATCTTCTAGTAACTTAATGAATAATGAAGAACTGACAAGGCAACAGCTGATGCTTTCTTCCTTCCTTCTTTCCTGCCTCAAATCTCAAAACTCAAATCCAGACATCACTGCAAAATAAGAGTGCACAATGTATCCCATTAAGTTTAGGTACCTAGAGTTTCAGTGTGTCAGCACTGATGAATCCCACTCTTAGCTTCTTTTGGCTGTATGTGCTGTCATAATTTCCGAACTCCAACTATGAAAAACCAAAGAAATTGCCCCCTCAATTCAGACCCGTTGTAAGGTAAGTCAAATGAAGCATAAGACATAGTAAATGAACACTGATTTAAAAACGCTACTTTATCCATTTCATTTAGTAACCTGTTATTTAGAATTTTAGGTGGTAGCCATTCCTATTTGTGGTGTAAATACCTTTCAACTCAACATTCAGGCTTGGCCAAGTTAAAAATACGTTAAATTTGTCTTGTCTCACACAGGAAAATCTTCCTTACAATATCTTAATTGAAATCCTTATCTTAGGTGCATGTCCCTGGCTTTTTCATAGGTGAAGAAAAGAGAATCAGTATGAGATACGAGAGAGAGGGGAAAATGAGGCAGAAAGAATAAAAAATACAGAGATAGAGAGAGGAGAAGGAATAGCTTCCTTTGAGTTTTGCCTGCATTGGCATGCCATTTGCAGGTAGGTGTCTGAGATTTGACACTTGACATTCACAGGTGCTCTTTTTACCAGAGCACAAAAGCATTGTAAGGTTCTCAGTGTCTGCAGCAGACTGTGCTGAAAGTTTGCAGAGTAGAGCTGTTAGCAGAGGTTTTCTCACGACCTAATGAGACTGCAGAGCAAAGGAGTGAGGAAAAAGTGAGAGCAGGGAGAAGAGAAAGAAAGGGAAAGCTTTGCCACATTAACGTCTGCAAAAGTATAAAGAGTTCTCTTCAGCTTCCAAACTGCTGAACCACTAGAAAGTGGCCTTTAACTAAGCTCTGCATGCTTGTTGTGCAAATAAGCTCTCTTCCACAAGCACATGGTTTCTCTGTTGAAGCTAACATGGACTACTACCCTGGCGTTTAATGGGTATTCTCCATGTTGGGATAATATATAGGAGCTCTTGATTTCACTGTTTTCATGTTTCTGTGCCTACACATGCAAGACTTCAACATGCCAAGAGAGAAATGGGAGGGATAATGACAGAGCTGGATTTCTCTCTTTTGTCCTCATAATGGGAATACATGAAGAAAAGTGCAAATCTGGTTTGAAAAGCTAATAGATTTCCTTTAGTTAAAGTATTCCATATAAATGTGCAAAAACCTCACAAAGGTTGTATTACAAGCCTGAATGTCTATGTCCATGTGGTCATGATACATGGTTTTATCTCTAAAACACCTCTTTCATCTCTATAATCTGAGCAACTATGTGTGTGCTGTTGAGTGTGTATTATTCTCCTTCTTAAAAAGCATGGCATGTTTTAGTTTGTGGAGAATTTTTTACAGAGAAAGAACATTAATATATTGTATGTATGTTTGTGTATTTGTGTCATGGTATGGGCCATATCCCCTGTGTATTTCCCCAAGTTTCCCTATTTTTCCCCTTCCTAGTGTTCAAGTGTTTTATCTCTCTCTCTCTTTCTGTTTTGTGTGTGTATCTGGGCGTAGCACTCCACTTTGCGACTCTCCCGATTGATTCATTGAACATAACCGCTCCTCATCAGCTCCCGCGTGGAGGGTGGGGATTGTTTTTTTAAACAGCCCTAAACTAATTCTCATTCATTTCCAATATGCCAATTTCACATGTCCGACTTTGTTGGGAATGACTACCGCAGGGCAATCTGATTTCCAGTAGCAGCAATGGCTGAGTCTAGAAACAAATCCCGAAGACCATGGACTTAAAGGATGTCTCATCTAGTTTGGAAACTAGTTTCAAGGACCATGACAATGCCGCACACTCCCCTGCCAATAAGTGTCTGTGTTTGTGCATCTTTACTCTTTACCTTAAAGTGTAGATAAGCTGTGATGTGATATGCAATACTCAGAACTAACATGGTTAATAGTTTTTCTTGTGCAAAACAATTAACAACTAGCCACTAGTGTGTTACCACTATGTCTCTCTTATTTGACACACCCAGTTCAAGACATAAAGCACTGTGCCACCAAGCACATGAGTAGAATTAGGCGTGTAAAATAAAGGAGACATACAAAATCTGAAGTCTTGGGTTACTTCAGGAGTCAGAACCTGGACCTAGGGAACATTTAAATACGAAGTGCAATACACTGTTTTCATTATGAACTTGAAAAATTGTGTAGTTCATAATGAAAACACCAGAGTATGGCAATAATACACATTTTCTAGTTCTATGATAAGGTAATTACTTACCCTAATGATATGATTCTCATTTTTTTTAGGTGCATTGGATGAGACCTTGGAATACATCACAGCACTGGAGGCTAGGCTGAAGAAGATTTCACTGGAGTCACCAAATATATTCAGTAGGTTTTGTGTCTGATCACACAATCTGCCACTACACCAGGTTTCCCTCACGGGAAGTTTTTCAGGTCTTCTGGGAGTCCATTTGTCCATCTGCTACAAACCTTGTGTACTGGACCAAGGCACAAAGGATGGGAAAAGAAGCTTGACCAACACCAAGTCTCACATGGAAAGTCCAACCCATAGATGAGCTGTTCATCTACTGCTGCCGGGTAGCTGCTGGTTTTAGGGAGCAAGTAACTGAACCTGGAGATGAGGTAATGGCAGACAAAGGGTTCATAATTGAGGGTACGCTTAACAGTACTGCCAGTAGACTGATTATTCCACCTTTCAAATGTGAGAGGTTAATCTATGCATTGCTCTGGGCTCAGATAGTTTTCTACTTGTTTTAACAAACTAAAATTTTCTACATAGTTTACTGAAAACAATTAGACAGATATAATGGAAAACTTTTTTTTTTTTTAATAATCATTTATGGTAAAATAAATATGTCAGATCTTTGTTCTGTTGTCCAGTTATTTCACACATTTGAATCTTGCATTTCTAGATTTGTACAGAATTGTAAAATTGAACTATGGATACTCCATGGGAGTTGTATACAATTTTAAAAACAAAGAACAGTATACATTCAGTAACTATATACACATAGATAATAACTATATACAATAATAAATAAAAATTGTTCATATACATCCAAATGTGAAGTGTTCATACCATGGAAAGGTAAACATTATAGTAATATATGTCTAGCTTCTCTTTCATGGATGCTGTAAAGACATCATCTCACCAGATTTTGTATCAGTCACAATGTCACACCACTGCAGATCACTCACTGCTAGCTGGCCTTGAACCTGCATTAGTACGTATGCATGTAGTATGTATGCATTTCTTTGAGTTTGCCTTGACCCATCTGGATTTTAATGAAGGAAGCCTAACCTATACTGTCAGCAGAGGTGCTTTTTACTTCTACCAGCCCGAATGGGAAGATTTCAGATGGGTCATATACTCTCCCATCGGGACTGGTTCCCAGATGTGGTGCATCTGGGTGAACAACAAAACCATAAGGTAGAATATTAACATTGGCTGGTTCAGAATATTTTTCAAAATTTCTGGCTCAAGTTCAAGTCTAGGTTTCATAGCACTTGTCTCTTTTGTGCCCTTTTTAATTCATGCTGCTATTGACTGGCCAGCTGATTCCCCAACCACATGGAAAACCTCCTAGAATCTACTTGCAGTGACCCTTGGTTGACGTACCTGTGCCCAGGCAGTGCATTTTGACTATAGTCTAGTATCCTGTTCAATCTGACTCCTTTAAAGACTCTAGATGAAGTGATTGATGGTGAGTGGGAACAAAATTAAGATTAGAACGAAACTGACTACCAAGCACAGGCATATTGGGGAAATTTACAACAGGAAAATCTGCAGTCATGGAGGGATAGTTGTAGGAAAGTGGACTGCCATGAGGTACAGGACCAAACGGTGAGGTGACCATCTCCATTTTTGACATGGCCTCTAGTAATGTGTCAGCAAGGCCTGTGGGTGAATCTGGTTCAGTTTTGCTCCAGAGGCCAGGATATGTGGATCTGGAAGTGGACCTAAAGAAATGAATACAAACTGTTAGTCCTAAACTACAAAAATATGTAAAAGCCTATAAAGGGTTATAGCTGATTAGGAATATATATTCAATTCAATTCAATTTTATTTGTATATTAACAATGAACATTGTCTCAAAGCAGCTTTACAGAACATAAGAAACAAAAAACATGCAAACAGAAACAAAAACATGCAAACAGTCCTAGATGTTAGACAAAATTATCCCTAGTGAGCAAGCCTGAGGCGACTGTGGCAAGGAAAAACTCCCTCAGATTATATGAGGAAGAAACCTTGAGAGGAACCAGACTCAAAAGGGAACCCATCCTCATTTGGGTGACACTGGAGAGTGTGATATGAACAATGTCCTTTCTGCATTTATGTATACTCATGTAGAATTTTATGTGTATATTAATTTGGAGCTTGTTGTCTTCCTCAAAGTCCACATAGGGTTGGCAGCGTTGCTTTGAATACCCAAGTCCTCACGAGGCAGAAACCAGCTGGAGCTGGTCCATCTCTGGATGCCTCAGGATCCTCGTAGGGTTGGCCTCTGTCTACTGGAGCTGGCACAATCTCTATGTGCCTCGGGATGGGTAGAAGAAGGGAAACAAGTGGAAAGGAATTAGCGTAGCTGCTGTTCATAATATTAGCAAGCACTAAATCATAACGTGCAATTAATCAGATGTACTGAAGTACAAGGTTGTGGTATGTATTAAGTGTATGCCTGGCTAAAGACATATGTCTTTAATCTACATTTGAACTGGGAGACTGTGTCAGGACAGCCACCTAGCAATGCATTACAATAGTCCAGTCTGGAGGTCATGAATGCATGAACTAGCTTTTCTGCATCAGATACAGATAAAATGTTCCTAAGCTTGGCAATGTTTCTAAGGTGGAAGAAGGCTGTTTTAGTAATATTGGAAATATGACTTTCAAAAGACAAGCTGCTGTCTAATATTACGCCCAGGTCTTTCACTGTCGAGCTAGTAGTAATAGTACATCCTTCTAAATGCAAGTTGAATTGTGAGAGCTTTTGTGTACTGGTTTTTGGACCAATAAGTAATATTTCTGTCTTATCAGCATTTAATAATAGAAAATTATCAGTCATCCAATCTTTTATATCCTTAACACACTCAGTTAATCTAGACAATTTATTTATTTCATCTACACACACACACATACATATGCTCCCCCCCACCCCTTTACCGTCATCTCTCTGCTCCTATAAACATAGTGTATCACCTGTGTAAGCCCTGTACAGGGTGGATTTTATTCCAGTTTTCCCCAGTGAACTTGGTTTCTGGACAACAAGCTGACTCACAGCCTCTGGACTGACTTCCTTAGTATAACAAACAAAAAAATGTGTTAACCAAGAATTCTTGCCAAATGCAGAAAAGAGATAAAACATTATAATTACCTGTGTCCTTGGACAATGCCATCTATGGTTCACTTGTGCAGGCCACTGTTGGAGGGACAGATTGAAGCTGCAAATAGTGGGCCATTTGATGCAACAGGCTCCCCTTGTGACTCCAAAGACATCTGTATAAGAACACAACAGTTTAGTTAAAAATGTGTAATGTTGTATAGTCAGCTACATGAAGTGCTGTTATATGAACTCTGCAAACTGCAGTGAAAAAAAATAATCGTGACGAGTCTGCAACCGCAGAAGTCTAAAAGAACATGTTATTACATCAGGACAGGTTACACGTGTTTAACTACAGAAAAACTGCAATCGCAGTTATGTTAACTAAAATGGAACTTGCTATCAGAACAGTGACAACTAATCTGTTAGACTTCTCCACCAACCAGCAAATTATGTATAACCTCCAGTTTGTGGGGCTCGTCATTTCTCCTCATTGACCGGTAGCATCTAGCTCTGACTACCACCTTGCTGTCGACATTTGACACTGAATATATATATATATAGTCAATATATACAATGTATATATATATATATATATATACAATGATAAAGTCAACATCAAATCAAAATTGACATTTTCTTTCTTAATACATGTTCTTGGTAGTATTGTAAACAACTGTTGCTAGAAGTTGCATGTGAGAGTAGCAGCTAGTTGTCGACTTACCTTGATAACTGTGAATAAACTCTTCAACAAATAATTTACAGCCCTTCCCCAGCCTTGATTCTGTAATGGAAGAGTGCTGTACAACAATCAGGCTAACATCCTCTAAACTGATTTGCGGCAGGATGGAGAAAGTGTGTGAAGTATCTTTCCATTTTTCCTCAGCTTAGAAATTGCATTAGTTATAACTTTAGCAGAAGCAGGTGTACAAAGTAATGCAACATAAACAAAATGTATTTCCTATTCCATGTGAAATTGGCCTGTAGTAGTGCTAAACCACTACGGATGCAATATAATTTTGGCCACTAATGGTTTGTGGTGCTCTTCTGAGCTTTTGCACAGCTGATTTGAAATTAGAAATTAGAAGGGAGACCACAGGCTGCTGGAGTACTTTGTTCATTATTATTATTCAACTCATTGAATAATTTGTTGAACTTATCGTTCAAACGTAAGTTATGTTATATTACATCAGCAAATGTTTTTATCACCATTAATGCTGAAATCAGATTAGTTTCTCTGCAAACACACCATCTTCACCCTATGAGATTGTTTGCCTCCAAACTTTACCCTACTGGCTTTTCTCTCTAACACATTGTTGGGTGAATTAAACACTAAACTATGAAAGAGCATGACTGTAATTTTCGTTTTTTTTTGTAATGCTTTTTATGTTTACATGTAGATTAGGTTTTATCTCCCTGCTTGTTCCCTCTCAAGGGTGCCATTTATTTTAAATTAATTTAATTTACTGTCTTTTCTCTCTGGAACATCGTTGGGTGAATGAACAGTGATGTTTTTCAATTGTGTAATGTTTTTTGTGTTTTGCTCTTGGATATATCGACAAAGTTTTAGCAGCGTGATACCGAAATCAGATATGTTTTTCCGTGAACATGCACACAATGTTCCTCCTATGAGGGTGTGTTTGTTCTCTTTAACATGTCGCTGGTTAATTACAAGCTAAACTATGAATGAACATTATTTTAATTTATTTGTAGTGTTCCAGTTTACATCTATTACACTATTCTAAAATTAGATTAGTCTTGCTGCAAACATGCCAGTAGCTCTGTTGAAGTGTTTGCTCTCTGACAAATGGTTGGAAGATTTAAAGGCTAAACAAATATGTTTTCAGCCTAGACTTAAACACTGAGACTGTGTCTGAGCCCCGAACACTAAGTGGAAGGCTGTTCCATAACTGTGGGGCTTTGTTAGAGAAAGCTCTACCCCCAGATGTAGCCCACACTATTCGAGGTACCAACAAATAGCCTGCACCTTTTGATCTAAGTAGGTGTGGCGGATCATAAAAGACCAAAAGTTAGCTCAGGTACTGTAGCGTGACACCATTTAGTGCTTTATAGGACAATAGTAGTATTTTATAATAGTCATATATTCTCCTTCATGTAAGAACTCACTCTGCCACACTCTGGACTAACTGGAGCTTGTTTATGCACCTACTGAAACATCTAGATGGTAAGGCATTATAATAATCCAATCTAGAGGTAACAAAAGAATGAACTAGTTTTCTGCATCATGTAGTGACATTATATTTCTTATCTTAGCAATATTTCTAAATTGAAAGAAGGCTATCCTAGTAATACTATCTAGATGAACTTCAAATGAAAGACTGCAGTCAATAATCACACCAAGGTCTACTGATCAACCATAATAATGCATATTAAATAATCAAATGAGTAATGGCAATATTGTGGCTATTAGCATGATAAGTACACAATAAAACATGGACGAAACTAGGTGTTTGCAGTTGTTAATAGGTGTTTGCAGTTGCAAATTTCAGTTCCTTCGGACTATATGGAGTGTTCTGATACAGTCTGTGGACTGTGGTGAACTTTGTGTTCCTGGGGGGAAAGGACAAAGGTCTAATTACAGTCCTCAGCCTGTATCAGAACACTCCATATAGTCCGAAGGAACTGAAATTAACCCTTTCTTGAGGTCTCCATGGGTGAGCCCTCCTTTTGGCCTTAGGTTATCAGATTTATGGTTGAGCATCCTTGGGTTTTATTCTGTGGTCCAGCCATCTGGTCTTGGCCAATGGCATAAATCAATAGGTTTGACAGGGTTCCTCTTGGCTGAAAGGGTTCATCCTCTGGTCAGGGATGTTCTAATGTTTGCCTTAGTGTTCATAGGATAGCTGAAATTAGGCTTGCAGTAATTAACTTGGCTCCTTAGGGTCCATGGTTTTATGGTTACTGTGGCAAACTAAGTGGGGTTCTTATGTAAAGTTTGTTCCAGGTTTCTGTGGTTTTGTTGCCTGTTCACACATCCTACACTTCTGTAGAATTTTCTTATCAAATTTATGTTCAGTGTGACACACCTATTCAAGGATTCAAAGGTACTATACAATGATGGAACAAATTCTCTACCTGGACCATTTTGAACTGTATTATCAAGATGTCTAAAGCCTTCCAATAAAGCAGTCTTTAGTTGGAAGAATTCATTCAATGCAGTGATCTCCTCTAGTTCATTATCAGATGCTCAGGTGCTATTTTCTTCTTCTTGAATGTCCTCCTCTTGTTCTTCTATATTGCCATGATCTTCAGCACCACTCACATCTCAGAGAAAAGAAAGTCACAGAAAATGTGAGATTTTTGCTCTGAACGGATTTTTGCACAGAACGGATGGGTGAAAATAGAATGAAATAGAAGGCAAAATATACATAATATCATCTCAGCTGAAGCACTTGATTCATCATCACTAACAAACTTCTAAATATGAAACAAACAAAATATAAATGCATATGATAAATGAAAGACTTTCCAGTATGAAATATTCACACTTTTATGTTGTGACTTACGTGTAGCATAGGTTGTGATACTACAGCAGCTATTTTTTAATAGAATGGTTATGTCCCAGTGATCTTGGATTCAAATCGCCTTGTGTGGATGTTCCAGGAAAGTCATTGTCAGAAATAATCACAATGTTGAAGTCTAAAATATTCAGTAAACAAAAAACATATTCTCTTAGTAACTTACCAGTTACCTTTTAGCTCACTACACAGTTCTAAGAGACAAATTAAAATTACCTAGTAGATCTGTGCTTGTTTGTTACAATTTCCTAGACACTAGAATCAGATGAGCATAGTCGGTCTTGCTCTGTAATAAAAAAATTATTGAAAATTAAACTTTTAGGTATAGACCTATACCAGAATACATAAATGACTGTATAAGTAGATGGAACATCTCTGTTGACATCAGAAACATTCTGAATATTTCATATGTTAAAATATTGTCTAGATTAATATCAAAACAAAAATGACAACATTCTAACATTAAAATTTAATGATTTTAACATTTTAAAACAAGGTCTTAACTGCTGAGAAGTCCTTGAAGTTTTGAAGGAGAGCTTGGATGCTTTTTAACCTTTGCTGAATTTCTGAGGATGTGAAATCACTTGGCAGATTGCCAGGATGTGAAAATTCTGGAAGAGTTCATTTTTATAAGGAGTTTCTGCCATATTGTTTTTTCTTTTTTCAGTGTTTGTGTGGGGACAGGCTAGCCTAGCTAAAGAAGACAATGTGTGTGCACGTGTTTATTTGTTTCTAATGATTTGGCAAAAAAGAAAACATTTGCAACATCTAAGGAACATCCAGGATTCCCCCACCAGACCACACCCCACAGAAATCCATTCGGCAAACGTTTCTCCTGGAAAATACATTCCCTTCCCATCTCCAAACAGGATAGTTTGTGTACAAGTATAGAAAGCAATGGTTTATGGGAATGGAACGGGACAGCTCCAAATTTTAAAAAAAACATAATATATGTGCATATTTTTTGTTTCTATCCATTTGGACAAAAGAAAATATGTGATTATGGGTCTAATTGAAACAACGCTTTTTGGGAATAGAAAGTGGTGTGTGTGGGGGGGACATTAATTTACACATATGTTTTTTAACATATGTGTAAATATGGATATGGATTTTAATAGGGAGTAACCCTTTAATAGTAGTGATTATGTAACTGGGTGTGATGTCAGATCATGTGGCTTATAGGCCAGTAAGCAACTCATGCCACGTCAGAAGGGCCTACCTACACCGTAACACCGTAACACAACTCGCATAAACAACCTTCAATTGATAGAAGACATAATACAATTTTTTGAGATCCTGCCAACAATACCAAATGTAGAGTTTAAAAATGAGTGTTTAAAAAAAGTGGATAAAAGAGGACAAAAGATCAATCCTAACCCCAGGTGGACACACTCTATTTATTCTGTGCACACAGGGAGAAGCCCTGATTTAAGCATTTTTTAAAATCTACACTGGTATCCTCCTTATCTTCCCCTATTGTAAAAATATACATAATACAATAAACACTTACAAATGTAAGCCAGGGCATGTAGCCTAATCATTGACTGCTAAAATTAAGCAGTATTTAGAGAAATAAAAGTAAAGAGGAACATATTATCTATCATCATTCACTGAAACTGCCCTTCTCTCCACAATGATTATAAGGTAAAGGGAAGTAAAAGAAAGTCAGTTTTGTATATCAAAATGAGTTTCAAATCTCAGGAGCTCATATTTCCAAATAGTTTTTGTAGCAAATGAAGGCAACTAAACTGCACAGTACAGAACAGGAGCAGCAGTACAATTAATTAGATAGCATTTTTCTGTGTTATGATGAATTTGATTGGATTCTTTGAACTGCAATGTAAATAAAATGTGTGGGACTCCATTCTATTGACCAAAGTGTAGAGCTGTTGGCTAGATGAGCTAAAAAGAGAATTTCAAGATGTACAACAAGCATTTTAAAGATCTACATAAAAATATAAAGATTTTTTTTTTTTGCAAATGTAAATTAGAAGCATTAAGTATTCATTTTCAATAATACTTAAGTATGGAAAATAAGCACAATTTCTCAAGTATTCTTCTCCCCTGGTTATAACACTGGTATACATTCACCAGGACAAGCTGATTTTCAAGCTTAGTCATAAAGGTGATAAGGTGACTAACCTCTCTATTTAGACTAACTCTAAATCTGTTAAAATTGCCTGATCAAAAAGGTCAGACATCATGCTATCATCATAATGATTTAAAAAAAAAGGCTAAAGAGAAAAGTAGCACACCAATTTTGCGTGTTTGTGGGCCAGCGTACCATGTAATAGAGAACGGTTTGAAGTTAATTGAGAAACACTCAGGATGCTGAAGAGGAGTCTTCAGGCAGCACCCATAAGCACAGCAAATTTTTCTGTGCATTCATCCTTGTATCTCTGTCTGGACTAGCAGTGCATTCAAAATTCCCTTTAAAAGCCTGGAACCCAGTTTGAAAGGTTAAACCAAAAGAAGAATGACTCAAATTTTGCTGCTGTCAAAGTATTTCAATTCTGTCCATTTTGCTCTGTGGAGTTCGGTGCGCTCTGCTCGCTCATGCCAGTCCGGATCATGAGGTATGTTCAAGGAAAGAGGCAGAGCGCCCCCCTGTGTTTGAAAACATAAAAGCCATCTCATTGCTTGCACCTGAGCCCCAGAAAACTGTGGGTCACCAGTGAGCGGTAATGAAATCCACTGTGAGCTCCAACTCCACATGCACACAATTCCTATGAAAGTCATTTACACTTCAAAGCCCTGCCCAGCATGTGTGTATCCAACTCTAAACACACACATACACAAACAAATGCTGCACTGCAAGGCAGCTTCCTCTCCTGCTGCCCCTCTCACTGTAAAATATCACGAACTTACACATACTCCACCTGACTACTGATCTGCTCCTCTCTCTCCTTCCTTCTCTCTCTCTCTCTCTCACACACACACAGCTTCTCATGTACACCCCTACCTACCCATATATACATGTGTTCCTTTCCTGATATTTACATAAAGACATACATTTTCCATAAACATTTATGTTGAACCCTCTGGCTGGATCTCAGTTCTAGCAGGGACATTTGTAAAAGTGTATGTCTTCAAGCATTACCTAACTGTCTGTCCCACCTCTGGCTATCTCTCCCTCAATCTCACTTTCTCACATGACTTCTGGCACTCATACACAGGCTACATTTCTACCCACCCACCCACACACACACACCCTGTGGAAATTTCACTCCTTGTCTGGAACAGTTCTGTATTAACAAAGCATAATTAAACCCTGGGTTTTCCCATATGTAGATCATATCTGATTCTTGAGTACTTGTTACAGTGAGTACTTGCACAGCAGTCATTATTACCAATCCTATCACTATAATAAACCTGCTTTTGTGCTTTCTCTATCTAAATCCTTCTGGCTGGCTTTCTCACTGTGTAGTCCCATGCAGCCATAAAGCAGGCCAAAAGAAACCACCCAGATTAACATACATAGCTTACATATACATAAAACCCAACAGATAATATTGACAGTACGCTTCTGCTGATAGCTACATTTGAGCTAAGAGATAGATGGGAGAGAGAAATTGTTTGCTAAAGGTGTTGAACATAAGTAAACACCCAGAGTATGTTTCCATTTGTTATATGAATCTTTGGTCTACTGGAATTTAGGTCAAAGCACTTTTGTCCCATGGAAGGACTGTCTTCACTATCATTAGCAATGCTGGTGAATTAGATCTGATTTCAAATATTTTATTAAATTAATTAACAAATTACTTTATTTAAGAATAAAAATTAGAGACATAGCATTCTGCAAAAGGCTAGGTGTTTTAAAATGGTTACAATTTTACTTTAACTTCCACAAAAAGCAATATGTTAACCCTTAACTAATGCTTTCATAACAAAAAGCATTAATACATGCACTAATCCTTAGCACATCAGGAAATAATTAAGTTTATACATTAACAGTCAACTGAGTTATATATGAATAGCCATTAATACAGGAAAGTTAATTAGGTAACATCTAGTTTACTAATTCTGTTAATTAACATCATGACTAGCAGTTTTAATAAATCACGTGCATGATAAAATCAAAAGTCTTTTTGGAAAGAGTCTAACTTAACTAAAATCCTAGGTTATATCTAAGGTAAGTTTGAGATCCTTTTGTCCCTGGAGGACCAGTGGTTAGGCCTTGGTGCTCTCACCGCCAGGGAAGCAATCCCAGCACAAAACAGTGGACTCTCAGTGCCAGTCCCAAGCCTGGATAAAATTGGGGAGGGTTGCATCAGGAAGAGCATCCAGTGTAAATCCAGTGCCAAATCAAATATGGTGACCAACGATCCGCTGTGGCAACCCCTAACGGGAGAAGCTGAAAGAACAACAACAACAGGTTTGAGACTCTTTTGAATATTTGTTTTCAAGCACTGCCAATTCTATACTAAGCCCTAACACAGGATATATTATAAATAAAGATGAAGCATATTGTTACATTTTTTGATCTGAACATTATTTATTTGTGTTCAGAGAATATTACTCCCATTAATAATAATAATAATAATAATAATAATAATAATAATAATAATACATTATTATTAGTAGTAGTAGTAGTAGTAGAAGTAGTATTATAAGAAGAAGAAAAAGAAGTAGTAGTAGTAGTAGAAGAAGAAGAAGAAGAAGAAGAAGAAGAAGTAGGATCTGAAATAATGTATCACAAAAAACTATGGTAATAGTTGAAACTGTATCTGTGTTTTTGTATGCTATACTTCATGGTCTGAGGTATTTTTTCACAGTGCTTAGAGAGAGACATTTAGGACCAGGTCTAACACAGGATACTGGTCAAACAGGTATGAGGCACAGATACAAATTTTGACATTCAAATTCAAGAATTTTCCCTGAGAAAAGAATGGAAAATCTGTTTAATCCAAACTGGTCCAAAAGGGTCTGTCAATAAATGTTTAAATATCTTATGTGATGCAAATTCAATACTACAACCATTATACCTTAATAATATACAGTAGGTCTTAGGTCTCAGGGTGAGATATGACAGAACACCTTACCAAAGCTGTTCTTATATAATTTTAAAAGAAATTTTAGTTTTGTGTGATTATGAATTAACTGCCCAGGAACATTGCCAAGATGGCCACCAAGTTGATGGCCACCAATTAGATAGGACACAGTTTTAAGCAACTTTCAAACACTGTAGCAACTAGTAAAAAAAAAACTAAGGTTACTTTTAATTTTCAGAAGATGGTAGTGGTATCCCTATGCAGTTAAACAGAAACTGTTTGCTTTGTTCTAGAAGTGTAATAGGCTAACATTTAGCAAACATTGTTTTTTGTCCAATTGAGAAAGCAATGGAGAAACTTTTGATTTGGCTGGAGAATTTTACTTCAAAGAAACTAAACATGATGAAGAGCTGCAAAAGAGGGAAGATGATAGAAGATTGTAGCATCCAGGTTGAACAGAGGGAGGTTGGTGGTGCAGATGTGACCACTGCCAGTTTGTCCTCCTTTGAACATACATGTGAAATCTGTCATTCTGCATTCTGGTTTGCTTGCAAGGGATGGACGGCATACAAGGGCAGAGACGCCAGCAGCAAATTTCAGTAGTCAAGCACCTGAGTAGCCTCTGTGGATAGAAATGGCACAGAGGTTTCTTGTGCTCCAGAGGTGGAATTGCTGGTTTAAGCAGTTGTTTTGAAGGCTGTAATTCTCCTCTGTAACCTCTTGGGGGTTATCAGTAGTGGAAATTGTTGTAAGCTATCCAGACATCCTTTTGCAAGAAACAAATGTTTCTGTGAAACATGCAAAGTTTGGAGAGTTACTTGATGAGTCTAGCTTTTCTGGCACAATTTGGCTCCACCAGGACACAATCCACTCTGGTCAGTTTTAAGCAGCTTGTGATTTTCCATACAGTCATTTAGGAAAACAATCATCTGACATAAGGGATAACCTCAACACAGCCTTGCCTTCAAACTCTCAAAACTCTAAAAAGTCATTTGTACTTATGTTGGGCCATTTCACAAGCTTGTGTCTGAAGGTCATTTCCACAATAAATGGATTTCATTTTCTCTCTTGTAGGACTGTCCAGTTGCCCTGGTATGCATCCTCTGAACTTCTGCAAGAGAATCATTCCACAGCCTTGCATGCCTCTCCAGCAGGGTACTTTTTAGATAAAGCATCTTCTTGCTTCTTGGGAGGGGTTTTTGATCTATATGCACACTGAAGGACATCTTCCAATCTAAATTTTAAGGGATTGGTGGTAAATGTAGCTGGTTCTGGGACAGAAAACTAGCTAATGGTTATTGAGCTTGCAATTGCTTGGGCTAGGCTAACTGCTTCCTGTATTTCTGGTGTTTAAGTGCCAAGTTTGGAATTCATTCATATGACATGAGAAGCGAGTTCTGTATCTCTCCATCAAAACTCTTAAGATCACCTTCAAGATCATTGTATGTTATATGTAATAATAAATAGCTAAGCACAAGTTAATACAGGATAGTTTGTAGCTAACAATAAATATTTCTAGTTTTCTAATTTACCCATGTTAGTGAGAGCTAGGTCTGAGAAAAGGAGTGCACAACAAATTGGTAGGCCACAAATAAATTAGTAATTCAAACACCTGAAAAAGTAAGATACTCATTAACTGATATATGTAATATTAAGACAGAATTCTTACCATGACATTCATTCAAGGAAGCAAGCAAATCTTATTTGTCAAAAGATGTCAAAAGATATGTATTAACATAATCCAACTGTGTTCATTTACCTTCAAGTGGATTTGGTTGATTTAATGATTGGTATGTTTATGATCCCTCAACAAAAATATTGTAAAACAAATGTAAAAATGTATAGATTAAATTATGTACTTGATTTGTTTTCTTAACATGAACAAGTGCCAATACTTCATATTTTGAGTGGACCCTCTTCCTCTCAAGTTGGTCATTGTAGGCTTCATCAATAGATTCTATCCGCTTACTTACAAAATCACATATCATTTTAGTTAGTGTAACTCTTTTAGTGACATCTGAGGTAGTATTATCGTTGCATAAAATGGCCTCATAGTGTTGGCAAACTACATCATTGTCTAGCCTAAAGCCTTCTTATGTTGCATGGCTTCCTGATCACACATCAACTGGCCCTTCTCTGTTAAATCTCTTTCACAGGAACTTGACCTGAGCTGTTGTGTGTCTATGAGGTTGCTTGTTTCCTCTACAAGGAATGACATTTTGTTTGGCTAATGCATCTTGTGTCAGGGGTTAAATATTAGTAAGCAGCATTCCAGATTTTCATAAACAAAAATAACACCACAAAGGACAAGTCAAATGCTTTACCATACTCTTAGACCTTGCAACTCTTATGCATATCAAAACCTTGAATTTTAAGCTCTAACAATTTCCCATTTTTGAACCTTAGGAACATTTATCTGAAAACACATCTATCTTTGAGCTCTTAATTTGGTAGTTCTGAGGCTTCCTAATTGTGAAATATTCCAAAGTAAATTTAAGGACTCAGATGTATCTTATTACATCATGATCATGGCAGTTAAACTTTGAAACTGGTAAACTTCAATCCTGTGTATTATAGGTATAGTAAATGTTTACTGTCTCTTATCTACCAAAGTGTCTGTAACATTAGCACATTAAATGTGCTGTCAGTTTCTGATCTTGCGTGGGAGCAGAGTACAGGCTGAGTTGGCTGCTTGATGCAAGGTTGGATGTTGTCGTATCTGTTTACAGGCACAGATGGTGATATAAGATGTGACAAAAGGTTTAGGTGTGGTGACAAGTTTTCATTAGAGCAGCTCTTGACACTAATGAATAAAATGTAGAGAGTCTCTAAAGGGTTAACTTTAACTTTAGTTTAACTTTATTTTCGCACTGTTGAATACACCCTTGCACAAGCAAGACTTGCACACAACTGTGAAAACTACAAATGAAAATACAGGCCCAAAAAACTAATTTTTTGTAGTCTCACATACAAAAATTAAAGTAAGTGAAAACATAAACAGCACAGTGGACTCTGTGTTCATATAGCACTGCTGCTGTGACCAAAGTAATTTAGACCCTAGAGAAGGCTTTTTTTTCTGTAATGATTGATGTGTTTGATTAGATTGCATAATTTGATTGATGTGAATGTGGATTAAAGCAATCTGATTCTATTTCAGCATTAAACTGACACAATCAGTTTAAACCTCTAAATCTCATCTGCAAATGGCCAGTGTGTGTGCAGGTTTTCATTCCAATCAAGCAGGAGCCACATGTGATTCCACCTGTTTAATCAGCAGATCTTGACTTTCAAAAGACTATCATCAAGTGTGGCTTCTGCTTGGATGGAATGAAAACCTGCACCCACACCGGCCCTTTCCAGATAAGAATGGACACCCCTGCTCTAGATGTATATCTAAATCTTTTTAGGAATGCATTTTATCACAAAACAAACAAACAGTTATGGATCAAGCACTAAAGCACACACTCACAACTGAGGGTCAGCAAATTGGTGTTGAGCAGGGCTTATAGACAAACCAGTCAATTTTGATATAGTTGGGACACTTCATCCCCACAAATTAGACAACTATACAAGTACAGTTCACACATATGTATATGCATAAATATATAAATATATTTTAGTGAATGTTCTGTCAGGAATGCCATCATCTTTAAATGTCATAGTAGTGAATTAGAAGATGGATTTTGTGATTGGAGTTTTCGCTCATTTTAAATTATTCTCCTTTTGTATTTAATTTGCCGTTTGAATCACTGGTTCATAGACCTATTGTGTTCAATTACTCACATAACTGCACCGAGCAAGCACTTAAACACATTACTTTCCCAAACATTCTGTATGTTTATTTATTTGTTTATTTACTGGTTCAGACTCTTGGTTTAGTCTCCCTCTGTTGAAATTGTTGTTGGAAAATTTTTGCCTGAATGTCCTTGCCTTGTATGATGCCCAAGCCCCAGTCAAATGTAGCTTGTTTGTTTGTAAGAGGCATTGAGAAAGTAAGAGGGTTTTAAAGGGTGTGAAGGGTTTCTGTTTGTGTAAAAATGTGATGGTGTGTGCAGTATGCGTGTGTATGGGAGAAGGTGACGGGGTGTCTTTCGGATCTGCTAAATCCTGCCCAGTCCTTGCTTCAAGAACTGAGCACCATGTCCTTCCCATCCTGAGAAAGAGGTGGAGACACAAAGAGAAAGAGGGATCAAGAGAGGAGGCATACTTTGAATTGAATACTCCCTACTGCTGCTTTAGCCATCCAAAATGATCCAGTCACAAGATCATCCAATCTCTGAAGACAGGCAGGTGGATGGGAATGGGGAAGCCATAAGCCGTATCAGTTCTTTGTCTCTCTTCTTTTTTCTCCCCTCCATACTCCACGTTATTGCTTAAACTTGGAACAGTTTGAAGGGATGCTAAAGTAGCACTATAGCTGAATTAACTTTCTAAAATGTGTCTGGTGCATGGGTGGCTCATTTCAATGGGCTAGCAGGCCTAAGCCCCCCGTCTTTCAAATTTAAAAAGAAAAATCACTATCGAGTTTAATTTTTGGCACCACCGTCATCTTATTTACAGTTAACAAATGTTTTAAAAGATGATTATTTAGGAGTTTTCTAAGGTTGAGAGCAACAGCACCACCAGCGGTCATAAGAAAAACACACAGAATGGTATGAAGTGACGCTGTGGGCTATCTTTAACAAGCCCAGCACTGTGGATACACACAGCCAGCCACTGACAGTTGTGTCAGATGATTACACAGAGTGACACGCCCCTTAGTTTTAATCTCCATATGGGCATTTAATTGTTCAGTTTGTTTGATTGACACTTCCATCAAATGTAGGCATGTTAAAGACTAGGTCTCAAGTGTAATAAAATGTGAATGAAGTGAATTATAATTAAATTATTATTCACTAAAATGTGTTTGGAGGAGGAATTAAGTTGACAAACTGAGCACACATCATTTAATCAAACTACAAATTACACAAAAGAACAGATGACATGAACGTAAATTTAGATTTTTTTTGTTTGTTTGAGAAAAATGGTTAAAGATTTTTGTGTTTGAGTGTGAAACCATAAATTATTATTATTATTATTATTATTAGTAGTAGTAGTAGTAGTAGTATTAACCCAAATAGTTTAATTGTCGAGCTATTGATAGGTGTTAGCCCTCCCCTCTAATATCGCCACCAGATGCCTCTGGACTGGTGCCACACAAATGTATTGGTTTGGCATTAAGCTAGACAATCTTATTGACAGAAAAAAGACATAGTGTCAGACATAACAGTCTGATGAACTGCACCTAATATTATTTTTGTGCTTACAAGCTGAAAAAAATGCCTGAGCCAGTAAAGTCTGAACTCAGAAAGATGCACACTTGCAGCATTTAGGCCCTCTAAGCAACCAGACTGAGGTGATCTTGTCCTTCTGCGATGTTAGACAAGACAATTAAAATCAAACACTTCCCCAAATCCCACCTATATTTTTATCTGATGCCTAAATAACCTTTATGTAGCAAGCTGAACCTCAAAGTAGGAGGAACAAAACAGATACCAGAATTGACTTAATAATAATAATAATAATAATAATGTCAAACAGCTGTTTTTTTTCAGTGCAGGGAGAATTACTTGACTATGGAATAGGCTGCCAATCTCATGTGAAGGTCAATAATCTATCTTCTACATAATATTATGACAGATGAACCTACTGAAGTACATCTCATTATGAACAAATATGTAAACAAGTTATTCAAATGAACCATGGGAGTAGATGATGACTTCCATCCTATTATGAATGGCAAAAAGTAAACATATTTTCCTAAAACTGGTTGAGTTTTTATTTGTATTGCATATTGCATATTGCATTCAGAAACCATAAACCCGTATAATCTGGCAAAAAGCCTACTAGCCTTTTTCTAACAATGAAAGGAAATTAAAACAGAAATTCATCAAGCTTTACTTTCTGCTAGACTTTTGGGTCATGCTAGTTTTCATTCACTGCCACCCATGTCAGTATTTGGGGCAAATTATCCTTTCATTTGCAGCTTACAGTGCATTCTGTGGAGAGCAGGTTAAACATATAATTTCATTTGATATACGTGCTTTTACCAAATGCATTCCACTTATCAACATCAGTGCATTTTTATCTTTGTCTTATGACAATAATTCAGGTTTCCGGTCATATAAAAGACACTAAAAGCGGAATGACCTGAGCGGAAACACTGAGTTCTTACGGTATAAACCAGACTACAGCTAAGAAATTCTTGCATACTAATCTTTATTGGCTATGTTATTTTATAACTCTCCTTGTCTTATCAGCCTTGGATCACAAGGTGAGCCTGATAATCCAGTGTGAATGCCACTGCTATGTGTGCCCTATTTCCAACTCACATAATAAGCGTGTCTAAAGAAACACTACATATGCAGCCATTCATCCATTCTTTCATTAATCTAACTGCTCACAACTTCCAGTGAAATGATGAAATACAAATCAACTTGTACAGTATAATCAGTATCTGGCACTGGTAAAATAACTTGCCAATTTGCCTTTAACTGAAAGGTCTTTATTTTTATGCCACCACAGTTGAAAATCCCATGGTCATATTCTATGACCAAACTGAAAATCTTTTAATATTGGTAATTATTGAAAAGATGAAAAGGTCTTACTAAAGTAATATTTTAATAAGTAATATCTTACTAAAATAAACTTACAAATGTCTTGAAAAGTATAACACCCCTTTCTCTGACTCTTTCTCTCCGTCTCTCTCAAATATAATGTTTCAGTGAAACATACAACTTATTTATCCTGATTGTACAAATGTTCACTGGCATTTTCTTTAGCTTGCTTTGACACAATGATTAAAAAAAAAAAACTACAGTGTAGCAAAATCTGACACGTGAAGTGGTACTGTCCACAGACACGAACCTGTAATTTATTTAGATACTCATTCATCTTCAATCCACTGCCTGTCGGGGTCATGGTTGAGCCTATCCCAGGTACAATGGGTATGAGTCAGGAATACACCCTGGATGCCAGTCCATCACAGATCTGTAATTTATCATTACCAAAATTAGTTTGTTGACAAGTGTTTAAAATGCATGTCGTTTTTCTTGTTCACTTAATAAATAAATACCACACCTAGAATCTTGTTTGTTACTATATACATTTTGTTTCAATTAAACCATAGCAAACTGCAGAAAATTCTAGATGTATACCTGTCTTTCTGAGAATAACTGGTAACTTTATCTTTTACTATTACACAAAAACAAAATAACAATCAACCTTAAGGAAGGTAAGGATAAGAGTGGTAGATAGTGTGTAAAGGCTTGAGTTCAGAAGAAAAAATTCTATTTTCCATTTGTGGAAAGTCAAATGGATCGTTTATGCAATCATACAAAGATAGTGAAATAACATATTGGTTATGTATAACTCTACTTCAGTAGCATAAAAAAAACACACCATTGACTTTGAAAAGGGTGTGACTATATTAATAAACAATCTATAATTTTATATAATTTTATTTCTTTTATTATTCCTAAGGTGTGTATATATAGTTATAGTTTGAACTTTTCTTTCTTCCTTCTTTTTCTTTCTTCCTGCGCTTTAACTGTCGGTGAGCTGCTGTGACAAGTGAATTTCCCCACTGTGGGATCAAAAAGTTTATCTTATCTTAATAAAATAACACTGACATAATTTAAAGCAAAACATCTGTTAAGAATTGCCTGGATAGCTAATATACCACTAAACCCATTTCCAGATGCCAAATTTCATTCCCATTTGATCTAGTTTAGCTGAAAAAGCAAAAAAGCATAGCTTTCAGGTGTTTCTCGTATTTCTGTAGCAAAAATAATAAATGGTAAGGTAGATATTGTAGATAACGTAGCTGGGCAGCTGAACATGCTTGGAAGAGAGCACTAAATGCCCAATTCATATATAACACATATATACATACGTGAGCTCGCACACCCACATTCTTTAAATAGCAAGCAGAAAAAAAACTATCTTACTCACCCGGAGAGATTTTATTCCAAATCCAATCGAATTAAACTTCTGGATTGGGTATAGAATTTTGCTTTTGGAAAGGAATGAAACCCAGGAATCGTGCTTTTTCCACTATTTTTGTAAAATCTAGATCAACCTTTTAATATCCAATGTTTGTAATAAAATAACAGCAGCCAATTAATTCCTAAATTCTAGTTTTTATAATTGCCATGATGACTGAATTCCAATGCTTCATAATGCTTGCACTACTCACCAAATCTCTTTCAGAAAAGTGGTGAAAAACATCCTCATTTAAAATCACTTATTGTATAGGTGCAATTTAAACCAGTAATGTCATATTAACCATAGGGCAGATCGGGCCTGTGTCCATGGGCAAGTCCTGTCATGGTATCCAAGGGCACTTCCAACTCGGGCCGCTAGAGGGCACCCTGGCTGTCTCACATGACTTCTTCTTCTGTTGTCTCCCTGATTTCCTGTATTAACTATGCTTATGTGTTTCATGTTTTCTTGATTAGTTGCTCTATATAAGTTCTTTTTTATTATTGTATTTGTTATGGTTTGTAAGTATGCATAGTCTGTTTTGATAGTTTAAGTAGTTTCTAGTCTTGTTTTCTTAGTTTGGTTCAGTTTCTGGTTATCCTGGTCTTATGGTATTTCCTGTCCCTTTGTCTGTTTCCTTGGGTTATGGTTCCCTAAATAAATGAGTACTGCATGTGCATCCATCTTCATGGATTTCCTCATGACTCTTCCCTGTTCTGGCACCTAGCTGGTGGAATGAACTTCCCCTAGATGTCTGAACAGCTGAGTCACTGGCAGTCTTCAAACGACGTCTAAAAACTTACCTCTTCCCAAAGCACTTAGGTTAGCTTGTTACTATATTACCTCCACATTTATTGATAGAGACTTCAAAGCACTTTTGTAAGTCGCTCTGGATAAGGGCATCTGTCAAATGCCATAAATGTAAATTTACGTCCAAGGGCCTCTAGGTGTAGCCTATTGTTTTCTTTTTTCTCCAGGTTTTCAAGTGAACAGTTTATTATTTTTTTAAAGCAATTTTTTCTAACCAACCATACCTGCTGTACATTTAATTCATTAAAAAATTTGGTTTTCATTTTTCTAATTATGACCTCTAGACCAGTCATGGAACATGGATATCTAGACATCTACTCCTTATATATTTGTGTGATGCCTGGCAAATCTGAAAATGGAATGAAAGTGGAGTAGCAGAGTTGCTAAGTTTAAAAACAAAAGATAGAAAGGCAGACGTACCAGCAATATCAACCTATTTTTAACCAATAGAGAACTAGAGAAGCAAGCACTGTTACTAAGAATAATGAAATGGTAATTATGGCAAGCATGCTATTGAGACTGCTGCTGATGCCAACACCACCAGCATTAACATTACTGCTTACAGTGAAAGTGAGCTAGACAACACTATATAGCCATGATTATAGTTACTGACTATAAGCTTCTACTGATTGCATTTGCCTAAACAGTGTTTTAGTAGGCCTCTAAGTTAAGTATTAAACATGTTTTATTGACACCTCCAAAATAAGAAAAATGTCCTGTGTTTTAGCATTGTTTTATAACCTTTAAAACTATTTGAAAGACATTCTCCAGTAACTGTCATGCAATAAAATTGGTGGTTATCCAGGTGATCATTTACGTCGGTGAATCCACAGAAAAAAATATGACAATAACATAGCAGCAGTACATTCAGAGCAAGTATAAGTCAATGTAAATCAACCTGAGTGCACAAACATGAGTCATAGTCTGATAAGGACTTAACAGCATGATCATAACCAGAGATGTTATAAACTACCCTTTTGCCAGTGTAGACATGAGCCTAATTACAATACACGACATGCAGATAAGAGTTCAGAGAAACAATTACCAGTATGATCATTCCTTTTTTACCGTAAGCATTGGCCAATCCATGTCGTCAGACAGTATGCCTTCAAGATCCTCCTTGGTTCTTAAACCTTGCCCCAACACACCTCTCTCACAGTTGACAGGATAAATTGCTTTGAAAGACTATCAAACACAACAGTAAGAGTAAGATAGCAGAAAACTACCGCAACTACCACTGCTGATTCTTAAGGTAGAAGCAGTAAACTTCTAAAAAAAAAAAAGGATACAATGGCAAGGCATAAGTGGCTTTGCCTTCTGTTAACAGTCTGCATATTTGTGATGATCACTGAAGCTTCATTAAGGTATGATTCTTTTATATATGATAATTTCCTACAATAAATTTATAATAATTAATATATATATATATATATAAAATTTTTACATTTCCACAGTAAGCGTTCAATTAATCTTCCTGATTGGGGGCCAAATGCAGGTTAGAATTCAACCTTTATACTTTGTTGTTTGCTGTCTGATATCTGTCTTAAGTTCACTGTAGTATCGCATACTTGGTGATTTTTTTTAACAGGAAAAAAAAGTCAATCCTGGTTTGCTCTTCTCTTCATGTCTTAATTTTTTTTCTCCACCGCTTGTATTTGTTTCAGATTATATTACAAAGTGTGATTTTGATAGTGATCAGTCTCCATTCTGTGACTGGAGTGCACAGGGGTTAATCCGAAGCCAAGCAGGACATGGTAAAATTTCTTTGCAGAAACACTTTTGACAAATGCTATATATTTCCATACTCACCGTGCAGATCAAGACACACTGCATGACACTAACATTTTAGCAGCTACTTCATATAATTTAATGAGCTTAGAAAGTTGCTTTTGGAATCTGGTTAATACATGGAGTGATTAATAGATTGGGTATTAACTTCTACATGATTAATAGATATGAACAAATCGTTAGGTATTCAGAATTTGACAATGAAATGTTTATTAAAAAGTTCATGTCATTGTTAATGTATACAGTATTATCATTTAATAGTGAAGAACATATCATTAGTCATTCTGAATATAATAATAACAGTTTATAAATGACACGTTGTTGCTTGTGTGTGTATACTATATTATTGGATCATTGATAATTAAGAAATTATGAATAGTCATTCCAAATCTGAAAATTATGAAATGTTTATGAATATAGTTCATGTAGTTGCTCATGTGGTGGCCACCCATGTAACTCGGTTGGGTTTACCCTAAAATGACGACATGGAGCCATTTTGTGGGCCCACCACAGGTGTGGAATACTGACCAGTCCCTGGATGAGGGCCTTGCAGTCATAATTATTCAGTCTCAGGAAGTAAAACTCTGTTATTTGTGCATGTGCCACAGATATGGTTAGGAAACTCAGGTAAAGAGAGTGGGAGAACTGTCAACTGAACACCATTTGAGTTGGATTCTTTGCATGCCAGACAGTTTACCTGGTAAACACAGGAGAGCTTTCTGTGTTGCTTGGGAGCATGATGAGAGAACAATTTTGTTTTGTTATTACATGAGGTTTGCACGGTCTGAATGGGCCATGATGGCTATGATCAAGTCCTTAATCATAGAGGCAGCTGACATACTCTAATTATGTGGTGAACTCATAAGAATATTAACCCGTATGATGTAGCTGAGGAACTGTAGAAATCCAGGTGTTATATATAATAATATTCTGCAGAACATTATGCACATGCAGAACAAGTCTAGGCCATGGTCAGATACAGATTGCACTGCGATACACCCTATGTGGAGATGACTTTCATCAGCTAGGACTGGAAAACTGGTCAATACAGGGAAATCCCAGGGTTGGAGGTTCACCTTACAACCGGAAAACAACCACAAGCATACTGCCAAGCGTACTTGTACTAGTGTGGTTCAAAACCAAAAACCTGAATGTGGTAGTCAAAAACCAAACCTCAATCCGATTGAAAAGCTTGTGAAATGCTGCCAAATAGAGTGGGCAATTTTTTTCCCCACCTTCCAATGTTGTGTAAATCCAATTGTAAATATCCTAAATTTGTCCATTTCAATATAGGTTGGAACACTATAAAATATGGAAAAATCTGAGAAGGAATACTTATTCTAAGTAACTAATAATTACCATAGTTACCATATATTGGTAATATATGGTAAATAGTTACCACAGATTGCATCAAAGTCAACTGAAGCATTAATTACATAATAATCATTTACATTGTTGTTACAAAGTGAAGAATTGGAGTGTTACTTCATTGTATAATATCTTGTTTCAGTCACCTCTGATCACAGATTAGCTTATAGTACACAATATCACATGGTAATTGTTCAGCTTGACTCTGACACCATTCAATTCAAGTGCAATTATAAATAAATCTCTTCTATTTACTACTTCTATTTAGTACTTCTATGTACTACTATGGACAAATAGTGCAATTGTGCAACCAGTAAATTCATCTATCCACCGGTTAAAATCTATCCACCGTCCACTGATGGAGTCCTGAATATGAAGGTGCTCGTGGCAACTGCAGCTCCAAAGCCACTACAGCAATCGCAGTCCCAAGCCATTACAGTACAACTCCCCATATGTGATCCCCAAGCCATATCCACAGCCCCCAGGTGGCACCATCCCCACCAATCCAAACAGTTCTTAACTGATGAGAACTCCAACCAGAAGTAGGGCATCAGGATGGGTCAGGCAGGTCCAGGGAGCAGAAGGGGTCAGGATCACTGGCATCTCAGAAGTAGCATGTGTAGCTCGACAGAGAGTGAGGGAGAGAGAGAGATTAAGAGAGAGGGAGAGATTGTTAGGTAAGCTTTTGTCCTCTAATGGTTAAGGACAATGTACTTTGTGTGCAGAGTGCAAGCAGGGACTCCGGCAAGACATGTAAGCTATGACAGCATAACTAAAAGGGAAAGCCAGAAGCTAACCCAGACACGAGGGCACCCTAGGACGTAAGGCAGCCAGCCAGTTCACCGCTGACAAACCTGAGTGAACGCGTGAGAGTGGGGGGGCGACAGCATCCAAACATCCCAGTTCACCACAACACTCTATGCATGTGGACCCTCCAGACCTGCCCCTGTACCTAAGAAAAAACTATTCGCAAAAGGCTCGACTAAACAAATATGTTTTCAACCTAGACTTAAACACTGAGACTGTGTCTGAGCCCCGTACACCATTGTAATACACTAAAATGTTCAAATAAAAATATACAATAATTAGTCTTATTTGTCAGAAACACAGAAGTCATTATAGTTGTCTAACAAACATTGTTCATTCTGTTCACTTCACTGTTCTGTTCACACTTCAGAGAAATTCTACCTCTCAAGAGATCCAATGAGCCCCGAAACTTACCTAAAGAGTGAGGTTCTGTATCTCTCTGGAGACTCGTGTCTTGAATTCTGGTATTACAAACCAGGGCATGAAAGCTCAGAACTGAGAGTCCTGCTAAGTGATAATGAGCTCCTAACACAAATATGGAGCTCTCTGCACACTGAGGGCCACACCTGGAGGCAGGTGCTCATTCCACTGAGTTACTCAGAGATTCCTGTGAAGGTACAATGAATTAGTTTTTTTTTTTTTTAAACCCTCACTATTGCACAGAGCATTTTTAAGTTATTTGCTAGCTTTATGAAAAGGCAGAATTTCTAATAGGTTTATTTTGTCAAGTATTAATATTCTGCTTTGCCTCAGAATATTTAAGAGTTTAATCTAGAACAGAGTTTCTGTTGAAAGTATTTTTTATAATGGCACAAATAGAAAATTCATGGTTGATTTTGCTAAGTTTAAGCCTGGTCACAGTGTTATAATGTAAATTACATATGCTTTTTAAAATGTTTGTTCTTGCCTACAGATTATTTTTGAACTTACACAAAAACTAGGAATGGAAGAAACTGTCTTTGACAGGATTGGAGTACAGCAGGGACTGTGTGGTGAGTGGATCTGTGGTTATACTAATCACCCGTTAACATATGTAGGAATCCCACCCCCCATTTAATTAACTATAAACCTATGCAATGAGGAAGCGAGCACAGGTAATCATGGCATCAGTCTTCTACTCTATTAATTGTAAATTTATTATTAGAACCAGACCATTACAATAGACTCAGAATTCGAAGAAAATCACTATTTCTAATAAAGAACAATGCAACAGCTATTCAAATGGTTAAACCCACAGATAATAGTTTTGTTGCTCATTTACAATATCTAAATTTTACCACCAAGAGAAGGTGTTTATACTGTATATACTGAAAACTGTATATAATGCTAAGCCACTGTTTTCACCATTTCTTCCACAGACTCTCAATGCCATCCAGGCACTCAGTTCTGGACAGATGAATCCACTCAGTGCACCTGTATTGAAAGTCAGCTGACCTGTGCCCAAATTGCCTGTGGGGATGGTCAACCCTGCAGTAAGACTGTTCAGTCCAAACAGTCAAGTGACTCACTCGCATCTGGCACCTGCAAAGTAACGAGTGACCTGCGATACACCACATTTGATGGGGTCAAATCCTTTTTCATGGGTCATTGTATCCATGTACTGACAGAGGTGTGCGATGAGGCTGGATTGCTTCCAGACTTTACAGTGGAGGTGAAGAATGAGCAAATAGGCAAATCATCTAAATTCCAAATCCAGCAGGTGAATGTGAACGTACAAAGTCTAAGAGTGATTCTGCTGAGAAGAAAGAAAAGAAAAATCATGGTGAGTGAATTTACTCTTTTTATATGGACATCTAACCACTATGGTATTCAGTGAGTACCTTACTTAATTACTGAGGACTACTGAGGTCTCCCCAAGAATGAACAGAATGTTTTTGGTATAATGGGCCACTCTGTTGTTGGCTGGAATAAATGCCTGAAATGGTGGGCTTCCATTAAGCCATATCACTAATGTTCGTAACTAAATGATTATGAGATTCGTGGACCTCCACAAATAATTATTATTGTAAATTAAAAGGTAAAACAAAAGACATTTTATTCAATATGAGTCATAAATTGTTTCTATGGACATGACTATTAGACAAGTTTAGTGGTCTGTATTGTTTAGTGTTCCTAAAGGCTAGTGGCCTAATTAAAGATAACCTGATAATTTGCCTTTACTGTCTTTTTTTAGGTAAATGGTATTTGGAGGAATCTCCCCCTGAGTCTAGAGAAAGACACAATAAAAATCAGTGCCCATGGACCAGCTGTGGTGCTTCAGACAAACTTCAATCTGTCCATTTCTTTTGCCACATCTGGTGCCCTTCAGGTAACCGTACCGATCCAGTACTCGGACAAACTCTGTGGCATGTGTGGCAACTTTAACAATGTAATGGATGATGATAAGAACATGTCAGACAGATCTCTGGTCAAGGACACCCAGATTCTGGGGCAGAAGTGGAAGAGTGCCAATTCCCTCTGCCAAGAGCCCATTCTACCGAGCATGTGCTCAGAATCTGAGCAGCTGGAATATGCAAGCAAGATGTACTGCGGAGTTCTGCTGTCCCAAAATGGTCCCTTCTCTAACTGCTCTTCTTCTCTTGACACTTCACGCCTCTTCAGGAGCTGTATATCTGAGATGTGTACTACTAAAGGAGATCATAAAGCCTTCTGTGCTGTCCTGCAGGCAGTTGAAAAGTCCTGCAGTGAGGCTGGAATTTCTCTGACTGGCTGGAGAAATGCAACTCACTGTTGTATGTCTCTCAATATTTTCCTTCCTCTTCATCACAAAGAAAACACTTATTTTTAGCTTGGAAATAAAAATAAATACATTTAAATTTTTTGAAATTATTAAGTTAATATCATACCATTTAAACATCCCTAATTATCCCAATGCTTCTGTCAAACAATGAGTCCTGAATTACACCCCTTCACATATTAAATGCACTTAGTTGTTGAAACTGTTGCAATTGTTGAGGAACTCTAACCTTATATTAGTTTAAAGAAAACATGGCAGTAAAACTCATAGGTTTCCAATTGTTCTATTCTAGCTCTGGCCTGTGGGTCTAACAGCCACTTTAATGCCTGCTCCAGAGACTGCCCTGCCACTTGTTCTGACCTAGATGCTGCAGAGGATTGTGGAAGTTGTCAAGAAAGATGTGACTGTGATGATGGTTTCCTGCTAAGTGTAGGAAGGTGTGTACCTGTGGAAGACTGTGGGTGCTGGGTGGATGAACAGCACTATGAGGTGAATATGGAGAAACATCAGGAATAGATAAGCACACAAGTACCACATATGGCACTAGCATGAACTTAAATTAACGAAAATCACACAAATCTTTTGACGGCACAATTTAAGCCATGTACAATCATAAATAAATCATGTATAATGAATATACTGTAGCGGTTATGGCTGCTTTTTTAACACTGCAGTTACAACTTTTCCATTTGTGTAACTTTCAGAGAGGAGAGACATTTATGGAGGGTGACTGTGAAAGGCTGTGCACATGTTCAGGCCATGGCAATATTCAGTGTTCAGCTACTTCCTGTCCAGCCCATGAAGTCTGTAAAGTCATGAATGGGGCCACAGGATGCTTCCCCTCCAGCCCAGTGACCTGTAGTGTCTATGGTGATCCCCATTACATCACCTTCGACGGCAAGGCCTATTCATTCCAGGGAACCTGCAACTACACCATTGTTAAAACATGTAGCGCTGGTGCAATTCAGTTCACACTAACAGCACGGAATGAGGGGCTGAGAAACTATTCATCTTCATCTCTGAACTCTGTGGTTCTGGAAGTGGATGGCTTTCACCTTGCAATCAGAAAGAACAAGCTGGTTTATGTGAGTACTGCTATTTTTGTTATGTTATTAGATAAGTTGACACTATTGGTCACTTTAACAGAACTGCGTACTGGTCGGTGTTGTAGTCATTGTACTGTCTTGTTCTGTCCTGTGCTGTCTGCACATGTTTGCACTTGTGCACCTTATGTAAAAATGTATGTCGCCCCTGTACTTCTGTGTTGTTCTGTGTTTGTCTTATGTAGCACCTTGGTCCTGGAGAAACGTTGTTTCGTTTCACTATGTACTTGTATATGGCTGAAATGACAATAAGCTCCACTTTGACTTTGACTTTGATAAGTTACCAGCATGTGGCATGTGAATTTGGTTATAAAGTAATATTAAGAATTGCAGAACTAAGAACTAAATTTGTCAAAAACGGTGAAGTACAATATTTACACCTGTAAATACACACCACTCATACAGGAAATAAACAGTAACTGCAAAATTAACAGAATTAATCAGATGAATGACACAAAGTAGAAAAAGAAACTAGAAACCAGAAAAAGGACAGAGACCAGGCATAATGCATTCCTCTGGGAGGGACATCATGGTTGACAAGTCCTTGGTATAAGTAATATTGATTTTTAAACATGACAAGATTAGATTAAAAAATTTTTTTCTGTTTTGCCTTTCTCATCATAGGATAAAGAGCTTGGGTGACAGCTAAATGACATTACTATCCACTGAATTTAAAGAATTGTCTATCAGATGTGTATGACAACATGAGTTTAGAATGAATGTGTTATTTGCGGTTACAATAGCACTCTTTTTCATGCAAATAGATAATTCTATACACTGTGACACAACAAAAAGGGATATACTTTAGAGATAATAATATAACAGTAGTTACTGTATATAATTAAGCAATAGCACACTTGCTTGTGCAATATTGCGTAATTATATAACTACTGTTATACTATTATCTCTAAAGTATATCCCTTGTTGTGTCACAGTGTGTAGAATGATCTGGTTGCATGAACTGAATATCAGCAAGGTTATAGGCACCAGGTCATAGTAATCACAGCCATGCCGATATTCAGTACAACAGCACAGTTGTGTGTGAGATATTGTTTTTATAGAACAGATCTATAAACTAACTTCAGAAATAAATGTCACTGCGTCACTGTGATAAAATGTCACTGCATTAATTAACTACTAGCAGCTTAATTTTAAAAACATAATTTATAAGATGTTGCTACAGCTCTGTAGCCTATTAAACTGTTTCTATATTCTGTCTTTTTTATGCAGGTGAATGGAAGCCTAATCACTCTTCCTTTTTCATACAGCACCTCAGTGAGTGTGTCCCAAACAGGTCCATATGTGATCGTGGAAACCAACTTTGGTTTGAGGTTCCTGTTCAATGGAAATGACCGGCTCTTTGTGCAAGTAGATGAGAGACACAAGGGCAGGATATGTGGACTCTGTGGAACCTACTCTGGAAGTCAGTTTGATGACTTCTTGACACCTGGAGGCAATATAGTCCCATATCCACATGATTTTGCTAATAGTTGGAATACTCTTGACAAGGACTGGCCGTAAGCAGCTATTTATTCAAAATAAGCCTGGTTATATCTGTAAAGACATTGAGGCTCAGGATACAATGTGTCTGCATACAGATATTGGATATATCATTACTGCAAAGTGGTCTGTAAAATAAAAAAAAAAATGAACAAGATTAAATAACAAGATTCTCTTTTACTGACTCTTTTATCAAGTTGTATCAACGGCTCTCAGAATAAACCCGAATGTTCACCTGAGCTGGAGAGCAAGGGATTTCAGGAGTGTAGTAAGCTGTTTGGAGATGCCTTCAAAGCCTGCCACTGGTTCGTGCCCCCTCAGATCTTTGTGAACAGCTGTGTGCAAGACTATTGCACCTCAAGGGGGGATCAGACCAAGCTATGTACATCTCTACAAGATTATGTGGCAGCCTGTGAAGTGTCTGAGGTGTTTCTGGGAGACGGGTGGAAAGACACAGTCTGTGGTGAGTGTAGACTTAAATAAATCCTTTTTTTTAAATAAAGTCTTTGTTCCAGTTTGATTAAGCAGTGAACTATTTACAAAGATTACAGTATTTCCATCATTGTGGTAACTATGCAAAGATTTTAACCGACAATTTTGATGTAAGCTTGAGTGAATTAAATAACAATGTTAAAAGAATCTTGTAGCTTGGAATCAAAATAATAATGGCATTACAATCCTTGTGTCAGACTTTGATCATCCTCCTTTATCCTGTAGATGTTCCAACCACACCTCCAACAGAACCAAGCACCCCAACACCATCACAACCCACCACCCCAAATTCCAGTGCAAGTAAGCCATGAGTCTGTCTACATTATCATTCTTTTCTCTGTGAGTTAACAGCATGGCAACTAATTGGCCATGGATTGGATTACACAGGTTGTTCATGGAGCTGCAACTTTGACCAGGATGAATGTGGATGGGAACAGTTAATTCAGGACAGTTTTGACTGGACAAGATGGTCGGGACCAACACCCTCTAATTTCACTGGACCAACCAGTGACCACACTACAGGAAGTGAGAGAACAGTCTAAAAATGCTTTTCTCTGACATACATTTAAATGCAAAAGCATACTATATGGTTAACAGAAATCTCGTTTAAGATTCTTGTAAAATAGTTTTCAAGTTAAAGAAAGAAATATTTCCTTGCCCTGTATAAAAGTGTTAAAAGCATAATCTAAAGCCACTTGATCATTAAAAAAAAAAAACTTTAATTACATTATGTTACTATTTTTTTTGCTTACTACTCTTCAGGTGGCTTTTACATGTATATTGAGGGTGATGGAGTCTACCATGGTGACTCGGCACGTATGATGAGTCCAGTATGCAATACTTTGGGCACCCAGTGCATGACCTTCTGGTATCACATGTATGGTTGGGCAACATCCATGTTGCTTAATGTCTACCTGCTAGAAGAGAATCGTGCCACCAAAATATGGTCTAGAGCTTATAGTCAGGGCGACCACTGGCACCTAGCCCAAATTGAGATCAACCCAATGGGACCATTCCAGGTACGTATAGGATATGCAAAAATCAACTGTAGGTCTGTAAGACTATAATTAATGAGTTATAACAATAGATTTTTAATCCATGGATATTTTATATCTATTGTTGCCATTTCCATTTACATTCCTATTCCTAGTTAATAGGAAATTAATAGAATTTCCTATTAATAAAAAATTAGAAATTGGATCAATGTATTTACAATATTATGATAAAATAAATATTACATGCAACTAAACTCCTAATCGATGTTTTTAACAACTTAAGTAATGTGGCATGAATCTACTCCTATAGAGGTTTCTAGTTTTCACATATGTGTATCTGGGAAGATTCATATCAAATACATTTACATAAATTGTTTCAGATTATTGTGGAAGGCATTAGGGGTTCAAATGCTCAGTCAGATGTGGCATGGGATGATGTCACCATAGTACATGGAAAATGTGGAGCAGTTAGCGTGATGCCTGAACCTGAGGAACCATCATCAACCAGTGGAGACCTGTCTATTACTACCCCAGGTAAAGTCTGAACTAAACCTTTCCTCATTCTTAAAAAAAAATTCAATTCATTGAACTAATGTGTTTGAGAGAAATGACAATATGAAATAAATGTAAAAAAAAATGCAAAATTGTTCATTAGAAATTAACATACTATGGAACTGGTGCGTAGTCTTTCTAGTTCTTAGGCAGTACATTGATACACTGTGTTGACAATTTTCAATACAAGAATCAGCATTTGATTATTTTTTATGTGTAGTATGTGAAATTGTTTCAATAATTAATTTACTGTTTTGACAGTGTGCGGAATCAACTGCAATTTTGACAACAATCTTTGCACATGGACTCAACTGTTGACTGATGTTTTCGATTGGACAAGACACAGTGGTCCCACCCCTACATCAATGACTGGACCCTTGTCTGATCACACAACAGGAAGTAAGCTTCCTAATTTACTTTTAATGTAACTGAGGATCATAAAAATTAGCACATATGCAAATCGTTACCAAAGAAAATTATATTCCCTCCCCCTCTTTCTCCACTTCTCCATTACCAGCTGGTTACTACCTGTACATTGAGGGTGACAGCGCCACTCATGGAGACACAGCACGTCTCCTCAGTGACGAATGCTCTGATGTGCAACCCCAGTGTCTGCAGTTCTGGTACCACATGTACGGCTCCAGCTGGACTATGGGTCTGAGTGTATACCTGTTGCATGGGAATGTGGCCCAGGAGGTCTGGAGAAAGAGAGAAGACCAGGGGAACGCCTGGCATCAGGCTCTAGTGGACATCACACCCCGTGGCAAATTCAGGGTCTGTTTGGCAACATATTAATGCAATACATGTGCTTGTTTATATTGTTTGTTCTATCTCTAGAATGAAGTCATATTTTTATGTAACAGCTTATGATGAAATTATATTATAAATACATTATAAATCAAGTTTTCAGAAGATGTCCCTTACAAGAAGAGAAAAGGGACATTATACATATAGTTAACTTTTGAATCAAGACATCCATGTAACTGATTAGTTCTGTCTGGTGAACAAGCTCTAACATCAATAAACTTTTAATAAATTTAATAAATTTTGTCTCAATTTTAGATTTTATTTGAAGGACGCAGAGGCGACAGTGCTAGGTCAGATGTGGCTCTGGACGACATCTCGTTACACAGAGGACCCTGTGCAGGTGGATTTTTAATAATATAAATGACATCAACATTCATGATTAAAAAGTTCTCATCAAATCTTTTAGGGTTCCACCAAAGGGACAAACCAAACCACACTCAAGTAGCAACAATGAGTATACAATATTAAAGTATGGAAACACGCTTTCGAAATAGTTATTTGTTTTTGCCATTTTTATCTTACAGTGCTTGTTAAATAATTGTCTTCAATATATATGATGTCACCAGTTTAAATTAAATTACACTGCATCAGTATTACAAGACAAAATAAAATTGACCAAAATAAATAATATTAAAGATAAAGCTAAATGATCGTATCTTTTCTTATTATAATTTCAATCAATGCAATCATTTTTGTGCTCTGTAGGTTTAGGGAGCTATCTGACACTAATCCCTACAGTCACCATTCCAACCACAAAATCTGCTTTCTCACCTGTGTGCACATTCGACTGCAATTTTGACAACAACCTGTGCACATGGAGTCAGTTGGCGACTGATGTTTTTGACTGGACGAGACACAGCGGTCCCACTTCTACAGCAATGACTGGCCCCTCATCCGATCACACAACAGGAAGTAAGCATTCTCACTTATTTAATAACCTCAAATTAATCCGTTATTATATATTGAATAAAACTTTGAAACATTTGATAGGGAACATTATTATGTTTGGACTATATTATTAAAAATGCACCTCTCCATTACCAGCTGGTTACTACCTGTACATTGAGGGTGACAGCGCCACTCATGGAGACACAGCACGTCTCCTCAGTGACGAATGCTCTGATGTGCAACCCCAGTGTCTGCAGTTCTGGTACCACATGTACGGCTCCAGCTGGACTATGGGTCTGACTGTCTACTTATTGCATGGGAATGTGGCCCAGGAGGTCTGGAGAAAGAGAGAAAACCAGGGGAACGCCTGGCATCAGGCTCTAGTGGACATCACACCCCGTGGCAAATTCAGGGTCAGTTTAGTAATATTTTACTTGCAATGTTTGTGCAAGTTTGTATTAATATTTGTTCTAACTCTTGAATGAACATTTTTATAATAGTATATGATGAAAATATCATAAATAAGATATTAATGAAGATTGCAGATTTAAGGTAAATGTCAAGGTTATCCCTTATAAAAAGACACAAGAGTCATTTTACATATTGTTAGCTTCATCCAGGTAACTGATTAGTTTTGTCTGGTTAACAGGTTCTGAAATCAATAAACCTGACAATATGTCTTATTTGTAGATTTTATTTGAAGGACGCAGAGGAGACAATGCTAGGTCAGATGTGGCTCTGGACGATGTCTCCATACACCGAGGACCCTGTGCAGGTGCTTTTTTATTTATATGAACAATATCAGTGTTCAGGATTGGGGTTAAACCCAGTAAAGGCTTCATATAAACACCAAGTCACTTAAAGTTTTTGTTTTAGTTTGGAGAAGATGGTAATAAAACTGCAATAACTGGACCATTAGAAAAAGAGTTCTCCAAGGGTCCTTTGATTGGTTAGTGATCCTAGGTTTCTAAAAAGATTTTGTGTGTAATGTTATCTATGTGGGAAACCCGATTTAGCATCGTTCTGTGTAGAATCTATACAGGTTCCACCAGAAGGACGAACCAAAGCCATGTTAAGTTTCTAGATTTACTTTATTACATGTTAAGAAATATAAAAAAAATTGAACCACATTTTTTTAGTTAATTATTTTTGCTGTTTTCATCTAACAAGGTTTATTAAATTATTATTTTCAACATGCATTGTGTCACCAGTTTAAATTACATGGAATCAGTATGATATGACTAAAGTAAAACGACACAAAATAATTGATAGTGAAGATAAAACCAAAAAATTAATTTTCAAAAAATGACATCTTAGCAAATGAAAGTATCTTGAAAATAGTTATATGTATCAATTTCTTGTGTTCTATGATTACAGTATATTACAAATATTAGATTATTAAACATATTTCTAGACATTTTTTATTGCTAATTTCAAGATTGAAATAGTCTTGTATTAAGAAACAGTTTTGTTCATTTTAAGGATTTACAGTATTTTCTAAAAAATTTAAAAAAAAAATAAAAAAAAGCAAAAATATCTGCCAATATAATAAGAAATTTAAAGCTTAAAATCGGTTAAAAAATGTCTAGAAATAAGTTAATAATCTTAGATTTGGTTTACTGTAATCATAGGAAACACTATATGAATATGACTATATTCAATATACTTTCACTTGCTAAAATGTCAGTTTTTGCAATATAATAATAACACTTCTTACTATTATTTTGATTCCTACTATCATCATTTTTATGCACTATAGATTTAATAAACCATCAGACTATTTCACCTGCACCTGGAAAGCCGTCACTAATCCCTGCAGTCACCAGCTCCACTACAGAATCTGCTTTCTCACCTGTGTGCACATTTGACTGCAATTTTGACAACAACCTGTGCACATGGAGTCAGTTGGCGACTGATGTTTTTGACTGGACGAGACACAGCGGTCCCACTTCTACA
>CM040995.1:11257725-11269006 GCA_022985145.1 Pangasius djambal | reverse complement strand
GGGCGTTGCCATAGATGCACTGATGTGTGAGGAGGGAGACCTTGTATTCAATCCGGGCGGAAATGGGAAGCCAATGTAATGATTGAAGAATTGGTGTGATGTGTTCGTATTTACGCACTCTCATCAGGATCCTAGCGGCACTATTCTGAATGTGCTGGAGTTTCTGGATGCTCTTGATAGGGATCCCGATGAGAAGAGATTTTGCTGCTTCAGGACCTGGAAGACTTCCTGTGATAAATGGAACTATGAATTCTGCTGTCTACCAAAATATCCTGAAGGAGAACGTCCGGCCATCTGTTCGTGACCTCAAGCTGAAGCGAACTTGGGTTCTGCAGCAGGACAATGATCCAAAACACACCAGCAAGTCCACCTCTGAATGGCTGAAGAAAAACAAAATAAAGACTTTGGAGTGGCCTAGTCAAAGTCCTGACCTGAATCCTATTGAGATGCTGTGGCATGACCTTAAAAAGGAGGTTCATGCTCGAAAACCCTCCAGTGTGAATTACAACAATTCTGCAAAGATGAGTGGACCAAAATTCCTCCACAGCGCTGTAACAGACGCATTGCAAGATATCGCAAATGCTTGATTGCAGTAGTTGCTGCTAAGGGTGGCCCAACCAGTTATTAGGTTAAGGGGGCAAACACTTTCTCACACAGGGCCATGTAGTGTGGATTTTGTTTTCCCTTAATAATAAAAACCTTCATTTAAAAACTGTGTTTTGTGTTTACTCTTGTTATCTTTGACTAATATTTAAATTTGTTTGATGATCTGAAACATTAAAGTGTGACAAACATGCAAAAAGATTGGAAATCAGGAAGGGGGCCAACACTTTTTCACACCACTGTGTGTGTGTGTGTGTGTGTGTGTGTGTGTGTGTGTGTGTGTATATATATATATATATATATATATACACACACACATGAGAACAAGACAATAGCATACTAAACAAGAGAAACAACTGAAATGTTCAGTAGTGTCAGTATCTGGAATCAAACCACCATGCCAAACACTTGGGAAAAGCATATAGTTACGTTCAAAGTTTTGTTCTTGGGTTGATGACTGAGTTGCCTGGCCAAAAGTGTCCAGTCAATGGGTGGTCCCTCTGGGAGTTGCAAGAGAGGACACTGAGTACTTTAATAATCCAGAAGCTGCATGCAGGAATTCATCTTCTGACTAGTATGAATTTAGCTGAGTTTGATGTGGGATCAACTAAATGTTGCAGTTGATGGTCAGGAATCAGTGCCTTCCCAACTCACAACTACACTCAGAATCTGGAGGTGCTGTGAGTTAAAGGATTTCGGTGTGGGAGGAGTCCTTGCTCCGTCACCTCTGGTCCTCAAAGTTGATTGTCGTCCATATGTGTAATGTTTATTTTATACAATAATTTCTGATCATTTTTATGATTCTGTATGTGTAAATCAGTAATTGTTTATGATTTGTAATTTGTCAGGTTAACCTAGTTGGATCAGACATTGAATTATGTTATTTTGTTTTTTCCAGGAATCGGGGGTGAGAATGTAAAGAATGTTACGGGTTACATCGGCAAGTCAGTTGTCTTGATGTCAGATGCTGATCCATCATGGACTCTTAGTACCGTATTTTGGTCTATTTATGACAATGTCACAGTTATTGCAATCTTTCAAAGCAATAAAGACATCAACATTGTGCCATTATACAGTGGACGCCTTGAGCTGAATAAGGTTTCAGGCGATTTAACAATTAAAAATGTATCATCCAGAGATGCCTTAAAATACAGAGTGAACCTGGTAGGCAAAATACCCGGACAAACGAAAACCAGCTATGTTCAACTTTCTGTTCAGGGTGAGAAATTCATTGTTATGTGCTACATTATGCACATAATTATTAATTATGAGGATTAAATTATTCATTATAATTTGCAATTCTGTTGTAATTTCAGAACGTCTCGGTAAGCCGAGCATAAATCTGCTGCACAGGTTTCTGGATTCAGGGTACTGTGTGATTTTACTTCGCTGTTTATCAATGAGCAGAAATATTTCTCTTTCTTGGAAACCTGAGCATGGCTTCAGTGAGTCCTTCTGGACTGTCACTCAGAGAGACTCTGGTGAATCAGTGCTGTGGACATCTTTCAAACCCAACCGGGTAGTAACCTTCTCCTGCATCACTACCGATGGCAGACATGAAGAATCAAGCCTGAAGAGTGTGAATTGTACAGGTATGCTTACTATGTTCGTCAAAGGTCTGCAAAAACATTTGGAGAGTATGAACTGTTCAAACTACTATAAATAACTATAAATAACCATTAAGTAGTGTAAATGAGCTGTGCTTACACAGTTGAGCTGTGCTTATCAACAATATTGCTGTTGTTGATTGTTACTATATGATGACATTTTAAACATATCGAAATAATAATAATAATAATAAATTAACACATCAAAAAGCTTCTGTGAAGAAACACTAAAATCTTGATTTTATAAAAAATTAAAAATGTTATTTAAAAAAAGTGCTTAAGCATATGTTAAACGTGATGCAAGTTAGACAGTGTTCAGTCAACTCCAGAATTATTGGTACACTTCATGAAAATGAGCAAAGATCTAAAATAAATAAAATGTGCGATGAGTCATATTTTGAGTATTTTGCAGATTTTTTGGTTTCCCCCACACTTAATATTTGTCAATGCCTTCTGCTGGTGACAATAATAGCACTAGGCCTCTTTCTATAATGTCTAACTACTTTACAGGCACTTGTGGAAGATCTTGAACCCTCTTCCATGCAGGCTATTTTAATATTCTTTATATTACTAGACCTGTGCCCCACACACACACACACACACACACACACACACACACATCTCATCGGAGAACTATTACAACTTTATTGACAGTTATATGTCATTCATGAGGGAGGACATATATAAACATAAACACTTAACAAATCAAACCATATGTAAATAGACAAATGAAAACCTAAAACCAAAATAAAAAAAAACCAAGAAGATAAGAAAATATAAGAGAAGGGAGTACAGGATAAATTAATACTCAGTCTGGTGAATACAGCTTATCAAAAATTTCTGAAGGTGTTATTTTCTCTGGTGACTGCATGGTCTTTCCCACTGGGTCTTAAATTGCTGGTATTGTTGTTTGTTCTTTGTTTCATTTGATAAGATTTGCTACAAATTTGCCTGATTTATATTCATAGTTTTCGTGTCTGAGTATTTGTAATAAAACTTTAGTTTTCTTATTTATCATTTCATTCAACTGGAATTTGTGAATTCACTTTGTACTTCTTCTGTGGGGTTGTTTACTATTATGCTTTTTACTCAAGTTTGGATTCTTTATCAGTATCTTTCTCTTTCTTATATGTAGAATACGATGGTATTTTTCCTCTTAATACTACCTTTCCAGTTTCCCAAAGTATTATTGATGGGGTTTTTGGAGAATCATTTATATCTATGAAGGATGCCTACTCTCTTTTAATGTAAGTGATAAATTCGGAATCATTGCGCAAGAAAATGTTGAATCACCACCTAAAGAATGGTTTGTGGTGATGGTTTTCTTTCAAGATGATTGAGACTGGGGTATGGTCACAGATTGTAATGGGGTGAATTTGTGTACGTATGATGCATGGGATAATTGAGTTACTAATTAGAATGTAATCGCATGGTGGACCGGTGAGTATCTGGATTTTTAGGTCACCAACCATCGCCAAGAACAAAATCACTCATGAACTGTATTACTGTTTCTCTAGAGTTCCAACTGCGAGTGGTGCAGTGAGTTTTGACTTGGTCGTTGTGTCTACATATGGATCAATAACAGTATTAAAATCTCCACCAATTATAATTGGGGAGTCAAAAAGATTGGAGAGTTGCATAAAAAAGTTGTGGAAGAAAGTAGGATTGTCTTTTGTCATTGCATTGTTGTTAATGGTAATATTTATTATAATAAATCGGTCTTTGGGCACCATGATAGTGCTGCTATGAACTAAACACACACACACACACACACACACACACAGAGTACTGTGCAAAAGTCTTACGCACATGCAAAGAAATGCTAGAGCAAAGATGCCTTCAAAAATAATGAAATTAAATGTTTCTAAATAAAATATACATCTATAAAGAGCCATAAACAGTAATAAATGAAACAAAGTTAATATTTGGTGTGACGATCCTTTGCTTAAAAAAACAGTATCTCAGGTACAATTTGTGCAGTTTTATAAGGAAATGAGCTGTGTTACTGAGCATCTTGCAGAAGCAGCCACAGTTCTTCTGGAGACGGTCACACTTGCTTCTTATTTTTGCAGCAAAATCCAGCAGCCTTCATTATGTTTTTTTGTCTGAAAAGTGTCTCTTATGTAATCTGCTGCTTTCTTTACTCGCATACAACCATTTTTGTGCAACATTTAATTTTGTGCTGTTTGTGCTGTCCAGAACTAATGTATGGAAATCTAAAATGTTTTTGTACTGAATCACTGAATTACTGAATAATGTAGAAGTCATAAAATAAAAATCTATAACAAAGTTTGTACTAAAAAAAATAGGGTGCCTAAAACTTTTGCACAGTACTGTATATATATATATATATATATATATATATATATATATATATGTGCTGGGAATACATAACTGAAATTTGGTGTTTTCATTTTGTGTTGGTCTGATTCCGTAAGGTGGGTTTCCTGTAAAAGGCATACATTTGCATTCAGTTTAGTGAGGTGATTGAGTACCATATTTTTTTCCCCTAATACTATGTATGTTCCATCTTATGATTTTTAATCATGACATGTTAGAAAGTTAGGTGTAGTAGGGTGAACCAGTGTTCTAATGTTGTGGTGTGTGTATGCTGCTGCAGTTAAAGGTATATGTATGCATATCATGAATTATTCTAGGTTTTCTTGTTGGTGTTATAATGTTTGGATGTCGACAGACAGGCATAAATTTATGACATAGGAAGTAAACAAACATACATTATTACAATTATTATTACTTTGGGTTCTTTTCCTTTGTTTAGCTTGTGTCTGTAGTGTTCCATTTTGGCAACAATGGGTCTTAGAAGTTTGCTCTGGGCATTTTTTCCCCTGAGGCAGTGCACGCAGTGAACTGTTATGTTCTTGGTTGTTTTGTATGGGATTTTTTGTTTGGTGATTAGGAATTACTTTATTGACTTCTTGGGACCTTCGGTTGCATTTTAGGAAATACCAGAAAAAAAGAAATGTTTCTCATACTATGAGCCTGTAGCTGTAGTATTGTCTCTTTCATCTGCTTGTTTTCTTTCATTATGGATGAAATCTAGTTTATCAAGTTGCTAAAGGAATGTTGTAGTGTTTTATTCTCTTTGTTTAATGCTGTGATTTGTTTCTGACTAAACTCCAGACTTTTGCGTAATGCTTGGAATTCTTTAGTACTTCTACTTCTTTATGGAACTCTGCTTCTTTTGGTGAACTGGGTGGATGTGTTCTTTTGGAGGTATTTGTTGAATTCATTTTACCACTTTTTTGCATCTTCTTTGTCTTGATTCATGATGATCAGCTGGTAGTAGTACTGATTGATGAAACCTTCTAGTTCTTCTAGGTTGTTGAGTTGGAAAAACAAATAATTGTGGTAGTATAAAGATATTTGGATTATGTTTGTTTAGGTGATGACCTAGGGGCTGTATGCCTTAATGCTTGCACTCTGCCTCACAAGAATATGTGTTAGTGCGTCATGGGAACTGTGCCTGTTGACTTCTCCATTCAATTAAGAACACAGGTTTTCAGGTAAGGTTATTGTTATTGTTTAGTGGTGGCCTTCATTTTGTGTATTGCTTTGGATGTATGTTTGGGGACATTACAGACCCATCTACAGTCTTAAACACATGGCAGACGCTACTGGATTTTGGGCTGAAACTTCCTGATACTTGGCAGAATTTGATTCTAATTTAACAAAAACACCAGATATCCATATTTTTTTCCAGTGGTTTGGGTGATTTTCCTTGTCATTCTTACCAAACAATCTCATTAGCATCACAGCATGAGTCAGTAGTCAATACCACATTGGTGAGGAAGACCAGTGGCTCCACCAACATAAGTTAGGCAGTGGGTTGGGGAAGCTAGGTAGGGAAGCAAGATAGTGGTACAGAAATCTCATACACCAATATATTTAGAGTCTCCACCACACCTGGAGGAGAGAGTGGAGCCCAGGCTGAAGCACAGAAAGTAGTAAGCATATGATGAACCACTTCACTCTTTAGTCCAGTGACCACTCTCCAGCCAGCTTAAATTTCTGAGGTTCTCGGAACACCGATGAGTCAGTGAAAAAGAGCATTATATTACTGTAAGAATAACTGCTGTAAATTAACCGGTCACTCACTCACTTTCATCTATAAACTTGTTTGCAATGTGCAGTTAATTTGCAATGGATCTGGAGCCTATCTCAGGGACACACTCATTCATACCTAAGTACAAACTGTCTTAGGCTGGTCACCTACTGGCATGGTTTTGGGAGTTGGAAGGAAATCAGGGGATCCTGGAGGAAACAGACACGGGGAGAACATACGTAACTCCTCACAAACTGTAACCTTGGATCGAACCCAGGACTCTAGAACTCAAATTAACAGTTATATTGTTGTTTTAACTAACTTATTTTAATTGTTTTAACAGACTTAACTGACATGTATAAATATTTTGATATAAAATATTTTAATTACACATTAAGAACTTAAAGTACAATTAAGTTACACAGTAATAAAATACTAACTTGAAAGATTACACAAGAATTTAAAATAAATCTTGACACAGTCAAACCTACCCCTAACTCTAGTCCTGAGTTAGTGTTATAATAATGTACAAACTATGCCAAAACTAAGACAACTGGTGGCATTAGTGTTTTAGTAGGTACACTGGCTTGTACATAATATGTCTTTCTTTTTTTAAGAGCCAGAATTGAGAATCGACTTTAGTCAGGCTGAATCCACTCGAAAAATATCTGAAAGAGCCATTGGAGGAATCATTGGAGTATTATTTTGCATGGCTGTAGGATTAATAGCATTCAGCTTCTGGAAATGTAAAGGTGAGAAAAAAAAGTTATTCTTTATGAAATAGAAAAAATGTATAGTTTCATTGTTAATTAGACCTTTCAGATTACTACTATTTAAAAGTTTATGTAAGCTAATAAACACTTAATAATTTACATTTTATTTTCCCTTTATCAGGTCAGTAAGGAACCAAGGATTCACGTGAAGAAAAGGTATTGGTTAATACAGTGAGATTCTACTGTCTACACTGAAAAGAGGAACACTGCAGATAACCTTTGTTCATTAAAATATGTTTTGCACAAATCTAGTGATGAGTGCCAACAGTTTAGCGGTATTATGATCTTAGATCATTAAACAGAAATTGTTACCTGCTAGTTTTTTGTTGAGGAAAGTGACACATTACAGTATGAAGTGCATAGTAATTTTAAAGCTATGGTTCAATTAATTTGTACGAGTTGGGGCAATAATTTTCAGATTTATAAGTCTCTTGCAGTCTGTTCCAGAATGAGGGTGCTGTTTTATATCCAAATTATCACTGCACCTCCAGCCCAAATTGTGAAGCTATGCAAACTATGAGAAGTGTGTTTGTAGCACCCCTAATGTCTCCTACAAATGCACTGGCCCTTATTCATCAAAGCTGCATAGAAAGGAGTGCAGAAATGAGCATGACATATGAATGAATCTATGCCTGATTCATGACACTTGGGGTAATTATTGGTGATATTAAATGCAAATCAAGCATTATTCAGGTTGCTAATATTACACTCAAATTTAGAATCACTCCAACCAGATACGAGTTTGTTTGTACAGACGCCAAAGTGGGTGGAATTTGTGTGTAGCCCCTCGCACCCACAAAACTCACAAGTTAAAGTTCTATGGATGGGAGGCACATCTAAAATTACTTCAGGTCACAGATTTCAGTATTTAGTGTTCAGAATCTAATGTTCATAATCTGGGAATGACTACTTGCTTACCTCACCCTGTATACCTTACCTCTGTAAGTTCTAGCCTCAATGGGAATATTCATTTATAATAGTAACATGTACCCATTTCCCTTTGTCACCAAAAAAATCACAGGAGATAAAAAAAAAAAAATAAAATAAACATTGACATTTATTAACTTCTTAATTTTAAATTAAATCAAATTATACCAATCAATCAAACCCCATACATTTTAAACTCCAAAATAAACAAATTCATTGGAAATGAGTGAATTATATTAATGAATTACATTAACTGTAAATAGACACACAATATGAATAATTCAAAATCAAATTATGCCCCCACAAAAATTACCCAGCTCGTCAGCGCGCAATGTTGGAGCTCACTAACTGGGAAACACTTATGAGTACTCACAAAATCAGAAGAAAAAGCGAATTCCAAGAACACAGTACCAGCTTACAAGACACGAGGAAGTGATGACACAATAGGCAGATCTAGTCGTGAAAGGTTGTCCATGAACCATCACTCACAAAGATGAATCGGATGACATGTCCAGGCAAATCCTCCATCTTGTGATGCAAACAGGCCCCAATCAGCAGCACAGGCCCAATTAGCAGTCTCGGTCTCTTCGAGTAGATCGCTCCGTATTCCTGGATTTTGTTGTTCCTCGCTCTCACTGAACTCCGAACCTTACGAAATGTTCATCAATACTTCGATGCTAATTAAACACTGATTTAGTCTTTCTTCCAAGTTTGCCAACGGATTAGGTCAATAGTAGGGAAAAAACAAAACAAAACTGTGACTTCTTCCTTCATGTGTGCATGTGCTCATTCTTTTCAGTTTCTAGCTTTGCGCTCCATTTTGTGAACTCTCTCTCTCTCTGTGGCTCAGTTCGCGTACCCAATCCCCCCCCCCAAAATAAAATAAAATAAAAAATAAAAAAATAAACCGCCCCTTGAACTCTAGGGGTCATAATGTAAACACCTTATTGGTTAATCAATCACACTTATTTTAATTAAACGTAAATTACAATTTCTGTTTTTTAAACTTTACATCAATTTTAAGCCTTTTTAAACATGAATTAACAAATATGAATTTACAAAAGGAAATAAACAACAGGAAACACTTTCTAAATTAAACATTCCTTCGTGAATACAAAATATTATTACATATTCCCCATTTCACCTACAAATGTAGAATTTCTAGAAAACTTAATTTAGAAAACCCTTTTTAAAGTTAACAAAACACTTAATTCGGTAGACCCTAATGCAGCAGGGTCTACCCATTTTACAGTCAGATATAACCACATAACTTTTTGGAGTTAAGGAAAGGAACCTTGAAGGACAGATGGTAGTGGACATTGCTAAGAGGATGGACATGGCTGTGGTTAACACTTATTTTCAGAAGAGGGAGGAGCATAGAGTGACTTACAAGAGTGGAGGTAGGAGCACACAGGTAGACTACATCCTATGTAGAAGAGGCAATCTGAAAGAGATTAGTGACTATAAAGTGGTAGTGGGAGAGAGTGTAGCCAGACAGCATAGGATGGAGGTGTGTAGGATGCCTTTGATGGTCTGTAAGAAGAAGAGGTCAAAGACAGAGATAGAGAAGAAAACCAAGTGGTGGAAGCTGAAAAACAGAGGAATGTTGTGAGGACTTTAGACAGAAGTTGAGGCAGGCTCTGGGTGGTCAGGTAGTGCTGCCAGATGACTGGGAAACTATGGCAGAAGTGATCAGGGTGACAGGAAGAAAGGTGCTGGTTGTGTCATCTGGAAGGAGGAAAGAAGATAAGGAGACTTGGTCGTGGAATGAGGAAGTTCAGGATAGTATCCAGAGGAAGAGGTTAGCCAAGAAGAAGTGGGACATGGACAGGACTGAAGAGAATAGACAGGAATACAAGGAGTTACTAAGGCCAAGTGGTGTCTAAGGCCAAGCAGGAGGCATATGACGAGTTGTACACTAGGGTAGACACTAGAGAAGGACAGAAGGACTTGTACAGGTTAGCTAGGCAGAGGGATCGAGGTGGGAAGGATGTGCAGCAAGTTAGAGTTATTAAGGATAGAGATGGAAGGGTGCTCACAAGTGAGGAGAGTGTACAGAGGAGATGGAAGGAGTACTTTGAAGAGCTGATGAATGAGGAAAATGAGAGGAAAAAAAGAGTAGAAGAGGTGACCTCAGTGGAACAGAAAGTAGATAAGATTAGAAAGGATGAAGTCAGGAAGGCTTTGAAGAGGATGAAAAGTGGAAAGGCAGTTGGTCCGGACGACATCCCGGTGGAGGTCTGGAAGTGTCTAGGAGAGGCAGCAGTGGAATTTTTAACTAGTTTGTTTAACAGGGTTTTAGAGAGTGAGAAGATGCCTGAGGAATGGAGAAGTAGTGTATTAGTGTTGATCTTTAAGAATAAGGGTGACGTGCAGAGTTGCAGCAACTATAGGGGGATAAAGTTGATGAGCCATACAATCAAGCTATGAGAAAGAGTAGTGGAAGCTATGTTAAGGAAGGTAGTGGAGATTTGTGAGCAGCAGTATGGCTTCAGGCCCAGAAAGAGCACAGCAGATGCAGTTTTTGCTCTGAGAATTTTGATGGAGAAGTATAGGGATGGTCAGAGGGAGTTGCACTGTGTGTTTGTAGACTTGGAGAAAGCATATGACAGGGTGCCAAGAGAAGAGCTTTGGTACTGTATGAGGAAGTCAGGAGTAGCAGAGAAGTATGTCAGAGTGGTGCAGGACATATATGAGAGGAGCAGGACAGTGGTGAGGTGTGCTGTAGGTCAGACAGAGGAGTTCAAAGTGGAGGTGGGACTGCATCAGGGATCGGCTCTGAGCCCCTTCCTGTTTGCTATGGTGATGGACCAGTTGTCAGAGGAGGTCAGACAGGAGTCTCCTTGCACAATGATGTTTGCGGATGACATTGTGATCTGTAGTGAGAGCAGGGAGGAGGTGGAGGTTTGCGCTGGAGAGAAGAGGAATGAAAGTCAGTCGTAGTAAGACTGAGTACATGTGTGTGAATGAAAGGGAAGTGGATCAGTAAGATTACAGGGTGAAGAGGTGAAGAAGGTACAGGAGTTTAAGTACTTGGGGTCAACAGTCCAGAGTAATGGAGAGTGTGGGAAAGAGGTAAAGAAGCGAGTGCAGGCAGGTTGGAATGGGTGGAGAAAGGTGTCGGGAGTTCTGTGTGATAGAAAAACATCAGCGAGAATCAAGGGGAAGGTGTACAAGACAGTGGTGAGACCAGCCATGCTGTATGGTTTAGAGACAGTGTCACTGAGGAAGTGACAGGAGTCAGAGCTAGAGGTAGCAGAGCTGAAGATGTTGAGGTTCTCTTTGGGAGTGACAAGGTTGGACAGGAC
>CM040995.1:11231665-11257625 GCA_022985145.1 Pangasius djambal | reverse complement strand
TATTGGTAGGAGAATGTTGGACATGGAGCTGCCAGGCAGGAGGCGAAGAGGAAGGCCAAAGAGGAGGTATATGGAGGTAATAAATGAGGATATGAAGCTAGTGGGTGCAAGTGTTGAGGATGCAGAAGATAGGGATAGGTGGAGAGTGATGATTCGCTGTGGCGACCCCTGAAGGGAAAAGCCGAAAGAAGAAGAAGATATAACCACATAACTCTGATAAACAAGGGTCAACACAATAAAGCTGGGATGAATGAAAAAAAATTAAACGAATGTGAGATTATTACTAATCTGGACCTGTGGTTGAATAGCTGCATTGGTTGTTTAGTTTTTGTTGTCTTGTCTGCTTTAAATCCAACATTATTTTGTTTAGTGAAATATTTATGATTATGCATATTTAAATCTGTCACATAATCGACAAACCTGTCTTTTCATCTGTCATTTGCCATTATAATAGCCTTGTGATGGACTAGCATATAGTTCATTGTGTAAGGGAGACCAGGGATGAGAGTAACTGTTTTTATTTTATGCCATTATGTTTCGAGTTGGTTTATGGCATTACATTTTTGGGTTGTTCGTGCATCCATCTGTCTGTCCGTCCATCCATTCAAAATTCTCATTAGTGTGATATCTTAAGAATGAGTCGGTAGGATTCATAATGAATTATCATTGAAACCAGCAGATGAACTGATTAGATTTTGGAATTGATCCAAACATGGTCAAGGTCACAGCAAGGTCAAATGTATTAAATAGTTTTCCTTCAATAGCATCCTCTCTGTTTGAAGTATATTTTAAAGGAATTTGAGGCATACAAATTAGTAAAAAAGATGGACTAGACTTGTTGGTGGCGGAGGTGTCCCCCATTGATGCCATTGTTATCTTGTTCTACTAGTTTAGTTTCTCAAAGACCAACCAAAACTTGATAAAAAATTTTTGTTTCCTATATCCTGATGCAAGTTAAGCTGCTTTACAGTTAGAAGTAGGAAATTAGATGTAAATAATCATCGAATGCAGTGACAGAACTGCTACAATTTACACCAGAATGCCATTCACTTACGACATGCTCTGGGGTGGAATGTCGCAGTAAGGAATATATTAGTAAAGGGGAAGAAACAAAAATGGCATATAACTCAACATTAAAAATTTTAAACAAGGAAACCATGCAGGCTAAACAGCTTATTTGCTAAGTAATATAACATACTGTCAGGTCCATAAATAATTAGACATTGACAAAATTATTGTTATTTTATCTGTCTACCACAGTATGTTGGAGTTGAATTATATAATAAATATGAAAGTGCAGACCTTTAGCTTTAATTTGATGGTACTTACATGCAGGTTGGGTGAAGGGTGTAGGAATTGTAGCACTTTTACCAAACATTTGGAATCTGTTGCTGTTAACTCTCAATATGAATTCAGAAGAGCTGTCACTGTCAGTGAAGCAAGCTATCATTAAGCTAAAAAATCAAACCAAACCTATCAGAAAGAGAGCAAAAACATTAGTTGTGGCTGAATCAACTATTTGGTACATGTAAAAAAAAGAGAGAGAATGCACTGGTGAGCCCAAGAACACCAAAAAGGCCTGGAAGACCATAGAAAACAACTCTGGGGGAAAAACAGAATAATTATTTCCCTGGTGAAGAAAAACCCTTCACAACAATTCAGGAACAACCTCCAAGAGGTAGGCATATCTGTGTCAAAGTCAATAATCAAGTGAAGCTTTCACCAGAGTAAATACAGAGGGTTTACCACAAGAAATAACCCTTTGTTAGGCCTCAAAAACAGGAAGATTAGAGCTTGCCAAACCCTCTAAAAAAGCCTGTACCGTTGTGGAACAACATCCTATGGACAGATAGGATCCAACTGAGCATGCATTTCATTTGCTGAGGACAAAACTGAAGGCAAAATGCCCGAAGAACAAGCATGAACTGAAGACAGCTGCATTAAAGGCCTGGCAGGGAAGAAACCCAGTGTCTGGTGATGTCTATGGGTTCTAGATTCAGGCAGTCATTGCCTGCAAAGGATTTGCAACCAAGTATTAAAAATTACATTTTAATTTATTGTTAATGTTAGTTCGTCCAATTATATCAACTCCAATATACTGTGGTAGACAGCTAAAAACAATAACTTTGTCAATGTCCAAATATTTTAGAGGAGAGCTGCCTGATGGGTGGGAATTGGCCATAACTAAATTAGGGAGAAAATCAGGGAAATCACCCCCCTCCCCCCAATATCTTTTCACTTCACTTAATTTACATCTAATTTACCCTTTCTGTAATTTGGTTCCAGATAAAAGTCTTTCAGGTGCTGTTAGGCTGTTAAATAATATTTTATTGGCATAGATGTGAGTCAAAATAACTTTCATTTCTACGTCTGAGAAAGTCTATTTTAGCTGTATGAGTATTGACTTTTATGCAGTTTTGTGGGCACCACAATAAATGCAAATCACACAACTTTACTAAAAGATTGATAAATGAGGCCCATTGCAATTATAAAACTCAAACCTGAACTGAAAATTAGTTTTTTTGGGAATAAAATATAGATTGTTTCTATAACATGCAGGTTGGTAGTCAAGTGGCAGTACACAACTGCATGATGTCAGCATATACTTTATTAAGAAGTCCCAAAATCAGTTCCAGTCATGGATCGATATATGGACATGCAGCATCAAAGGAGCAAATCCATACTCAAAAAAAAAAAAAAAAAAAAAAAAAAAAAAAAAAAAAAAAAAAAAAAAAAAAAAAAAAAAAAAAAAAAAAAAAAAAAAAAAAAAAAAAAAAAACAGGAAACAGGCACAGGTCAAAACACAAAAATATCCGAAAACTCGGAACAAGGAACATAGTAACCAGCGTCTTGGAACTTAGTGTCATGAAGCATGATGAGACCAATATGAGGGCAATATACCAATGACAAGACAGTGATGGAAACAGGACTCAGATCAAAACAAAACACAGAAGTATTGTTCGTGCTGGAAGCCGCAGCATGCACAGCGCAAGCTGAAAGCCATAGCATGCACTGAGAGGGGGAATTACATGACAGTTTCTTGTAGACAGCTACCTTTTCAGCCTACACTTAACACTACACTGTCCATGTAACTGTAATTAATTCCTTTTTGGAGATAATGAGACTGTTACAACTGATCTGTATTACAATCCATTCTCTAATCCTCTATTCCCACCTTGTCCCCAGTGTTCCCTGGCTATGCTCCAGATCCACAGCAGCCCTGACCAGGATAAAGCACCTACTGGAGAGGATTGTACGCAAGCAGCTTCATGTTCACATATCAACAAAACAGAACCTGATGAATGATAATAACTTTCTTGAAACCTGAGAGAACTAGCAATCATAAATTGGTTACTCAGACATAATTTTGTTTGATGTTAGTTTAAAGAGTATATTGAGTATTGGAGCCTATTTGTGTGGTGACCTCAGAAATGATTCCTGAGCAATTTTTGCAGTGTGGCAGGGCACATTATCCTGCTGAAAGAGGCCACTGCCATTAGGGAATACTGTTGCCATGAAGGGGTGTACTTGGTCTGCAACAATGTTTAGGTAGGTGGTACGTGTCAAAGTAACTTGAAAGTTACTTTGATATGTTCTGCCTGAATGCCAGGACCCAATGTTTCTCAGCAGAACATTGCCCAGAGCATCACACTGCCTCTGCCGGCTTGTCTTCTTCCCATAATGCATCCTGGTGCCACCTGTTCCCCAGGTAAGTGACGCACAAGTGACGATGTAAAAGAAAATGTGATTCATCAGAACAGGCCACCTACTTCCATTGCTCCATGGTCCAGTTCTGATGCTCACATGCCTATCATGTGTGCACTTTCGGCAGTGGACATGAGTCAGCTTGATAGGTAGGCCTATGTAATTGATCACACTGGTACAGCGACGCAATGTCTATCCCAACTTTAAATTGGATATTAAATAGATGTCTTTGTTTTATCTCTATATTCCATTTTTCTTGCCACATCCTATTCAGAGCTGCTTTAATAATTCCTTTAACTTCTGTTTTACTTAGTGAGATTTTAATATCAGTCTTATCATGCCTTAATGTCTTCTTAAATAGTTTATCCACATCCTCATTCCCCTCCAGCCCTACATGGGCTGGGATCCATACAAACGAGATGTTCACTCCTATTTGATTTATTCTACACAGATTTTCTGGATTTTCATATAATATGTTTTGTCTAAATATTGACTTCCTACTGTTTAAACTTGCTAAGACTGAGTATGAATCTGAACATACCACAACATTCATAGGATGAATATCTTCCACCCATTTCATAGCCATTAGTATAGCCATTAGTTCTGTTGTAAATATTGAAATATGATTAGATAATCTATTAGTAATACTATATTTAAAATAAGGAATATATACTGCTGCTGTATAGCCTGAATCAGGATTTTTTTTTTTGAACCATCAGTGTATACCTGAATGCTATTATATATAAATAAATAAATATTTTTGATTTGAGTACTGTGACATAATTATATCCTTAGAAATATTTTCATTTATTTTATTGTGCAACTGAAGATCTACAATTGGCATTCGGAACAGCCAAGGAGGTATTGCAGGTACTATCACAGTAGGACTTACATTTATACATCAATACTTCATTTCTTAGCTTCTTTATCAGCATTCCATTAAAAATTACTTGAATTTACATATTCATGTTCCCAGCATTTTTCCAACATTTTTTTGACTGGATGAGTATCTATGTGCCCCTTTAGTGAACACCAATATGCCATCCTTTTTATGTCTCCTGATTTCTAATGGCATCTCTGCCATTTCCACCTGTCTTGCTGATACAGGAGATGATCTGAATACCCCACATACTATTCTTAAGGTTTGACATTGTATGCCACTTATTTTCCTTAACAATGATACTGATGCCGAACTATATGCCATAGTCTAATATTGGTCTTTATCATTGCACAATATACTCTTTTTAATCACTATCTAGTTGCACCCCAGTCTACCAGACATCTTAATATGTTTATTCCCTTCTTACATTTATCTATCATTTTCTGTATATGTGATGCGAATGTTAGCTTTGAATCCATCCACATCCCAAGGAACCTAATTACTGGGATTTGTTCCAATGCTTGGTCAAGTTTTTAATTTAACATTTGGAATTTTCTTTTTCTTTGAAAAACATATCACTAGTGTTTTTGTTTTCTACAGACAGACAGAAGCTCCAGTTGTTTGCACATTTTCCGACTTCATTAACTGCAATCTGCATACTTCTCTCCACATATGCAACAATCCGTCCTCTTTTCTACAAGGCACCATCGTCTGCATATAAGAATTTGCCATTTCCTGGTCTATTAATTGAAAAAATGTAATTTATTGTAATATTGAACAAAACCTTGTGGGGTACTGTTATCTGTTGTGTAAGCTTTTGAATAACTTGTACCGACTCTCACTTGTATGGTCCTATCAAATAAAAAGTCCATGATCCAATTATATAATCTCCCTTTAATTCCCATTTATCTAATTTAATTAAGTATCTCTTTCTACAGAATATTGTAGGCTTTTTCTACATCAAAAATACTCCTATTAATACTATATTAATACTATTAATATCTATTAATACTTCTTTATTCACTATTGCCTTTCTTATTTTAGATTCTAGACATATTGAATCCATTGGTTATGTTGTTTCCTAAAACCACTCTGATGTGCGTACAATAAGTTCTTTCTTTCTACTATAAAATTTAAACAAGCTATTACCATTCTTTCCATTAATTTACATAACTTGGATGCTTAAGTGATTAGTCTGTAATTTGCTGCTATAGAAAGATTCTTTCCTGGCTTGGCAATTGGAATTATCTCTCCATGTTTCCAAGAGGAAGGGAGCTTCTCTTTGTTCTGTTTGTACTCTCATATTTTCTGATATATTATTGTTACTGTGTACCAACACCTCTGCCTTTTCACTGTTGGACATGATATATTTACCCTCATTTATTAAAACTGGTATACTTTTGTATCCCTCCCATCTTCCTAATCATACTCCACATTTAGCTAATACCTGTACTCTCACCTATTTCATTACAAAATTATCTCCAGTAATTTCTTTTAGTTACCATTATTATTCTTCAAACAACTGCCTGGGTTCTCTTATATTTTATAAAGTCATCAAATGTGATTTCTTTACCTTCCTTAATGCTCTATTTCTGATTTGAACTACTTCACTGCATTCTTCTGTCTACCCCGGTACCGCCTTTTCCCTTCTCACCTCTTTACATTTTCCAATTATCTACAAAGAATTATATTTATTCTATTACTTAATTCCTTTACATCTTCCAAGTCATTTTCCATCCTTAACATTCTAAATTCATATAATTCTTCAAATTTATACCAGTCTACTGTTTTAAACCTCCATCTAGGAATTTTCTCCTCTTGACATTTTACCACTTCTATCTGATAAGGTAGTGATCACTCCTCATAGTACTATGCTCAAGTACTTCCTATTCACATTATCTGGCCAAACATTGCTATATAATTGTTAAACCTATAAATGAGTTGCTTCCCCTATCTACATCTATTCTTGTCGCACTTCCATCATTAAGACGTACAAAATGATTGCAATCTATTATTTCTTCTACCACATACCCATTTTGATCATTAATTTCACTTCACAAAGTAGTGTGCATTAAAATCACTGCACCACACTAACTTAAAATTACCCTCACCTCCAATATTTTACATTAAGTTTTTATTTAATCTTTTACATGGATTATAAAAATTAATTACTCTAATATTCTGATTTCCAGGTCTTACTTCCACCACTACTGATTAAAATTCCTCATTCGCACCCACCTCCCTGAATGCTACTCCTTGTGTAATCAAAGTTACTTCTCCCCCACCATTCCCTTTAATCCTATCCTTGCATACTGGAAAATGTCCTTGAACCACAAAATTTAAGTGAGGCTTTAACCAAGATTCTTGTATGCATATTATATTAGGTTTATCCCTGAAATTATCTATATACTTTTTGAATTCTTGTCCATTTGCTACTATACTCCTTGCATTCCACTGCAAGATTACCAAAACCATTATGAGCCTCCACATACTGTCTGAGTATTTGTAGTTTGCACTTTTAGCTTCTCATTTATCTGATCTACTGTTATTCCTTCTACATTCAGGTACTTTTCTGCTGCCCTAATGATTATTATTATTCTTTCAGTTCTAATCTCAGTTTGGGCCGAACAGTTTACTACTTCTGCAATAAATGTAATGAATGCCAATTTATCCGCCATGATGTTGTTTTCATTTACTTTACCTTGATTCAGACACTTATTTCTTATCTTCAGGGGTCCAACTGTTTTGCTTCCTTCTTTTCTGTCAACTGAACTTGCTTATTTGCCTCTGCATATGTCATATTTCTTCTGTTATCTTAATATTTTGTACCTTGACAACATTTATTTTTACCTGACAACCTACATATCCTGCACTGTGTTCTCCCTCACAGTTGCAACATTTAAGTTTCACTCCTTTCTCACACTTTCCTTAATTGTGTTCCGCTCCATATCTTGCACACTGTTGTTTTCCTTTACATACTGTTGCCACATATCCATATTTCTGACATTTAAAACATCTCAGTGGGGTGGAATATATGGCCTAACCCCATAACTCATAACTCCAAGAAACACTCTATCAGGCATTTTTTTTCCTCATCAAAATGTAGCATCACCAAGAGGCTATCAATCCTCTCCTTGTTTTGGGTATCTTTCAACTACCTAGCATCAATCACTGTTGCTCCCGAAATACTTCTCTTAATTACATCCACAGAAACATTAGTGGGTATTCCTGTGACAACTCCTCTCACCCATTTCCTTTCTCCCATAACAGTACATGTAACATTTTGTCCTAGTAATAGTGTTAACCCTAGGGCTGCCTTTTGTTGTTTGCTGTCTTTACAAAACAATAGCATTTACCATCTTGCAACATCTGAGCACTTTCAATGTTTCCAATCATTTCTCTCAGTGCTTTTGTGGGCTTCAGAGGATTCAGTTTATTTGTCACTACTGCCATAAACTTTACCAATACATTATACTTCCCTTTTCTTTTTCTGGACTGATGATTTTCTCTCTCACTTTCTGTCCCTGAAGTATGACTCCAATCTTTGTTTATTTTGTGCTTTGGTACTTCTGCCTTGTCTACTCCCACCACATTCCAGTATACTCTTTACTCCTGTTCATGTTATTCCTAATCTTCCCATTTCTTCCATCATTTCTTTTCTCTCTACTTCATATTTCCTACAACTAACAAGCACATGCTCTACAGATTCCCATACCTGACAATGATCACACAAACCAGTTGGATGCTTCCCTATAATGTGAAGTGTACTATTCAGATTACTGTGTCCTATTCTTAACCTAGTCACAATTGTCTCCTCTTTTCTGTTTCTTCCCTTACTTTCCACAATACCAACTCTATTTTAAATGGAATAAAAATGTCTTCCTTTTATCTCCCGATCCCACTGCTGCTGCCACTCTTTAATGATTTCTTTCCATACAATGCTCTTTCCATTTGATTTTGAGAGACTAATACTTATGTCTGTTTTCTTTTTTTGACAGCTTATTTGGCTAGTTTGCCCACTCTTTCATTACCCATTATGCCTGTATGAGTGGGAACCCGAATGAATATGACCTCAGTTTCCTTATTCTTGACTGTATTAACATTATTTTATAAAGTAAATCCTGTCTACTGGTCATACCTGACATGAGACTGCACAAGGCAGAGACTGAATCAATATATTCTAGGGCTTTGTTTGTTTTGTTTTGCTCAACCCATTGTAAAGCCATCAGGATGGTACTCAACAGTATATATGCTTAGGTAATTTGAAGTCCATCTGCATAGCTCACTTCTCTGGCTAGGAACTACAACTGCAGAGCCTGTGCTTCCTGTTATTGGATCCTTCGATCCATCTGTAAAAACCTTTTAATAATCTTTATACTTAGATTCCACATATCTACAAAACTCATTCCCTAAATCTGTACTTTTACTTTTTGTCTGGATTTGAAGTAGTTCCAATCTACCACTAGAGTTTCTAGCATCCACACAGGGGTAATTGGCCATAATATGGTTGGGAAAAACGTCTCCAGGTTACGCATGTAACCATGGTTCCACGAGGGAACGAGACACTGTGTTGAAACGCTATGGGAACGCCTTCAGTGTGACCGCGCTCTGAATCACATGTGTAATCAGTCCAATGGATGGGCGAGACGTCACGGACGGGGTGACATAGTGACCCAGAAGCATAAAAGCCCGAGCGGTAAGCACCGCGCTAGCTTCTGAGAATGAGGCAAGCGTGGCAGGGATGCCGGAAGTGTGGCACTGAGACGCAGCGTCTCGTTCCCTCGGGGAACCATGGTTACATGCGTAACCTGGAGACGTTCCCCTTCAGGAACTCGAGCTGCGTCGAAACGCTATGGGAACGAGTATGCCCACGCCGCCAGATTTACAAATCCCTGCCCAGTGTGGAAAAGGCACAGCTAAGGTAAAAGGACAGAAGAGCCAGGAGTGGCTCGCATATCCAGGCCGTAGAACTTGGCAAAGGTCAGGGGCGTGGACCAACCCGCCGCGTTGCAGATGTCCTGCATGGACACACCTGCCAGAAAGGCCTTTGAGGCCGCCACACCTCGGGTAGAGTGAGCCTTGACCCCCAAGGGCAAGGGGAGACCAGAGGACTCATAAGCCAGGGAAGTGGCCTCCACAATCCACCGGCTGAGAGTCTGCTTGGTAGCAGGAAGACCCCTCTTCGGGGGCGCACTCTCTCCAGAACTCGGGGGAAAGGCTCGGGGGAAAGGCGTACAGACGCGGCCTCGGCCACATCTGTACCATAGCATCCAGTCCCAGGGGAGCTGGATGAGTCAGAGAGAACCAGAGGGGACAGTGCGATGTCTCCTGAGTCGCAAACAGATCCACCTGAGCTCGGCCGAACATACGCCATATCTGCTCCACCACCTCGGGGTGGAGCCTCCATTCCCCGGGCATCGGCCCCTACCTCGACAGGGCGTCTGCTCCCATATTGAGATGGCCAGGGATATAAGCCGCTCTCAGCGAGAGGAGTTTCCCCTGGGACCACACAAGGACCTGGAGCGCCAGCCTGTAAAGGGGGCGAGAGCGCAGACCTCCCTGGTGGTTGATATAATAGACACGTGGCGACCTCTTAGGTCTGGGAGGAAGTGTTTCAGTGCTAGAAACACGGCCAGCATCTCCAGGCAGTTGATGTGCCAAGTGAGATGGCGGCTGCTCCACAGACCACGGGCTGAGTGGCCACTCATGACTGCACCCCAATCGGTGAGAGATGCATCCTTCGCTAGCTTTACGCGGTGACAAGGAGCTCCCAGCACCGGGCCCTGAGACAAGAAGCCAGGTTCCCTCCACATGTCCAGGGCACATAGGCACCGCCTCGTGACTTTGATCATGCGGAGCGGGTTTCCCCTCAGGGAGAACCCCCTGGTCTTGAGCCACCACTATAGGGGCCTCATGTATAGCAGGCCAAAGGGTATTACGATGGACACAGCTGCCATCAGACCCAGCAGAAACTGCTTCACAGTGAGTGACCAGCCTTCTCTCACTCTCGCGACTGCTGTGAGGATCAAATCGATCCGAGCAGGAGACAGGTGTGCCTGCATCGTGGTCGAATCCCACACCACGCCCAGATAAGTGATTCTCTGTACTGGAGAAAGCACACGCGTTTAGTCTTAACCCCAGCTCTTTCATATGGGCGAGAACGACATCTCGATGCCGAACCGCCATCTGCTCTGATCGAGCTAATATCAACCAGTCGTTGATATAATTCAGTATGCGGATGCCCTGGAGTCACATAGGAGCCAGAGCAGCATCCACACACTTCGTGAAAGTGCGGGATGAGAGTGCTAGGCCGAACTGAAGAACCCGATATTGGTAAGCTTCGCCCCCAAAATCGAACCTCAGGAACTTCCTGTGTTGAGGAAGGATGGAGATATGGCAATATGCATCTTTTAGGTCGACCGTGACAAACCAGTCCTCGGAACTGATCTGAGACACGACCTGTGTTATCGTGAGCATCCTGAACTTCAGTCGAGCGACTGAGAGGTTCAACTGCTGCAAGTCCAAAATGGGACGCAGCCCTCCACCCTTCTTGGGAACAATGAAATACCAGCTGTAGAACCCGGACTCTCTGTCGTGAGGAGGGACCACCTCGATGGCCTCCTTCCTCAGGAGAGCGTGTACTTCCTGTTCCATTACCAGAGCCTGCTCGGGTCCCACCAGAGTGGGAAGAACCCCGGAAAAGTGAGGCGGAGGAGAACCGAACTGAATTCGGTAGCCTCTCTCTATAGTACGCAGGACCCATTGAGACACATTCAGCAGAAGTTTCCATGCTGCCAAATAGCTCACTAAGGGGATCAGCCTCTTGAGACTGACCTCTGGTACGACAAAAGCGGCTAGCTTGGTATCCTGGAGCGGGGAACCAACAGGGGATGATCGGACTAGCTGCTCCGAAGGCCTCCAAAGAGGCCGCGAGCCTCCCAGACCCACTACGTTGCCGGGCGAGAACTGGGAGAAACGCTCGCCGGAGACCGCTGCGCCCTGAAGCACCATAGGTGGCAGGGTTGGCAGACCGACCTCAAATAGACAAACAATGGACAAACAATGGACAAACAATATGACACAGAGACACAATATTGCCGCTTGGGCTTTTATGCTTCTGGGTCACCCCGCTCGTGACGTCTCGCCCATCCATTGGACTGATTACACATGTGATTCAGAGCGCGGTCACGCTGAAGGCGTTCCCATAGCGTTTCGACGCAGCTTGAGTTCCTGAAGGGGAACTCCTTTCCATGCACTCACAAGTCTCTTGCTGCTGCATCCCATGTCCAGCCAAAACTTAATTTTTGTGCTTTCTCCTTTCCCAGCTCACCGGAGACTGCTGCGCCCTGAAGCACGATATGTGGCAGGGTTGGCAGACCGACCTCCCGAGGGCACTGAGGCGAGACAGGCACCGTATAGTGAGGTGTACACCGTCCCGCCCCAGAGGGGCCCGCCCTCGGAAGCCCTGGGCCCAAAGCATCAGGGCTTCTTAGCTGCAGCCCTCCTCGACAAAAGAACGGTCCTCAGATCCGTCTTCGTGTCAGAGGGACCGGGCCCAGAGCGCCGCCGAGACTCCCGGTCCCGCCGTGGGGGAGAGGAGGCAGTATACGGAGGGAGCTGCCCCCGCCCAGCAGCCCGACGAGACAGAGAGCGACGAGGGAGAAACCCCTGGAAGGCCGCCGCCTGTGTACGAGCCTGCTGGTACCTGTCGACGACGGAACTAACAGCATCGCCGAACAGACCAGAGGGCGCCAGTGGGCGTCCATAAGAACGACCCTGTCCTTCTCTTTCATGTCGGACAGGGTCAGCCAGAGGTGTCTCTCCACCATAAACTGGCCGATAGCACAGGCGGTCTCCTTGGTGGCGCGGAGCGAAAGATCAGCAGCCCGCCTGAGCTCTATCAAGTGCTCAGATGGCATCTCCCCCTCATCCAGCTCTTTGAGCAGGTCGGCCTGGTACACCTGTAACACCGCCATGGTGTGCAGACACGCACCAGCCTGACCCGCTGCCGTGTACGCTTTGCCCACCAGCGCTGAGGTGGTTCGCAGCGGCTTGATGGGCAGCGCCGGAGCCTTCAGGGACGACGCACCAGGGGACAGATAGCTAGCTAGCGTCTTTTCAACCCTGGGCATCGCCCTGTAGCCAGTAAGGTCCAGCCCTGCCACTTTAGCATAGTGGGAGGAGGAGGGACTGAATAAACGGGCTGAAAAAGGCCTCCTCCATGACCTCGACACCTCGGTGTGGAGGTCGGGGAAAAAGGGCAGGCTCCGGCATGGAGGTGGCGGTCTATTGCGCAGGAAGCGCTCATCTAGCTTAGACCCCTGCGGTATAACCCGCGTCTCAGTGGGCCAGTCGATGCTAAGTTTAGCAACGGCCCGTGAAACCACCTCCAGCAGCTCCTCATATTGAGGAGACTGTGGCAAATCAGGGTCGGCGCCCTCCACGTCAACCTCCTCGGAGGAAGACAGGCGGAGCGCCGGGCCTGCTCCCCGGGGGGAAGAAACCGCAGAGTGGGCTTCCGAACCCAGAGAGTCGAGAGCCGACTCTGCGTGCTCTGCTCCCAAACATACAACGCAAAGAATGTGTGTATCCCCACCCGTAATATAACGCGGGCAGGGAGGAACATACAGCCTAAAACACTGTCCGCCCTCGCCCTGTTTATGCTTAGTTTTGTCCTTGGCCTTAGGCATGCCTCAGACAACACAAAATAGACAAACAATAGACAAAAAATAAACAATATGACACAGAGCGCTTGCTGAATGACAGAAAGCTAGTGCGGTGCTTGCCGCTCGGGCTTTTATGCTTCCGGGTCGCTACGTCACCCCGCCCATGACGTCTTGCCCATTCACTGGACTGATTACACATGTGATTCAGAGCGCGGTCACGCTGAAGGCATTCCCATAGCGTTTCGACACAGCTTGAGTTCCTGAAGGGGAACTCCTTTCCATGCACTCACAAGTCTCTTGCTGCTGCATCCCATGTCCAGCCAAAACTTAATTTTTGTGCTTTCTCCTTTCCTAGCTGGCCTGTGACACCCTTTTGGTTGAGTGACTATCTCCATGCCCCCTCAAATTTATCAGTAATTTAAGAGCAGCTGTTTCCAACAGAGAATCAGTGGCATTTCTCCTGTCTCAATCTGAAGTGCACTCACTGCTGATGTTCTTACTGCCCCTAAACATACTCTCAAGGCCTGAGCCTGTACTACATCCAGCCTCGCAAGCACAGATTTTGCTGCTGATCCAAATACCACACTCCCATAGTCTAACCTTGATACCTTGATGTTTTTAGAGCTACATATACAATAATCAACCATAACATTAAAACCTCTGACAGATGAAGTGAATAACATTGATTATTTTGTTACAGTGGCACCTGTCAATTGGTCAGAGCACTGGGTCAGAGCATCAACAAAATGGCAGGTCTCATGGGGTATTCCCCCACATGCAGTGGTATGCAGTGGTTAGTACCTACCAAATGTGGTCCAAGGAAGGACAACCAGTGAACTGGCGACAGGGTCATGGTTGCCCAAGGCTCACTGATGTGCGTGGGGGGAGAAGGCTATCCCATCTGGTCCGATCCCACAGAAGTCAAGTGGCTTTATTGTCATTTCAACCATATACAGTGTTATGGGGCTAGGTGATAGGATATTCAAGAGCGTCGCGCAGGGACCGCGCGACGCAATATATGGTGTGGAATGGAGCCAAGTGCGGAGATGGCTCCGCCTAAAATTTAATCACTGCAACTTAAGATCTGTTCTGCCAAAGTTTCAACAGAATGTCGCCTGCTTCACTAGAGAACACAAAACTCTGGACCATGTATACACTAATGTGGCTGATGCTTACAAAGTCACACTCCTCCCCCACCTTGGACAATCTGACCATCTTTCATTGTTTCTGCTGCCCAAGTACTCTCCAGTCATCAAACGTGTGAAACCCACAATCAGGACTGTTAAAGTCTGGCTAGATGAGGCTGACGCCGCTCTCCTGCAGCAGTTCTCACACACTGACTGGAGTGAATTTGCTGACCAGGCCACCGTAGACTCGGACACCAACATAAACACCTACACCAACTCGGTTGTTGAGCACATCAACAGATGTGTGGACCAGGTGACCACGCAGAAAACAATTATAATGTTCCCCAACCAGAAGCCCTGGATGAACCGTGAGGTTCGCCTGCTGCTTAAAGCACGCAACACAGCCTTCAGGTCTGGTGACAGGGAGGCCTACAGCATCGCCAGGGCCAATCTGAGGAGGGGAATCTGCAAAATCCAAGCATGAACATAAACAGCGGATTGAGGCGCACTTCAACTCTGCTGATCCCAGGCGCATGTGGCAAGGGATTCAGGCCATTACTGACCTCAAACCACCCAGCACGTCACCTCCAACAAGCTCTGCCTAACTCCCCGACGAGCTCAACCACTTCTATGCTCGTTTTGAAAAAGGGAGGATGGAGCCCATGCTCAAGGCTGAGCTACTACCAGGTGAGCAGTCACTCACACTCTCCACCTCTGAAGTGTGTGCTACTCTGAACAGGGTAAATGCACGTAAAGCAGCTGGTCCTGATGGCATCCCTGGCTGGGTATTTAGAGCCTGTACAGAGCAACTGACTGGAGTCTTCACAGACATCTTTAACCTGTCCTTAACTCAGGCAGTTGTCCCCACCTGCTTTAAGTCAGCTACCATCATGCCTGTGCCCAAGCACTCCGCTGCAACGACACCCAGTGACTTTTGTCCCGTCGCACTCACCCCTGTCATTGCAAAGTGCTTCGAAAGGCTGGTCCTCACCCACCTCCAAGCCTGTCTACCTCCCACCCTGGATCCATACCAGTTTGCTTATCGCCGCAACAGATCAACAGAGGATGCCATCTCCACAGCGCTCCATTCTGCTTTGACTCACCTGGACAACCCCAACACCTACTCCAGGATGCTGTTCATAGACTTTAGTTCAGCATTTAACACAGTCAGCCCGTCCAAACTAATTCTAAAGCTTAAACAGCTTGGAATCAGTACTTCTCTCTGGACTTTCTCTCAGACAGACCACAGTCTGTCAGACTGGACAACCTCACCTCCTCCAGTCTCATCCTCAACACTGGAGTTCCCCAGGGATGCGTATTGTCCCCTCTTCTATACACCCTTTTCACCCATGACTGCATACCTGTACATGCCTCTAACAGCATTATCAAGTTTGCAGATGACACCACGGTGATAGGCCTGATCAGAGGTAACGATGAGACGGCTTACAGGGAGGAGATCTAGCACCTTGTGGCTTGGTGTGGGGACAACAACCTGGAACTCAACACCAAAAAAACAAAGGAGGTCATCGTGGACTTCAGACGTGCTGGGAAACACACTCACGCTCCCATTCATATTAACGGAGCTACTGTTGAGCGTGTACCCAGCTTTAGGTTCCTTGGGGTCCTTGGTTAAAGGCACAACAACGCCTTTATTTTCTGAGGAGACTCAAAAAGGCCCACCTCTGCTCCAAGATACTTGTGAACTTTTACCGCTGTACCATTGAGAGCATCATCACCAATTGCATCTCAGTCTGGTATGGCAACTGCACCGCAACAGAACGAAAAGCCTTTCAACGGGTGGTGAAAACCACCCAACGCATTACTGGCTCTCAGCTACCCACCATCGAGAGCATTTACAACGAACGCTGCCTGCAGAGGGCGAACGGCATCATCAAAGACGCCTCTCACCCGAATCACGGACTATTTACCCTCCTCCCATCTGGAAGGCGCTACCGGTGCCTTAGCACCCGCACAAACAGACTGAGAAATAGCTTCTTCCCAGTGGCTGTTTCCACACTGAACAGCTGATCACACTGTACACTGTAATATCTGGTTTCAGTTACTTACTTCACTGCTCATTCATCTTGCATCTGGCACTACATAAATTATAATGCAATCTTTTGCACCACTGTACCTACATACATGCATATATGGGTGTGTGTGTGTGTGTGTATGTATATATTCATTGTATATACTCATTTTTATATTCCTGTTCACATTCTATCATATTCTCAACATGACTTCACCACTGTACACTGATTGTGCATACATATATATATCATATTTATCCTTATTTATAATACCCACTGCACCTTCTGTACATAAGTCATCCATTTCCTTGTACATATCACCCTCATAGATGTATATCCTTCTTTGTAATTTATTGTAAATATGCCACTTATGCACTTCTGGTTAGATGCTAACTGCATTTCATTGGCTTAGTACATGTACTTTGAACAATGACAATAAAGTTGAATCTAATCTAATCTAAAATGTGAATGCCTAGAGCAGGACACAAACCAGAGAGGTTATAAACCCCAAGCTATAGCGTTATTCACTGAGCTAACTCTGCAGTATGGTGTTTATGAGTTTTGCAGTGCTTGTGAAACTGGATTGGGGAAAACTCAGAGCCAACAGCTGAACTCAAAAGCACCGCAGCACGGTGGCAAAAAAAACAATTCAAACTGGCCTTCTGGCTGAACTTAAAGGCACCAAATGAGAAAGTAAAGATTTCTAACTTAAGAAGGCCGAATATTTATCTCAGAGTGAGGAATCTCCGTCTATTCTCCTCTTTAGTTTTCTGCCAACTTGACTTCCTCTTTAATTCTGAGCTCCCTTTTCTTTCTTTCCCTCAATAATTTCTCTCCATTTCCTTTTCTTTCTAAACCTCAATATTGTTTTTCTTCTCTATTTACATCTTCGAAAAATCACCAATCAGAGTAGCGTGGTGCTGCTCTGTTACCTAGCACAGATCTATGTCCGCAAGCGGAGTGAGGCAATCGGAAGGCTTATAAAAAGGCGCAGCCAGGTGCTGCACGTTTATGCTGATTACCTTCCTGAGATCACCGTGTTATAAAAGCCCCTCACAGTAAAGGCTGAGGGCCCATCAATAATACGAGGAGGAGGTGGGGATCACCAGAGGGCTGCACAGGAACGGCTTTAGTTGTGAGACATGCAAGGTAGGGTTGATTTTCATAGTGCGGGGGAGTGCTAGGCATTATGCCACCGGATTGACTCTCCTAAGGATCTTAAAAGGCCCAATATAACGTGGGGCCAATTTCTTGGACTCTAGCTGCTATGGAAGGTCCCTGGTCACCAGCTACACCCGCTGACCTGGACGAAAGGTTTGCCCAGATGCCTTTTCCAATTGGTGGCACGGGTACTTCTCTGGGCAGCATCTTGCAGGGATAATTTGGCTTTCTGCCAGATTCTGCGGCATCGGCGCACCATGTGTTCCACTGCGGGAACCCCCACCTCCTGCTCTGCAAAAAAGGGTGGGGGATAGCCAAACTGGCACTCAAACTATGACATACCTAGTGAGGTGTGCCAGAGGGTGTTGTGGGCATACTCCACCCACATCAGGTGCTCCACCCAAGATGAAAAATTGGAGGAGGCCAGGCACCTGTGGGAGCACTCCAAATCTTGGTTGACTCTCTCGGTTTGGCCATTGGACTCAGGATGGAAACCTGAGGATAAACTAACTGTAGCCCCCAAGAGACAGCAAAAGGCTTTCCAGAATCAGCTGGTAAACTGTGTTCCCTGGTTGGAGACCAGGTCTGTCGGAAAGCCAAAGATGTAGATGTATGACTCCAAGACAGGGCCTGAGGCCGTATGGTCAATGGTACATAGAGTTTTCCTGGAGGGCCTCCACCCAGATCCGGCTCCTGACAGAGAGCCGTGCGGATGGCTTCCTCCAGGCCCCAGCGCAAGGGAGCCACTATTAGGGGAGGGGAAATTATAGGCCCCTGGCTGGGTTCCCATGAGGGTATATCCCATTGTTTAGAGAGTGCATCTGGTTTAAGATTTTTGGACCTTGGCCTATAAGACAAGACGAAGTTAAAAAGTGTAAAGAACAAGGACCACCTGGCCTGCCGGTGGTTCAGGCACTTGGCCATCTGAATGTAGGCCAGATTCTTGTGGTTACATGAAACTGGGACTTCTCTAGTTTGACATATAGATGGTTGGGAGGTGGATGGGCGGATAAACCCCAAAGACAAGGCCTCTTTAATGTAGACCTCCATGGCTTGGTGTTCTGGGGGTGCCGGACCTGAGGGGCGGCAGTGTCTGGGCCTTTTGTTTGGAAAAGGCCTCCTGGAGGTCCCAGTAATCTTGGGGCACATGGGATAAATCTACCGGTTCTGCAGCAGTTGGAGGTATGGTGTGTGTTCCTTTGAGGCAGCTCTGGGAACACCTAGAGCCCCAAACAGAAATGGACCTGGTAGACCAGTCAATGCGGGGGTTATGCACTTGAAGCCACTGGAACCTGAGCACTAGGCGCAACTCAGGTACCCGAGTCACATAGAAGGTCAGGCGTTCTGTGTGGTGGCCTAACTGGAGTGTGACCAGTGACGTTTGGGTGGTTATGGGTCCTGAGCCTAATGGTTGCCCATCAAGCACGAAGACCAGTATGGGATGGGGGAGTGGGTCTACTGGCAACCCTAGTCTCTTGACTAGAGTCTCATCCATAAAACTGCCAGCTGCACCTGAATGAAGGCCTGCAGACTGGTTTCTTTGCCTTCTCCCCAATCAATGACAACAGGAAAGAAGAGGCCAGATGGGTGAGGAACAGTGTCTGGGGCCATGACAGGTCCCTCTTCCTGGGATGGCCCCAGCCTTTTGGCATTAGGAGGGGACAACGTGAACGCCAATGACCCGTCTGCCCACTATACAAACACCTATTCTCACTTCTACGAGCTTCCCTCTCGTGAGGAGGCAGGCCAGTGGCGCCCAATTGCATGGTCTCTACCGAGGAGTCATCAGACTCGGGCCCACTGGAGAGGCCCAAGGAAGCCTGTCTGTATTTGTTAGCCAGCAAGTTGACTGTGGCTGAATGGTGCTCCCTGCATCATTCACGCAAGTGGTTATCGATTCTGATTGACAAATCAAAGGTGCTCCTTAGTGCTGACACAAATGAGTCCAGAGTGGGGTGGTCAGCTAATCTATTCTGCCACACTGCTGTGGCCCATGCTGGCGCTCTTCCAGTTAAGAGAGAAATCATAAAGACGATCCTTTCAGATGGGAACTGGGAGGGCTGCATTTCAAACACCAGTGAGCACTGCATTATAAAAGAGTTACACTTCCCTGCTTCTCCAACATAGGGCTGGGGAGCGGGCAACCTCGTCTCAGCAGCGGTAGAGGGAGACTGAGTCATGGGCTGGGGTTCGGAAGTCGACCCACAGGTTGATTCTTGATTTTCCTCCACTGGGGAAGTGGGTTGGGGCTGCAACATGGACTGAATCTGTGCAACCCACTCAGACACACACCTAATTTCTGAAAACAGTGCTGCCATAGCTTGCTCATGCTTACCCAGAGCAGTGGTCTGACCTGCCACAATTTCCGCTATCCGCCCTAAATCCGCTGGCTCCGGTGTTGGTGCAGACATACTGTTATGCATACTGCAGGTGGCCGCGGATCTGCCTGAGAAGGCACCTGCCGCGTTACATACAGCTAGTTAGTACACAGTGAAACGAAACAATGTTCATCCAGGACGATGGTGTTACATAAAACAACACAGAACTACAATAGACTACATATTTTTTTTTTACATAAAGTGCATGTGCAAACATGTGTAGACAGCACAAGACAGTACAATGACTACCAAAACAGGACAATAGGCACAGTAAGATACAGTGCAGCATCGACTAGTACATAGATCTAGTTAGAAAGTGAATATATGACAGTAGTGCAAAAGAGTAATAATATAAGCTGCTGTAAACGTAAACATAAGGGGTAGCAACCAGGTAGAAAGTATAAAAAATACACAGTATACAGTATTTTATAAATATTGTAGCAGCAAAAATGCAGGTAGTGGACACAGAGATGTGCAAAACTTGCAAGAGAATGGGATGGTGTTCAGTTGAGTGTGTGTGTGTTGTCAGTCCAGTCTCTGAGTGTTGAGGAGTCTGATGGCTTGGGGAAGAAACTCTTGTGCAGTCTGGCCTTGAGGGCCCGAATGCTTCAGTACCATTTGCCAGATAGCAGGAGGGACGCTGCTCAGGAACGTGTTGAAGATGTCCGTGAAAACATCCACCAGCTGGTCTGCACATCCCCTGAGCTCTCTGCCAGGAATGTTAACCCTTCCATGGGTTAACTCTGTGTAGAGTATTCCTCATATCAGCCGTGGTTAGACACAGCACCTGGTCATTGGGAGGAGGGGTGGTCTTCCTCGCCGTCACCTCATTCTGCACCTCAAACCAAGCTTAGAAGCTGTTCAGCGCATCTGGAAGGAAGGCATCACAATTATAGGCAGGTCGTGTTATCCTGTATTTGGTGATGGCCTGGATACCCTGCCACATGTGCCGTGTCTTGCCACTGGCCTTGAAGTGGCTGTGGATTCTCTGTGCGTGTGTGTGCTTTGCCTCTCTGATGGCCCTGGACAGTTTGGCCCTTGCTGTTCTTGGGGCCACCTTGTCACCTGCTCTGAAAGCGGAGACTCGGGTCCTCCCCCCATGGCTTCTGGTTGGAGCATGTGGTGATGATCTTGGAGACAGTGACATCATCAATGCACTTTTTGATATAGCTGGTCACTGATGCCATGTATTCAAGTTGGTGAAGTTGCCGTTAGTTGCCACTTCCTTGAATATGTGCCAGTCGTTGAGTTCAAAACAGTCCTGAAGAGCAGAGATGACTCCTGGCCAGGTTTTCACCTTCTTCAGAACAGGTTTGGAGCATCTGACAAGCAGTCTGTATGCTGGGATTAGCATAACAGAGATGTGGTCTGAGTAGTCGAGGTGGGGGCGGGGTTCCGCCCGGTACGCACTGGGGATGTTTGTGTAAACAAGATCCAAGGCATTCTCCCTTCTCATTGCAAAGTCCACATGCTGAAGGAATTTAGGAAGCACTGACATGAGATTTGCATGGTTGAAATCTCTGGCAACAATAAATAGTCCATCAGGGTGTGAATTTTGCAGCTTGTTAATAGCCCCATACAGTTCACAGAAAGCCTCCTTAGCATTAGCACTGGGGGAAATGTAGATTATTAGGACAGTAGTGAATTCCTGTGGTAAATAAAATGGTCTGCATCTAACAGTCACAAACTCCACCAGCGATGAGCAGTAACTAGAAATTAGCACCGAGTTCTTGCACCATTCCATATTGATGTAAACACACAAGCCACCTCCGCGAGCTTTACTGCTCAGAGCTGCATTTCAGTCTGCACGAAACAAGGCTAGCCTGTCTAGCTGAATGGCAGCATCTGGAACTCTGATGTTGAGCCACGTCTCTGTGAAAACAAAGACACAACAGTCTCTAAACTCACGCCGTGTAGTTTGCTGGAGTCAGCTGTAGTCCAATTTATTGTCCAGGGAGCAGGCATTGGAGAGCAGGATGGATGAGAGAGCTGGCCAGCTAGGGTTTGTTTTTAGCCTAGCACGGACCCCTGCCATTTTGCTGTGCTTCCTCACACACCACTTGTGATGACGGGGGCTGGAGGCCTGGTCCCCGCAGCAAGCCGAGATTGCGTAGCTTCTCCAGCAGATCATCATGCAGATCAGTTGTTGCATGGTTTCTGTATTTTTTTAGTGTCTGGCGATGGTAGACACAGACACCAGTTGCTCCGATGTCCATGTGCCATTAAAAAGTCGGGCTAAGAACAAAAATAGCACCATTTTGGATCCAGAGTGGCCGCTGCATGCTACTGTCGCATCGCCATCTTGGATCATACAGTAGCTACTGTAGCACAAATTGCAGAAAAAGTTAATGCTGGCTATGATAGAAAGGTATCAGAACACACAGTGCATTGCAGCTTGCTGCGTATGGGGCTGTATAGCCACAGATTGGTCATAGTGCCCATGGTGACCCTTGCCCACCACCGAAAGTGCCTACAATGGGCACGTGAGCATCAGAACTGGACCATGGAGCAATGCTAGAAGGTAGCCTGATCTGTTGAATCACATTTTCTTTAACATAATGTGGATGGCCGGGTGCTTGTGGGTCACTTACCTTGGGAAGAGATGGCACCAGGATGCACTATTGGAAGAAGGCAAGCTGGTAGAGGCAGTATGCTCTGGGTAATGTTCTACTGGGAAACCTTGGGTCCTGGCATTCATGTAGATGTTATTTGACACATACCACCTACCAAAACATTGTTGCAGACCAACTACACTCGTTCATGGCAACGGTATTCCCTAATGGCAGTGGCCTCTTTCAGCAGGATAATGCGCCCTGCCACAACGCAAACAATTTTTAGGAATGGTTTGAGGAACATGACAAAGAGTTCAAAGTGTTGACTTGGCCTCCAAATTCCCCAGATCTCAAGATCTGGCATCAGAGCTGTTTTGGTGGCACAAGGGGGACCTACGCAATATTAGGCAGGTGTTTTTAATGTTATGGCTGATCGGTCTATATATTTCAGTGATTCAGTGTCAGCTCCCCATTTCACTCCTGCAAGATATCTCATAATATTTATCACTTTTTTTTACACTTATCCTCTACATTTCTAATATGCTCTTTCCATGTTAATCTTGAGTCAAAATGCATTCCCAAGAAACAAAAGCTTTCAACTCTCTCCAAGTTACTTCCAAATAATTTCAGATTAATTACCTTCTCTCAGATTTTCTTTCAGATTTCAGATTTTCCTTTCTTGTGATAAGCATAATTAAATTAAGAATAATTAATAATTATAATTTAAGAATAATTAAATCCCCATTTCATCCCACACATTTCAACCTGTTGTATCCTATCTTGTATTTTCTTAACTATGTGCCCTACATTTGTTCCTCTTTTTCACAGAGCCCTATCATCCACAAACAGTGATCTTCCCATATCCATTTGAATATTTACAAATATAACATATATCATCACAGAAAATAAAGTGGGATTTACAACACTTCCCTGAGATGTTCCATTCTCTACCATATGTTTACTTGACAGTTCCGACCCTATTTTAACTTGGATAGATCTTCCACTCAGGAAATCCATGATCCAGTAAAAACTTTCCATACAATTGCCTTAGTATGTAATTTAATCATTAGCCCTTCTCTCCATAACGTCATATACTTTTCTGTATCAAAAAAACACGCCACTTTATTTACTCGAGCATTTCTGATTTCATCCTCTAGACACACCACAGGTCTGTAAAGTCTGCTGTATACTGCCCCAATGTTTGACAGTTCTGGACGACAGTCAAGCCTCATGAACACGCATGCACTTATCAACATGGACCTGAAGCTCTTGATACTTCAGTAGCAAAGCCATCTCTTGTTCTGCTGTAAACTGTTGTAAGACTCCCTTGGCTGTGAGTTCTTGTTGATGCTCATTTTGATGTCTAAGCTAGCACGGTGTGCTCATATTATAACTAGCAAATCAACATGATAATTTATTGACTGTATGACCTTAGCTAACACTCAAAATCTGCAGTGGTAATATAGGATAAATTTTCTCCAAAACATGTATGTGGACACGGTCCAAGGGGCCAGCCTACCCTGGATGGGACACACCAGGAATACTAGTCACAAAGCAGGAGAATTCAAACTGGATGGGGGACAGTCCATCACAAATAATTTTTGATTAGATGCGTCAGAGACAGGGTTTTTTCGTTAGCATTTTGTCTTTAAACACAAGCACATGCCTTTAAGCATGAAAACAATTGGGTGACAAAAAATGCAGAGTGAAGAAGCAGATAATGTTTATTTATTTTTTAAATGTCATATGAGGTAACATATAAGAGAGAATTTAAAAATGAAAAAATAATGAATATGATATATGAATGAGCAACAAATGCAATATATTTCCAATATATTGTTGCATGAATAGTACTAGTATGTAGTAATAGTAATAGTAACAATATGGCTTCCACCATCATTAATAGACAGCTATATAAAATAGCACTTGATCTAGCACATACTATTATTTTGCATTTTATTTTTTTATATTGTGCTCTGACAGTTAACTGTCTGCAAATTAAGCACACTAGGTGATATCATCTGTATGGGATATAAGCTATTATATCAAACAGTCAAAGAGTCATACTAGATTAAAAGTGCTCCTCATTAGAGCTGATGTTGCACAAGAAAAATGCACTCAAGTCTAAGTTGAGTTATGTGTAACATGCCTCTATTTTACTGAAACTCTACCCCATGCGAATAATCCTCACACAGATTCTGTCTGTATTTATGTCTGATGTCTGAATAATAAAGAGCACAATATTAGTATTAAATCCACACTATGCATGTTAAGCTCAACTTGGAACACACGAGAAGTATCAAAACATGAGGCAAAGCTATATATATATATATATATATATATATATATATATATATATATATATATGTGTGTGTGTGTGTGTGTGTGTGTGTGTATACAATGGTTCAATGGTCTACATGAACTTATAAAATAAAGGACAGTACAAAGATGAAGAAAGAAAACACAATCCAAAACCAATAAGGAAAGTAATGTTTGTCGATGTCTTTACAGTTTAAAGAACTTGCTGGTAAGGTGGGGAAGGGGTAGTGCTGACCTTTGTATGTTGTGGAAGAGTCACTTTAGCATAAATAGTCTGTGACAGAAAATGGTAACAAAAAAACAATTTTAACCACAATATTTAAATAATACAAAAAACTGCCTAAATAAGCAAAATAAATAACGTAATAAAATGTATAATAGTCATAATAAATGGTTTATGCATGTACATGCTGATGCAGCAGGTTTTGAATGTGGTTGCATGACCTCATATTTAACAGCACCTACCATTTCAGGGGTCACTCTGAGGTCATCCACTGTTTCATAAACTGTCATTCCAGCAACACTGTCTGACCGTCTCTGTAATACACAGTGAAACTCAAATTACACAGACATCATACATATAAACCAGCTTTTATTCACTGCATTTACTTTTTAAAATAACTTTTCATTATTAAGTATTTAATATAGGGGACCAGTACCCTGGAGCTGTGAGACACCAACACTACCCACTGTGCCACCCACCTTTTGTTATTTAGAAGTATCTTTAATAGCTAAATAATTTTCTTTTTGATTAGGTGAAACTGAAATTCTGACCAAGCCACATTAGCATTTATGTGAGCCCTTGAAGGGCCATAAACTTCTTCTTCTTCTTCTTTCGGCTTTTCCCTTCAGGGGTCACCACAGCGAATCATCACTCTCCACCTATCCCTATCTTCTGCATCCTCAACACTTGCACTCACTAGCGTCATATCCTCATTTATTACCTCTTTGGCCTTCCTCTTTGCCTCCTGCCTGGCAGCTCCATGTCCAACATTCTCCTACCAATATACTCACTCTCCCTCCTCTGAACATGTCCAAACCATCTTAATCTGGCCTCCCTAACTTTGTCCCCCAAACGTCCAACATGAGCTGTCCCTCTGATGTACTCGTTCCTAATCCTGTCCAACCTCGTCACTCCCAAA
>CM040995.1:11215359-11226972 GCA_022985145.1 Pangasius djambal | reverse complement strand
CCACAGCCACCTACAGAAACTACCGTAGTCACACCTGTTCACAGAAACGTCCCTGTACCAGTGAAATCGAATTTCTCACCTGGCTGCAGAATGAACTGCAATTTTGACTACAATTTGTGCACATGGACCCAGCTATTGACTGATGTTTTTGATTGGACGAGACAACAAGGCTCCACCCCTACATCAATGACTGGTCCCTCCTCTGATCACACAACAGGAAGTTAGCATCCTAATTTACTTTTTATATAGTGCTCATAGTAGTTTACTTTGTTAACAAGCAAAGTGGGACACAACTGTCAGTCAGAAGCAAGTTGTGTATATCCAAACGTTATTTTATTTTGCAATTAACACAGTAAACTCATGCCGAACCTAAAATTTATATCTTTTCCTCCCCCTCTTCCTTCACCTCTCCATCATCAGCTGGTTACTACCTGTACATTGAGGGCGACAGCGCCACTCATGGAGACACAGCACGTCTCCTCAGTGACGAATGCTCTGATGTGCAACCCCAGTGTCTGCAGTTCTGGTACCACATGTACGGCTCCAGCTGGACTATGGGTCTGACTGTCTACTTATTGCATGGGAATGTGGCCCAGGAGGTCTGGAGAAAGAGAGAAAACCAGGGGAACGCCTGGCATCAGGCTCTAGTGGACATCACACCCCGTGGCAAATTCAGGGTCGGTTTAGCTACATATTAATTGCAATGTTTGTACATGTTTTTACTAATGTTTGTTCTCTCTCTGGAATGAACATTTTTTGTAACACTCTATACTGAAAATATTATGAATACATTATTAATGAAGATTGAAGAGTTAAGATAAATGTCAAGGCTTTCCCTTACAAGCAGAGACAAGGGACATTTTACACATTGATAACTTCATCCAGGTAACTGATTAGTTTTGTCTGGTTAACAAGCTCTCACATCAGCAAACCTGATAATTGGTCTTATTTGTAGATTTTATTTGAAGGACGCAGAGGAGACAATGCTAGGTCAGATGTGGCCCTGGATGACGTCTCTATACACAGAGGACCCTGTGCAGGTGCTTTTTTTTATTTATATAAACAATGTCAGTATTCAAGATTGGGGATAAACCCAGTAAAGGCTTCATATAAACACCATGTCAAAGTTTTTATGTTATTTTGGGGAAGATTATAATAAATTTGCAATAACTGGACTCTTAGAAAAAGAGTTTTCCAATGGTTCTTCAGAGTTTCCAGTTTTACTTTATTAAATTTTTTTTAAAAATTGTCACAAGTTTAAGTTAAATTACATGAAATTAGTATGATATGATAAAATAAAACTGACGCAAAATAATTGATAGTAAAGGTAAAGCCAAATAAACTTTCAAAAAATGACAGCAAGTGAAAATATCGTGAAAAAGTTACATTTATCTATTCCTTGTGTTACATGGTTACAATAAACCGAATATTAGATTATTAAACACATTTATAGACATTTTTTACTAATCTCAAGCTTGAAATAGTCTTGTATTGAGAGACAGTTTTGGTCATTTTAAGCATTTACAGTATTTTTAAAAATAAGCAAAAATATCTGACAAATTAAAGCTTAAAATTAGTTTTAAAAAAAATGCCTAGAAATAAGTTAATAATCTTATATTTGGTTTACTGTAATCATAGAAAATACTACATGAATATGACTATATTCAAGATACTTTCACTTGCCAAAATGTCATTCTGCAGTATAATAATAACCCTCCTTATTATTATTTTTATTCATGCTATCGTTTTTGTGCACTATAGATTTAATAAACCATCAGACTATTTCCCCTGCACCTGGAAAGCCGACACTAATCCCTGCAGTCACCAGCTCCACTACAGAATCTGCTTTCTCACCTGTGTGCACATTTGACTGCAATTTTGACAACAACCTGTGCACATGGAGTCAGTTGGCGACTGATGTTTTTGACTGGACGAGACACAGCGGTCCCACTTCTACAGCAATGACTGGCCCCTCATCCGATCACACAACAGGAAGTAAGCATCTTCATTAATTTAATAACTTCAAATCAAATTATTCAATTATTATATATTGAACAAAAAAAAAAAATACTTGAGAGTTTGGGACTGTTTCCCCAAATCATTGTAGTGTACATTTTGCCTAAATTTGGAGAGATATAAAGTGCCATTTATTTACCATTTCATAGAGAACATTATTGTTTTTGGACTATACTATAAAAAAGCATGATACGTTCAGTATCAATATCTCTTGCCCATCTTCTTCCTGCACCTCTCTATCATCAGCTGGTTACTACCTGTACATTGAGGGCGACAGCGCCACTCATGGAGACACAGCACGTCTCCTCAGTGACGAATGCTCTGATGTGCAACCCCAGTGTCTGCAGTTCTGGTACCACATGTACGGCTCCAGCTGGACTATGGGTCTGAGTGTATACCTGTTGCATGGGAATGTGGCCCAGGAAGTCTGGAGAAAGAGAGAAGACCAGGGGAACGCCTGGCATCAGGCTCTAGTGGACATCACACCCCGTGGCAAATTCAGGGTCAGTCTGTTCAGGAATGGTATTACTTACAATTGGCATCATATCCAGCTAACTGAAAAATCCTTACATGTTACACATCATGTGAGATCAATGAACCTACAAAATTGTTTTGCTTTTAGATTTTATTTGAAGGACGCCGAGGACACAATGCTAGGTCAGATGTGGCTCTGGACGACATCTTTTTCCACAGAGGAACCTGTGCAGGTATTTTTCTCCGTATAGCACAAGGATTATAAAAACAGCAAGTTGCTGATATTTTTGACGTTATTAAGAAAATTACTGTTTAATAACTAATACATTCTGATGTGTACTGATACCCTCATATTAAAATAAATAAAATTAGATGAAAAAAATTTCAAAAAATATTTTTGCTTGTTTGCTTTCTTGGTTTGTTTCCATTGCTTAATTTAGATTTTTATGTTTGTTTTTTTTAACTTACTTTTTACTTACATTATTTGTCAGTTGGTGTATTTTGAGCATGCTCGTCACTACTGCAAATTAAATGATTTTGCATCTGAATTATATTAAGATTTGACAATTATTAATAGTATAAAATATATTTTAAATAAGTAGTAAATGTATTATTGATCATTTTTTTTTCCCCATCTAGATTTAATGAAACATTTGGTTGGTTCACCTATACCTGGCGTTACTCAACAGTAATCTCTACGGTCAGCAACAGATCTGCAACTTCACTGCCTCTTAAATAAACCACTACAGTCGCAGCACGCCATCCTTTCCCAAACTTCAGCACCTGAACAGTAACATACCACCTCTCTCAGTCTCCTCATAATCTGGACTTTTGGCTCAAGTTACCAATCTTGCCTAACTAAATCACTGATATTGATGAATCTATGATTGTTTTGCTGTTAGAATATCTAACAAAGTACAATTGTTTTGTTACTGTACCTCTGTTCAGTTTGCAAGTAACTGCACTTTATATGAGTTTTTCTTTCACATGATATTTTTTTTTTTTACTTTTACTCACTACATTTCAAAGGGAAATCTGTACTTTCTATTCAGTACTTTTTAAACAGCTGAATAAAATATAAACTCTAACAGATGGTGAATGATTGCTTGATATATTCCTTTCTACATAAATTTCTACATTTTATTTGTCTATTTTATGTTCCTACACGTGCATGCATTCACGATATCGCCTTCAATGTACAAACAGGGCATGTGACTTGGTATCTATTTACAATTTGCATTTACTTAGCCAATTTGTATCATGACTGCTATTAGTGTGGAAGTTAGATTATACATGCATATAGAGTTATAGCTTTCAATAGTTCCTTATATTTAGATATTATTTGCTCAGATTTCTTGGTTTCTTGTTGTAATGTGCACTAATTAACTGCCAGTAACCAAAAGCAGTGTGAGACTGAGGCGCAGACCTCTTTCCCATCTGCAATTCTTTCTTATAGATTACGTTTTATAGTTTTGATTACCTACTTCAAAACTAGCAATTTGAACAATTTGGGACATTTTTGTCTGTGATTTGACATCATAGATTTCATTAAGCCTAGTTAGTTTATTCCTGCCTCTGCCCTGTGTGTGTGGAGTGTGCATGTTCTCCCTGTGCTTCGGGGGTTTCCTCTGGGCCTGGAGCATATCCAAGGGAACTTGGTGCACAAGCCAGGGTATGACCTGGATAAGGTGCCAACCCATGACAGGGCAAAATCATACACACATTTACACACTACGGACAGTGTGGAAATGCCAATCAGCCTACAATGTGTGTCTTTGGACTGGGGGAGGAACCCACAGCATGAAAACTCTGCGCACACAGGGCGGAGGCAGGACTCAAGCCTCCAACCCCAGAGGTGCAAGGCAAATGTGCTAACCCCTAAGCCACCCCTAAGATATGTTTTTTTTAAAAAAAAAAAAAAAAAAAAAGAAGAAGTTAAATTATTTATACATATAGGTCTTATTGAAACCAAGTAGTGGTAGTGGTGGGCATGATTAAATTACTCTGCGGCAGGACATGGCATACAGAGCATTCGAGTACATTGTGATGCATTACTAGGCATCATATACTTGTGACAGAACGTTAATATTCATCATAGGGAAGGTGCTGCAAATAAGCTGCATGTGCACTTTTTTCTCTGAGACTGGGCTGATTGAGCTCAGTTCTGTATAGAAAATTGATATTATACACCTAACTCTCCTACCTAAATCATTAACCATTTATTCAGATAGACATTTCATACAAGGTTTGCCAGACTGAAAGAACAAAAAGGTCTTGTGCTTTCCTTGGCCATTTATATTGCTTGTTTACCAACATATACTGTAGGTTGAGTCGAAGCCCTGGCTCACATGAACATGACTTTAAAATAATTTGTGATTAGTAAAAGGTGGAATATATTTTGTGACTTAATTTTCCAGAATAATTGTCGATATTTTGGATTATTTTATGCATCTGTTCATAAATGAATCTCCAGATTTGATGGCATTGGTGTGTGGAGGATACTGGCACTGAAACTGGTCGGTGGGACTGGATAAACTGCAGCCGCTGCATGAGTTGCAATCAGGCTGAAACCAAGGGGAACCCATTCTGAATCCACAGCAGGATAGCAGCTGGAAACTGGGAACATTTGCCAGATAGGTGGTATTCAAGGAATGACAGCCCAAAAATGTTGACCAAGCACAAAGAAAAACAAAGAAAAGGTGGCAGCTAAGTGATTGAGACACAGCCAAAAGAAAAGATACAAAGACCACCAAGAGAGACTGTGGAAACTGCCAGAGCAAAACATTCAAGGTTGATGGAACTGGTGTCTCAAAGACCACCAGAGCAGATGGCAGTAGGCTTATTACAAGCTGAAACAGCCAGTTTAATCAAGATTTTAATTAGTTAAAAGAGATGACTGATTAGTTGGGACAAGCCGTAAAGTCAGTAATATTTAAACAGACATGGTAGATAATTCATTTTTAAAAATGGTTGTTTAATTATCAGTAGTTCACATTTCATAGCCACCTAGTACAATACACAGAATCGTCACTAGAGGGCAGTGTTACTTGGTATTTGGCATGTGTGTGTACATATGGAAAACATGCCTATACCATATCCCAAATGATAGTAGTACACTACACTCCTTCTGACCCTGAAGTGTTCATTCATTCATTGCCAATGCTACACTGGCGTTTTCAAAGGTTTTCCAAAAAACTGCTCATCCACACTGAAAATGCAAGCACTGGCACAATCATTTAAGTTGAAGTCAACTTTAACAACAACAACAAAAAAAAATTAAAGAGGAGCAACTTTAAAATAAAAGCTGCCGAGAGAGCGAGAGAGCTCTTTCTGGGATAATTTGTAAGCTAAATGCTAAAGCTACCTCACACGGCACCATGGGAGTGCAGCTGAGAAACAGCAAACGCTCCAACAAACATGGCCGCCATTAGCCGCGAGCCTAGCATGGAATTTACAGTGAATTAAAATGTGATTACATTATAATTTTCAATAAATACGCTACTGGATACAGTTATCAGGCAAATGTTATTTGAATACGGTAAAAGGACAATGTGTGAATCAGGTGTTACTGTTCCATACACCATACTAAATTCTAAGTTTGTAGCAACGCTAACACTATTGGAGTGTATGTGGAAAATGAGTGTAAACGGCAGTCATTAAAAGCAATAGCAATCTCGCTTAGTCCAACAGACACTCTGGTGTAAACACTTAGCTAAATGGTATCTTTGTAATTTGTGTCCAAAAATGTATTTATAAGCAAACTAGTATGGAAACTATGCTAAGCGTTAACTAGCTACAACAGCTAAGCTAGTTGACTCCATTGAATGTTGGCTAGTGTGAATTAGCCCTTAGCTAATCGTGATCCTGTTATTGGTACCTATACCTAAAGACACATGTAGCCATATAAATAGTTTTAGTTGTATTTAATTTATTGTGGTGTTATCATAGTTAGTAGTCTAAATTCAGAATAGTTAGCTATATGCTTACACACTGTATTTAATAGTACATAATAGTAGTTTCACTATTGCATTATAAGATCATTATACGACTGGCTTTTAACTTCGGGAATCACATCTCTTTTCAGGAACTCCACTGAGCAGATCGTAGTTAGGAGACAGTGACACTGACATGTCCTTCTTGATGGACATAATAATAATAATAAACTTTATTTTACATAGTGCCTTCTTAAAAGTAGCTTCTCAAGGTGTTTTACATTAAAAACACAATCATGTATAAATACTAATCATCAGGGGCGGATTTAGTCATTATAGTCAAGGCAAACACAGATATGGGGCCCTCCACATCTTGTTCCACCCTTTTGTCACTCTTTATTTATCTAAGACCTACTTGTAATTTCTTCTCAGCACACAGTGATGATGTCTAGACATGTTTCAACTGTTTAATCTGCATAAAAACAGAGCATAACATTCTGTTTAACAAATACATCCGTCGTAAAATCTTATTTTCATAATATATTCTGTGTACAATAAAACGTCCTCACTACGCGTCACAAAACAGCTTGTTACCTTTGGCAATTTTGCTATAATCCTTTTGCTTTCCTCCCGCTTCCTCCTTTTCTCAGCTTCATTTCCACAGAACTTCGCTCCATCCACTTTGAACACCGACCGTCTGTCACTTCCGCAGCTGCGCAGTAATGTGAGATAATGGAATAGTCCAATGGAATAGGGGTGGACCCTCCTGTGCAACACTAAAAATGAAGCATTTTGATGCCATTTTAGCGATAGTTTTTTTTCTTTTAAAACTTTCTTAAAAATATATTATTTGCGTAAAGTAAAAAAAAAAAAAAAAAAAACCTTAACTATAAGTTAATATGGGTTTTGGGAGCCCCTAGGTAGCTGGGGACCCAAGGCAGTTGCCGACCTTTGCCTAATGGTTAAGTCCGCCCCACTAATCATAAAAAATAAGCATACATATCAACGCTCAAATTAATTCAACAGTGAAGTAAAGGCAAACCTAAAAAGTATGTTTTAAGATAAGATTTAAAAATACCTAATGTCTGTGCGTGTCTGATATCAGCTGGAAGTGAAATCCATAGTTTAGGAGCATGAGAAGAGAAAGCCCTATCACCTATGGATCGTAAATGAGTCTGAGGGACAACTAAAAGACCAGACTGAGAAGAAAAAAAGGTTACATTTTGGGGTGTATTGTGTTAAGAGCTCAGACAAATACTGGGGAGCCAGTCCATGCAGAGGTTTATACTGTATGTAAGCATGAGAATTTTAAAATCGACTCGAAACCTGACAGGAAGTCAGTGTAAGGATTCAAAAACCGGCGTAATATGATCACTTGAGTTTTGAACATATTGTAATTTGTTTAGTGTGGCCTTTTTTCCCCCCGCAAGAAGTGCATTACAGAAATCGATGAGGGAGAAAACAAAAGTATTAATCAGTTGTTCAGCCACAGTGAAAGATAAAATAGGACAAAGTCTTTCAATATTTCTGAGATGAAAAAAAGACGATTTGTCAGTATTCTGCACATGTGGATAGAAAGTCAAGCCTGCATCAAATAACACCTAGATTTTTCTTTTTTTTTTCGATTTCGTTTGAAACTCCAAAACTGAACCATCAATTGATAGAGTTAAAAGGCTTGCTTTAGAGAGCCTTATTACTGTTCATATAGAGAAAATTATGATACATCTATGATCTAAGTTAATATGGAGGGAACTGCCACATTTCGACCATTCTTTGAGTGGATATAAATTTGTCTCATCCGCATAAAAATGTAAACCAGGGGATTTTAAGAGGTGGCCAAGAGGAAAAACATAAATTCGAAAAAGTAAAGGGGCCAAAATTGAACCTTGGGGGACATCAAAGCAGACAGGGCTAATCTTAGACCTAAAACTGGAGAGAAATGGAGAGAAACTACTTATGAGCAGTGAGATAAGATCTAAACCAGCTTAAGGCAATCTCGGCGACACCAAAGACAGTTTCAAGTCTTGAAAGTAAGAGATTATGATCAACAGTATCGAAAGCAGCACTTAGATCAAGCAAAATAAGACCAGAAAGAGCCAGAATTGGACATTATTAACAAACCATTAGTGACTTTAACCGGAATGGTTTCTGTACTATGAATGTTACAAAAACCAGACTGAAAATCCTCAAAAAGATTAACAGTAAGGGGTTTACGTAATTGAGAAGCAACGACACGCTCCAGGATTTTTACATGGAAAGGTAAAGTAGAGATAGGATGAAAATTATCCAAGTTGTCCAAATCAACATTCTGATTTTTTAGGACTGGTGTAACAGCAGCAATTTCAAATGCTGCTGGTACAAGCCAGTACACAGGGAATCATTTATTTTGCTAAGAACAGCTGGACACAAGGAATCAAAACGAGATTTAAATAAGCTAGAAGGAAGAGGGTAGAGAATGTTAGTAGAAGCCTTCATACCGGACACCTCTTTACTGAGTAAAACCCACATAGACTCCATCGTGAAAAAGGTGCAGCAGAGGCTGTACTTCCTTTGCCAACTGAGGAAGTTCAACATGCCACAGGAGCTGCTGTCCCAGTTCTTCTCAGCTGTCATTGCATCTGTTCTGTGCACTTCAATAACTGTATGGTTTGGTTCAGCTACCAAATCAGACAAAAGAATACTACATTGAACAGTCTGGACTGCTGAGAGGATTATTATTATTATTATTATTATTATTGCTCCTCTGCCCTCCCTCCAAGAACTGTACTCCACCCAGAAAAAATAATCTCGGACACCACTTACCCTGGCCACAACCTCTCTGAATTGCTGCCTTCTGGCCAGTGCTACAGAGCACTGAGCACCAGAACATCCAGACACAAGAGCAGCTTTTTCCCCACAGGCCGTCTCCCTCATGAACAGTTAGTGCCTCCAAGGACCCTCCTAATGCAGTTTTTTTTCATTGTGACTAGACTCTTACATGCATTTATAAATTTTATTATGCATTCCTATTTATTCTATGTAAGAAGTCCTACCTTTTGTACATTGCATTACCCCTTGCATAGCTGTGCATAGCATCTCTACCATGTCTATTCTACCTTAAGCTTATCATGTCTTCTTTACATTTTTTTTTTTAAATTTCTTATTATTATGTGTCTTGCTGTCATATTTGTGAACGTACTGGAAGCTTCACTTACCAATTCAAATTCCTTTTGTGTACGAGCAAACTTGGCAATAAAGCTCATTCTGATTCTGATTCTGATGTATAGAGATTTTTTTGGACACCCTGTAATTTAAAAGTTGACTACTTCTTATTTTAAATCTGACTTCTCTTTTATTTAAAGTTGACTACTTTTTTTAAAGTTGACTATTTTAATTTAAAATTGACTCTTTTTATTTAACATTGACTGGTTTTATTTAAAGATGTTTTTTTTTTTTTTTTTTTTTAAGGTGCCTTGCCCTTCTGGGCCATGCTACATTCCTATTCAGTAACTGATTTATCCTGGCTATGGCACCAATCCTGGTAAAGCTGGGCACAAGGCAGGAGAATTTATGATGGGACAAAGGGATGGGATGCTACCCACTGCACCACTGTGCTGCCCATCCTGAAGAGTGGTACATTTGAATTGTTTTAGGAATGACATGTGCCAGCATATTGGATTATTATGATTGTTCATTGTACATTGTCCATAATCCAGATGGTATCGAGTATAGACTCTTAGAGCTTAAAGGAAAAAAGAGCAAGGACATGGAGTTCAGTTTGACTTTTGTTCACATTACTAAATGGACAGCTAATAAATGTGACAAAATGTAATCAAATCTATCAAATAACTTGAGATCAAAAACTGCTGTGCTTATAAAAGTGGGCAGCATGAAGAATAAAGTGTGTGTTACTCATGATGCCTTAAACTCTGTACATCTCACATGTACTACATACACCTGTACCTAGTTTGGGTTACTTTTAGATACTCCTGCTGCACACTACTAGCACACCAGACATCAGGTAAAGACTGAAATGCTTCCAACACAGATGTATGAGCTATGCTAACATGACATGTCCTGTGTAGACTATAGATAAGTTATATGAATTAATACATTAATATATTTAAGATTATTAATTCTAGTTCATCTTCAAGAGCTGCTGCACTTATGAAAGTTGGCAGCATGCATTCATGCTAGCCAAGCACTTTTCTTAAATGTTTTGGCCGATTAACAATAAACTAAAATATGACAAACTTCATGTGCAAAAAAAGTCCTGGAGGCCAAGAGCACAGCTTGGTGATTTCCCTGTTTGCTAGATATATGGGTTCAAAGTACCTTCATACACTGTAATTGGTATCACCTGATTATTAGTAGGACACATGTGAAGCCTTTCCAATGATCGTAAATGTCATGTATAAGATAAAAACTATGGCAGTTTAAAAATGTATTACTAAATGGACAATTAATAAATGCAATAAACGCTGGCAAATAACTAGAGATCAAATGACTAACTACTGCACCTATAAAAGTTGGCAGCATGCATACGTTAGCCAAACATTTTTCTGGCCTATTAATGTTACACTAATGTATTCCGTAAGTCCTGGAGGCCAGAGTTTAACAGTTTGTTGATTTCCCTGTTCAACAATAGTTAAGTCATCTCACCAGTTAATTGCTAGGTTTTTGCAAGATAAATGGGCTCAAAATATGTACTGTAGGTCATTGTTTTTTACACCGGGTCTCCAGAATGACAGGGTATTTATTTCTATATATACAGTACCTATACACACTCACACACCATAAATGATAATACCTTGTTAACAGAACAGAACTGAGGCCAATCCAAAGATCATAAATGTGAGATACAACCTCATATGTCACTTTATGATTTTTGAAGGGTAATATTTGCTTATAACAACAAAAACATCTGATTTTTTCCCTCAAGCCATCAGGCTTCTCAACACACAACCGAACCGGAACTAAACTCTCTCTCTCACACACACACACTCATTCAATGTAACTCTAAGTTAATACTACTGTTTACATGGTACATTCCACCACTACTACTGCTGCTCTGCTCAGTTCTTTTTGCACATAACTTTGCACTGCCACTTTATTACTTGTAAATTTGCACATTGCACTGTATATGAATATATATACAGTAGGTTACGGGTTGCTGCTTTTTTGTGATCTTGTCCTGTTCAGTACTTGTCCT
>CM040995.1:11175447-11209045 GCA_022985145.1 Pangasius djambal | reverse complement strand
AGGTGGCATCCTATGACAGTTCCACGCTGGAATTCACTGAGCTCTTGAGAGCGGCCCATTCTTTCACAAATGTTTGTAAAAACAGTCTGCATGCCTAAGTGCTTGATTTTATACACCTGTGGCCAGGCCAAGTGATTAGGACACCTGATTCTGATCATTTGGATGGGTGACCGAATACTTTTGGTAATATAGTGTATATGTATCATTATTCAGTCCACTGCACTGTTTCGTTGTTGTTACTTTTAATTTTTCCAGCAGCCACTGACTTGTGGCTGCCTTGTTCACTGTTGATGTGTTTTTCAACAAAGAAACCTCTCTGCACCATTTAGTAGTTTCGAAGGGATTGAGGGATTATAAAGGGCACATCACATCATTATATGAAATGTTCATAAAGAACATGAAAATGAGAAGTTTCCTTTGCATGTCCCATATGTCAGCTGACACCACAGTATTTTAAAGGATTGCAGTGTTTTGCAGTGCTGTTCAGTTGTTTGTTGTTGTTGGTGGTGGTGGTGGTGTTGTCGTCACTGTTGCTTATTGTGGTGGGGGATTTTTATGTATTTGTGACTACTCATTCATTCATTCATTCATTCATTCATCTATCTTCAGTAACTGCTTTATCCTGCTTAGGGTTATGGTGGTTTCAGTGCCTGTCCTGGGAATACTGGGAGCAAGTCCATTACAGGGTACCATGTGGACACATTCATACACTGATTGACACGTAGGGGCAGTTTGGCATAGATAATCCACATACCTGCATGTTTTAGGAGGCAGCGGTACCCGCTGTGCCACTGTGCCTTCCTTTATCGTGACCAACAGATTAACAATTAGTGCTGTTAAAAGACATGAGAAATGATTAATTAAATACAATTTTTGACACTATCTTTGCAAGAGAGCACTATCCTTATCCTCCCCGATCTGACTAGCATCAATGTGTCCCCCTTCCAGTAGCCAAATTACTCCAACCTTGTTTATTTAAATTTATACATTTCAAATAATAATTTAAAAAAATTAAAAAATGTTTCTGTTGTATTCCCAGAAACTCCCCAAGTTACGACCACAACTACAATGACTACAGCAAAGAGCACCTTCAGCACCAAAGCAACAACAACATCTGCAAATCTTACTACAGACAAAACTACAACACCAACTACAACCAACCATGGTAAATAGTAAATTATGTATATTGATATTGCTTAAAATATTTCATATGACAGTCAGTACATGTCATTTCTCCCTACAGAAACCAGCTTGCTTAAAGCTACAGACAAAATGCATGAATGAATCCGTTATTTATAACCAACAGATTAACAATTAATGCTGTTAAAAAACATGAGAAATGATTAATTAAATACAATTTTTCACACTATCTTTGCAAGAGAGCACGATCCTTATCCTCACCGATCTGACTAGCATCAATGTGTCCCCCTTCCAGTAGCCAAATTAATCCAACAACCTTGTTTATTTACATTTATATATTTCAAATAATAATCAATTAAAAATGTTTCTATTGCATTCCCAGGAACTCCCCAAGTTACGACCACAACAACAACTACAATGACTACAGCAAAGAGCACCTTCAGCACCAAAGCAACAACAACATCTGCAAATCTTACTACAGACAAAACTACAACACCAACTACAACCAACCATGGTAAACAGTAAATTATATATATTGATATTGCTTAAAATATTACATATGACTTTTTGATAGGAACAGGAGAAAGGGAGAGAAGTTATAAACTGCAATAGAAAAAAAAAATATGCATACATATATGTATCATTATTCAGTCCACTGCACTGTTTTGTTGTTGTTACTTTTAATTTTTCCAGCAGCCACTGACTTGTGGCTGCCTTGTTCACTGTTGATGTGACAAGTGTTTTTCAACAAAGAAACTGTTTGTTCATTCATTCATTCATTCATTCATTCATCTATCTTCAGTAACTGCTTTATCCTGCTTAGGATTATGGTGGTTTCAGAGCCTGTCCTGGGAATACTGGGAGCAAGTATACATTCATTATATATTCATTGACACCTAGTAATAATTTACCATAGTCAATCCACCTTCCGGCATGTTTGTGGGAGGAGGAAGGAAACCAGAGAACACAAAAGAAACCTTCGCAGACATGGAAAAAAACATGCTCCTATTTGTGACCAACACATCAAAAACTTTAGTTCTGTTAAAAGTCTTGAGAAATGATTAATTAAATCCACTGTTTTTGCAAGAGAACACTCTCCTGATCTCACCCTGATCTGCCTAGCATCAATGTGTTCCACTCCCAGTAGTCAAATTACTCCAATGACCTTACTTATTTAAATTTATACATTTCAAATAATAATTAATAACCACAATGACTACAGCAAGGAGCACCAAACCAGTATCGAATGTTACTGTGAAGATTCACAGATTGATTGATATATAATTTATATTTATCCATTCTTCGTTTGCTTTTACAAAATCTTTTTTTATTATTATTTTTTTTATTATTATTGCTGCCCATATGATGTCCCTACTTTATTTTTATTATTATTTCTTTTATTGTCTTTCCTAGTGAAGGAATTTATTATTATTAATTATTATTATTAATTATTATTAATGTTATATAGGATATTATTATTATTATTATTATTATTATTATTATTATTATTTATCCCAACAGAAACCGACTTGGTTAAAGACACAGACACCACCACAACCAGATCTAACTCAGACCTGCCTACAACCACAGAACATCAGACTCCTCAGTCACGCACTCCTGATGTCACATCCTCACCTCATCCACACAGCACAAATCACACTTCATATCAGACACAAATATCAGGCACCAGCACAACCAGAAACAAAGGTAATATCATAAATATGCTATTTTTCCTAGGGAAAAAAACTAAATGTACTTGACAAACCACATAACTGTCATCAGTCATGATCTGCTGAATCTAGATGTGTTGAAAAAAGAATTGATCAATGGACTTTTGTAATCAGGCCAGAACCAGAAGAAATATAAATGAATGAATGAATGTAGCTGTTTTGGTTGGGTTTATTTTATAATCCCTAACCCTAAATTCACCCCTAACCATAGCCATGGTATCTTCTCAAATGAGTAATGTCATGCAAATTATGACAGAGTTGCAAGTGTGAGATCATGTTTTTTTTTGTTTGTTTGTTTTTTTAAACATCATATTGAATTTTATGATGGGGAAATAAGCTTCTAAGATTGAACACTTCTCTTTTTTCCATTTTAGAGACTCCTGGTACTACATTTAGCCCGTTAGGTGGCACACAGACTGAACATCTGCATCCACAAGGTAAAACAGCTATTTAGAAGCAATGGGTCCAAAGAAAATCACTATTCCTTTTCAAACTGTTATTAAAACATTGTCACCTATCATTTTACAATCATTTTACAAATCATTAAATGTATGCATATACAGTCAGGTCCGGAAGTATTTGGACAATGACAGTTTTTGTGATTTTGCCTTTATACACCACCACAATGAATTTGAAATAAAACAATCAAGATGTGATCAAAGTGTAGACTTTCAGCTTTATTTTAAGAGGTTCCACAAAAATATGGCATTTACCATTTAGGAATTACAGCCATTTTCAGCAAAGTACTTCCATTTTCAGGGGTTCAAAGATATTTGGACAAAGTGACATAATTGTAAACAGAACCATAATTTTAATACTTGGATGAAAATCCTTTGCAGTCAATGACTGCCTGAAGTCTGGAGCCCATGTTCTCAAAACTCAAATTCTGAGTTTCCTCCCTGGAGATGCTTTGCCAGGCCTTCACTGCAGCCACCTTCAGCTGCTGCTTGTTTGAGGGTCTTTCTGCCTTCAGTCTTGTCTTCAGTAAGTGAAAAGCAGCTCTATTGGGTTGAGATCAGGCGACTGACTTGGCCATTGAAGAATATTCCATTTCTTTGCCTTCAAAAAGTCTCGAGTTGCTTTCGCAGTATGTTTAGGGTCATTATCCACCTGCACTGTGAAGCGGCGTCCTATCAGTTTTGTAGCATTTGGCTGAATGTGAGCAGAGAGTATAGCCCTATACACCTCAGAATTCATACTTCTGTCAGCAGTCACATCATCAATAAACACCAGTGAGCCTGTCCAATGGCAGCCATACATGCCCATGCCATAACACTCCCTCCACCATGTTTGATACATGATGTGGTATACTTTGAATCATGAGCTGTTCCTTTCTTTCGCCATACTTTTCTCTTCCCATCGTTCTGGTTCAAGGTAATCTTGGTTTCATCAGTCCAAAGAATTTTATTCCAGAAAATGGGAGGCTTTTTTAGATGTTTTCTGGCAAAGTCTAATCTGGCTTTCCTGTTCTTGAATGTTACCAGTGGTTTGCAGCTTGTCGTAAACCCTCTGTATTTACATTCATGAAGGTGTCTCTTGATTGTAGATTTTGACAATGATATGCCTACCTTCTCCAGAGTATTCTTCACTTCTGTTAATGTTGTGAAAGGGTTTTTCTTCACCAAGGAAAGGATTCTGCGATCATCCACTTTAGTTGTCTTCTGTGGTCTTCCAGGCCTTTCAATGTTGTTGAACTCACCGGTGCTTTCTTTCTTTTTAAGAATGTATGCAACTGTTGATTTGGGCACACCTAAGGTTTTTGCTATCTCTTTGCTATATCTATAGATTTATGTTGTTTTTTCAGCCTAATGATGGCCTCCTTCACTTGCATTGAGATCTCCTTGGACTTCATATTGGTAGCTCCAGTCGAACAGCTGCCAAATGCCAACTCACTACCTGATCTCAACTCCAGACCTTTTATCTGCTTCATTTGTCTTGAAGTAACGAGGGAATGGACCGCACCTGGTCAATTAACTTCTTGTCAGTCAATTGTCCAAATACCTTTGAGCCCCCGAAAATGGAAGTACTTTGCTTAAAATGGCTGTAATTCCTAAATGGTAAACGCCATACTTTTGTGGAACCTGTTAAAATAAAGCTGAAAGTCTACACTTCAATCACATCTTGATTGTTTTATTTCAAATCCATTGTGGTGGTATATAAAGGCAAAATCACAAAAACTCCGTCATTGTCCAAATACTTCCAGACCTGACCGTAAGCTCTGTAAATAAAGGTCATTTGATTATTATATATATTTTTTATTTTTATTATTAGCATTCTTACTTTTTCTAACAGAAAGAAAGAAAGAAAGAAAGAAAGAAAGAAAGAAAGAAAGAAAGAAAGAAAGAAATGGTGCTGTTTTGGTTAGATTTTATTTTATAACCCCAACCCTAAATTCGTCCCTAACCGTAGCCTCTGTATCTTCTCAAATGACTAAAGTCATGCAAATTATTACAGAGTTGCAAGTATGAAATCATGTTTGTTTGTAAAAAAGTTATGTTGAATTTTATGATGGAGACACAGGCTTCTAAGATTGAACACTTCCTTTTTTCCAATTTTAGAAACTCCTGGTACTACAGTCAGCCCATTAGGTGGCAGCAGCACACAGACTGAAGATCCCCATCTGCCTGCACAAGGTACAATGGGCATTTAGAAGCAATGGGTCCAAAAAATTCACTGTTCCTTTGCAATGTGTTATCAAAACATTGTCACCAAGTTTTTTTTTACTATTATTAAATGCATGCCTACAAGTTGTATTTTATTATTTTTTTATTATTATTATTATTTCTAACAGAAACCAGTTTTGTTAAAGCCACCACAATAACTGGAGCTAACTCAGACCTGCCCACAACTACAGAACATCAGACTACTCAGTCACTCCCTCCTGATTACACATCCTCCCCCAATCCAGAGAACACATATCAGACTTCACATCAGGCACCCACACCTAGCACCAGCACCACCAAAAAGAAAGGTAGCATCAGATTCTACTTTTTTTCCAATGGCATGTTCATCATAAAAAGATTCATGCTTCTTTTCCTACAAAAGAAAAAAACATAATTTACTTGACAAATAATATAATAGCTATGATCAAACATGATCTAGACGTGCTGCTGCTAAACTGAAAAAGAAATTGATCAATGGACTTTTGTAATCAGGCCTGAACCACAAGAAAGGAAGATAGATAGGATAGAATGGTGCTGTTTTGGTTGGATTTCATTTTATAACCATACGGTCGTCTGTAACTGTATCTTCTCAGATGACTAAAGCCATGTAAATGATTACAGAATTGCAAGCGTGAAGTCATGTTTTTTTTGTTTGTTTTTTTTTTTTGTTTTTTGTTTTTTATACATCATATTGAATTTTATGATGGAGAAATATATGTTTCTAAGATTGAACACTTCGTTTTTCAATTTTAGAGACTCCTGGTACCACAGTCAGCCCATTAGGTGGAAGCAGCACACAGACTGAAGATCCCCATCTGCCTGCACAAGGTACAATATATACGGTATTTGGAAGCAATGGGTCCAAAAAAATCACAGTTCCTTTAAAATGTGTTATCAAAACATTGTCACCAAGTATTTTACTATTATTAAATGCATGCCTACAAGCTCCTTAAATAAAATGTATTTGATTAATATTATTATTATTATTATTTCTTATAACAGAAACCAATTTTGTTGAAGCAGCAGCCACCACAATAACTGGAGCTAACTCAGACCTGCCTACAACCACAGAACATCAAACTACTCAACCACTCACTCCTGATTTCACATCCTCTCCCAATCCAGAGAACACATATCAGACTTCACATCAGGCACCCACATCAAGCATCACCACCACCAGAAAGAAAGGTAGCATCAGACTACTTTTGCCTAAATGTCATGTTCATCATAAACAGGTTCATGCTTCTTTTCAAAGTCTATTATTTGTCATTTGCACAGTTGACATAACCTGCACATTGCAATTCTTATGGTACAAAAGTCTACACACCCCTGTTAAAATGGCAGGTTTTTGTGAGGTAAAAAAATGAAACCAAGATAATTATACGATAAAGATCATGTCAGAACTTTTTCCACCCTCAATGTAAAATTACAACATATAAAAATTAAGTGAAAAACAATCAGAAACTTTTTAGGGAAAAATAAAAAAACTTACCACAACCTGGTTGCATAAGTGTGCACACCCTTTTATAATTGGGGATGTGGCTGTGTTCAAAATGAACCAATCACATTCAATCACATGTTCAAAAGTAAATATCATATAACTGTCATCAATGAAATTATTCTGATTAACACTAAATAAAGACCAGCTGTTTCTGTAGGATTTTCTTCACATCTTCTAGGTTTCATCTGACTTCTGAACCCCTGGTCTCCAAAGAGCTTACAAAGCTTGTTCAGGGTCCCACTGTCAAAAGGTATCGATCAGGAGAGAGGTACAAAAAATTTCTAAAACATTAGATGTACCATGGAACACCGTGAAGGTCATCATGAACAAGTGGAAAAAATGGAGCACCACAGTGACATCAACAAGAACAGGATGTCACTCCAAAAGGACAAGACAAAAACTTAACAGGGAGGCTGCCAAGAGACCTATGGCAATGTTAAAGAAGCTACAGGAATATCTGACAAGTACTGATTACTCTCTGCATGTGACAACAATCTCTCATATTCTTCACATGTCTGGGATATGGGGTAGGGAGGCTAGACGGAAGCCCTTTCTCACAAAAAAACATACAAGATCAACGAAATCACCCCAAACTATGTGGCAGAATGTGTTATGGTCTAATGAGACTAATTCCAAAAGGTATAATAATACCATAATACCAAAAGGTATGTTTGGTCAAAAAAAAAGCACACATCACCAAAAGAACACCATACCCACGGTGAAGAATGATGGTGGCAGCATCATGCTTTCCTCAGCCAGAACTGGGGCTTTTATCAAGGTGGAGAGAATCTTGAATAGCTACAAATACCAGTCGATTTTAGTGCAAAACCATCAGGTGTCTGCTAGTAAGCTGAAGATGAAGATTTGAAGATGAATTTCCCCTTTTAGTATGACAATGACGCAAAGCATACATCCAAATCAACAAAGGAATGGCTTAACCAAAAGAAGATCAATGTTTTTGAATGACCTAGCCAGAGCCCAGAACTGAATCCAACTGTGGGGTGACCTGAAGCGGGCTGTGCACAGGAGATACCCTTAAAATTTGATGGATCCAGAATGTTTCTGCAAGAAAGAGTGGGAAAATATTGCCAAGTCAAGATGTGCCACACTGACAGACTCTTAGCCAAAAAGTCTAAGGTGTAATATAATCAGTAGGTGCTTCAACAGTGTATTAGTTTAGGGGTGTGCACACTTATACAAAAAGGTTATTGTAAGTTTTTTATTTTTCCTATTTTTCCCTAAAATGTTTCTGATTGTTTTCAGTTAATTTTTATACATTGTAATTTCACATTGAGGGTGGAAAAAGTTCTGACATTATTTATCTTGGTTTCATGTTTTTACATCACAAAAACCCGCCATTTTAACAGGGGTGTGTAGACTTTTTATATCCACTGTAGCTCCACTGACAACTGGGCATATACTAGGCATATATTAACATATAACATCTACTAAACAAAATATCGAAATGTAAATGCAATACCGAGTATATCCAGGGCAAAATAAATCTATACTTTCAAAATGCAAAAATACACAGAAAAACACAAGAGATACATAAAATATACATATATGGGGTGGGTAGTGTACAAAATAAATGTGTAATGTGTAAAGTGTTGTGCAAAACAGATGGCTTTGCAAATTATGCTGCCACTGTTTAAGAGTCTGATGGCTTGGGGAAAATAACTGTTTTTTTAGTCTATTAAGTCTTTTCCTAGAAAAGAAAAAAAAAACATAATGTACTTGGCAAATCACATAAAAACTATCATCAGTCATGATCTGCTGAATCTATTTGTGGTGCTGATGAGTTGAAAAAACTGACCTATGGAATTTTTCTTATCAGGGCTGAACCACAAGAAATAAAAAGAAATCTTACAAATGGTGCTGTTTTGGATGGAATTGATTTCATAAACCATAACCTAAAGTTCACACCTAATTGTAATCTTGGTATTTTCTCAGGCAACTAAAGTTGTGCAAATTGTTACAAAACTGCAAGTGTGCTATCATGTTTATTTACATTTTACTGAATTTTATGATGGAGAAATAGGCTTCTAAAATGCATTTTATTATATATTTTTTTTATTTTAGAGACTCCTGGTACAACAGTCAGCCCAGTAGGTGGTAGCAGCACACAGACTGAAGATCCCCATCTGCCTCCACAAGGTAAACTGGGTATTTAATTATAATTTAAGTAATGGGTCCAAAAAAAATCACTTTTCCTTAGCAACATGTTATCAAAACAAGTATTTTACTATTAATAAATGTACATCTGCAAGACTTAAATAAAATCAAATCGTGATAGCATTTTGACTTACCATAGTGTCACTACTTCAGCTTTCCTTGCAGCAGCGCTTTGGTCAAAAGTGTTCCTGTGCGTACACACTATACACTCCCATGCGACGTCCAGGTGAACCTGTCAAACAAGGAATTTAGATTTTTTTTTTAATTTTGAATAAATTGTCTTCTTATTAATCACTCCAACTTGTATTTAAACATACACATACATACACAGCACATAAGTGGCACATACTGTATCTCTGGCACATATCATGTAAAATTTAGTGTGTTCAAAAGTAGAAGTCGACCACTGCCTTCACAACACCTTGCTAGAGAACATAAGCTGGGCCCCCACAGAGCCCTCAGAAATCCACCTCCTCCCACAGTGGAGTTTGATGTGAGAGAGACCACCTGGAAGGAATTTCAAGAGGTGGTGAGGGCAGTTCCACTTCAGGCCCCAGCAGAGTACCCTATAAGGTGTACAAGTGCTGCCCGCAGCTCCTCAGAAAACTCTGGAAAATCCTGTGGATCATCTGGTGCAGGGGAGCAGTGGCAGACCAGTGGGGGTATGTGGAGGAGGTATGGAATCCCAAAGAGGAGAACTCAACACACTTGAAGCAGTTCAGATCCATCTCTCCATGACCAGGTGCTTAAGGCAGTGGAGGAGAACATCTCCAAGACCATTACCACCAGCAAGCAACTTGACCTGAGTTAGCACATTGCCTTTGTCAGAGCTGGAGAACAGCCTGATCCTCAGCCCGGAACATGAGCAGGGCTGCTCAACACCGCACCAGACTGGGCGATGGAAGTCGACCTGGGAAGGCAGCTGAAGTTCCCTGACCACATAGCAGCAACCTCATTAAGGCCTGATGTGGCCTTTACATCAGCTTCCTCAAAGCAGGTTGTCCTAATTGAACTGACAGTTCCCTGGGAAGACTGCATAGAGAAGGCAAATGAACAGAAGTGAGCCAAGTACCAGAAGCTGGTGGAGCAGTGCCGGAGGTAAGGATGGAAGGCCATCGAAGTAGGGTGTAGAGATTTTGCTGGTTGTCATTCTGCAGAACTTTCACCCTGCTGGGCATCTCTGGAGCTGGCAAGAGGAAAGTCACTGATGATGTGTCCCAGCGCATCCTAGAATATATCATAAAACCAACAGTGTATTTAGAAATAGCACAGCTGCTGTTACTATAGTTCATTTTCTTTTTAGAAGATACACCACTTGCTGCACTTTAAACAAAAAGATAGTTCTTTTCCTGGAACTTATTCACCAAATGTCTGTTGGATCGTTAGTGGTTCTGAATGACAGGGATCCCTGGCAGTTATCTAGTGTTCACAGAACCACACTTACATCCAAAACTAGCATTCTATTTCGCCTCTTCTAAATGGCAGGGGCGGTGTCTAACACCTAAATACCCACTGCCACAAAGTCATGATGAACCAATTCACCTATGGCCCAATGGGAAGGTGTGCAGAAATGATCATCAAGCTCAGACCACTTGGAGGGATAATGGGAACCTTGTAGAATCTGGAGAAAGTAGATGGTGACACCCAGATAGCTGCAGTGTATGAATTCCAGGTAGGACTTGTGCCCAGCCATTTTGGAAGCTGTGGTGATGACCTGTGACATTGAGGGGTCCAATCACCCAGTGGACAACTTTGTTCAGAATAGCAATATTCCTGGTGTCTGAAATTGGTGAAGGCTTGAGTCCAGAGAAGTTTGGGACAGAAGAACTGGAGCTTTAATTCAAGGGAGTAAACAAAAAGATTGCATTAACCTTTTAGGAATTACACCCATTTTTACACAGTACCTCCATTTTCACAGGCTCAAAAGTAACTGGACAATTGACAGATAAGCAGTTTCATGGCCAGGTGTGGCCTGTTTCCTCATTGTTTCATGACAAATTAATGAGATAAAAGGTCTGGAGTTGACTCCAGAATTTGTTGAATTTGTATATGGTGACTGTTCATGGGAACTTTTGCTATGCGGTTCAAAGAGGTGTCGATGCAAGTGAAGGAGGCCATCATTAGGCTGGAAAAACGAACAGACCTATCAGAGAGATAGCAGAAACTTTAAGAGTGGCCAAATTAACAATTTGGTACATTCTTAAAAAGAAGGAATGCACTGGCGAGCTCAGCAGCACCAAAAGGTCAGGAAGGCCATGGAAGACAACTAAAGTGGATGATCACAAATTCTTTCCTTGGTGAGGAAAAACCCCTTCACAACATCTAGCCAAGTCAAGAACACTCTGGAAGAGGTAGGTGTATCTTTTTCAAAGTCTACAATCAAGAGACGCCTTCATGAATGTAAATACAGACGGTTTACCTCAAGATGCAAACTTCTGGTAATACTCAAGAACAGAAAGAAAAAAAAATGTAAAAAAAAGGCTGACCAAAGTAGCATGACGTGAATTTGAATGACTTCACTGTGATTATAACTGAATGCCACTACAACATCTCTGGCAAATTTGAAAATTTATTTAATCATTGTTCAATGGCAAGGAACAAACAAGTTTAGATAGCAAAAAAACTAAATAGTGAAATATTCCCTGGTCCCACTGACCACAATGAAAAATAACATTGTATTTATTCAGTTCATACTCAAGCCATACACAAATAAAGAGAGACATATTTTGTTTTCTATAGTTTAGTAGTTTGCCCCAGCCTAGATGGCCAACCCTTTTAAAAAGTCATTGCATCTAACCTGACCACCCCACTGTAGAAAGTCTGAGAATGAGAATGATATATTGATACTATCCATTAATATCTCACTTCAATAAAATGATCCAATTCACTCATACAATAGTACCTAACCCACAAACTTTTTTTACTTACAGAGATGAGAAGAATTATAACTAATGTGCATGTGTGTCTACACTCTAAAACTGGTGGACAGGTGATCCTGGAGAGCCTGCAGAATGTGAGTCTTATAAGAATCCAAATGCACAGTAGAAACAGATGGGGAAAAAAAAATCTAGACCACATTTAACACTTTAGCATCAAATGATGGAAATGTCACAGAGACAATGTCATCAAAGTTAGTTGAACAATCTCTTTACATGAGTTATCAAATGGACAGCATGCATGAGTGAATATGAAGGAATTAAGAAGTGTTTTTGCTCTTATTTCAGTTTGCTGCTGAAATGCAGGAGAAGTTAAGAAAGGAACTGTGTAAAGACTGCACACTGAGGATACTACAAATCCAACCAAAAAAGACTGAACTCTGATTGCTCCATCATAAAAACTAGGGGCATAATTCAATGCCATTATGTGTATTTGTATCTGTATCTTCTGTATCTGTCTAGTGCTCAAAATATTTGTATATGTTTTCAGATTTGTATTTAAACAGGAAGTGGGTGTGGTCTATACCGGAAGGACTTTTTTTAATAATGTAAAAACTATCACTGTGCCGTGGAAACACTGGAAGACAGTGGGCAAAATGGGGCTGCTGGAAAAAAAATGAAATTTTATAACTATATTCAACTCCTGGACCACATGTCCTGAGGAACCTTCTTTCAAGCCTTCTATCTTCTACCTACTTTGACTAAGTACGCAAGCTGTTTTTCAAAACAACAATGTCTTTTCTAAATCAAGAAACTGTTATTTAAAGTTGAAAACAATAACCAGTCATTTTGACCATAAGGTATTACTCAGTAACTGAAACATAACTTAACAAGCACAATCTTTCTAAATAAGCTTGAGGACACACCAGGTAAGTTCCTACAATACAGAGTCATGGCTTTTGGGCTATGGAATGCACCTGCCACATTCCAAACCCTTTTCAACACTGTTCTAGGAGATGTGCCAAACTATGAAGCCTACCTGGATGATGTAGTTGTCTACTCAGGCACTTTGGAGCAACATGTGCATCTGTTGGAAATGATGTTTGCTAAGCTATGTGATGCCTGTTTGGTGTTAAATTTGGAGAAATGTGAATTTGGAAAGGGGTGGTTACATAAAGTATGCCCACTAGATGCCAAAATCCAGGCTATTAGTTCTTTAGTTCTGGCTCCACAGACTAAAAACAAGCTCAATTATTTCCTCGGTATGGCTGGTTATTACTGCAGCTTTTGTAAATATTTCTCAGATGTCGTTCTGCCTCTCTCCTATTGTGTTACGAGTTATTTGTAATTGGTTGTGGTATTTGAGCCCAAGCTTGTTTGTGCATTTTGAGATTTGCCAATGTAATTTGTGTATCTGTTACCCAAGTCACCGGGTGTAAGGCTTGACTGCCATATTTGTTGGGTGTGGGTGTTTTGTCTGTGTTTTTAATTAGCCAGGAAGAAAAGGAAGTTGTTTTTTTTTTTTGGATAGGTGAGATAGTTTCTTTTTGCACAGTTACTGTATGTTGGGTGTTTGTTTCTTATTTTGGCCTGAAAACATATGAAAACATATTTTCTACAATATATCTCACAAAGGGGAATTCATGCCAGTGTCCTTATTTGCATCCACATTTCTCATCTCACTTTTTCTGTTATCATCCTTAACCCTAGACTGGAGCATAACACAAATAAAAGATATAACCTGTGTTATGCGGCAACTTTCTCACTGCAGAATTCCCTGGAAAGGGAGGAAACAGTGTCACGCCCATGACTGTTCTATCTGTGCATAACATTATAAGAATGAGGAAACAGAAAGATGTAAAAGTGTATTGAATGCCATAAAGCATGTAATGCAACACCTAAAAAAAAACGCAGTGGTATTGGGACAGTCTTTCCCAACCTGCCACAGATGACACAGAAGGGCTCTTGATGGGCCTGTTAGCCAATGTAGATCAATGGCAAGGCAAGAAAGTACCTAAGAGGGTGGGCACAGTAATTCTAAAATAGTTTATTACCCTGGCCCCCTAACATGAGCACCTGGTGTGGGGCAAATTGAGAGAGCAAGTACCCTTATCCACTGACAGTACTGTTATTGTAGAGTCCGCCATGTCAAAATCTGCCCCAAGAAATGTACTAGTTGGACACACAGTGTGTCCCTTGTGGGAAGACAAATGGATCCCAATGAAGGTAGTCAATTTACTAGATCGCCCTCTAACGCTTAGGCAAAATGCCAAAGTGGCACAGGTTTACCCCTGCCTAGCATTAGAAGATCTAGATCTAACTTATGATTATGAAAGCAGTTCACAAATGATTCAATGTATTTCTGTCATCAATGCAGCAAAGGAGCAAATGGTAGGGGCTGGATATTCAGGAAAGTTCCATGATTTGGGCCTGTCTCAAATAGATGTCCAGCCATGTGATGTGTCCAAAGAATGGAAGGAAAAGCTGGCCAACCTTGTTGTCAAATATGATTTTCTCCTGAGATTGGCTTGACTGTGGTGAAGCAAAGGACATTGTACATCGGATTAGAGTGAAGGATGAGAGGCCTGTCAGGTTACCATACAGGAGAGTTCTGCCATCACAGCATCAGAAACTTAAGCAGACAATTGATGAAATGGAGGAAAAGAGTATTATTAGTAAGTCCAGCAGTGAGTGGGCTTCCCCACATGTCTTAGTTTGGAAACCTTCAGGTGAAAATGAGAATTTGTACAGATTCCAGAGGACTGAAAAAGATGCTTATTCTTTACCTCACCAGGCTGATGCCCTCGCTGCCTTAGGTGGCAATTGCTACTTCAGTACCATGGACCTTACATCAGAGTTCTATAATATACCCATACACGAAGATGATCGCAAGATCAAAGATGATCTGCCCAGTTAGCCCAATGCTCAAGCCTTATATGGTCGGTCCACCCTTCCAGTGTTTGCTGTTGAAGATGTAAGGAAGAGACAAAGAGAAGATGATACAGTGGTTCAGGTGATCTACTTCCTTGAGAGAAAAAGACAGCCGTCACAGAGAGGTAAGGTCCACAGTTCAGGTGCTCCGTATGTTGAAGCATTGGGAAAAGTTGGTGATAAGAGAGTTCTTTATAGAAGTTCTAGGGATAAAGCTGGAAAGAGAAGGTATCAGCTTGTGGTACATAACTCACTGAAGGCTACAGTCCTAAGAGGAACTCATAATGATGTAGGCCACCAGGGCCAGAGTAGAACCCTCCATCTAGTTCGCTAGTGATTTTCCTGGAATGGCATGGCTAATGCGGTGAGAAAGTATGTAACACAGTTCAAGTTGTATTGTCAGCAAGACACCAGAGCAGATGTTAGGGCACCTTTAGAATCAATCAAAAATTGTGAACCATTGGAACTGGTGTGCATTGATTTTTGAGGGAAGTAACGAAGACAGACCGTTTTACCAAACTGCATGCATTACCTTGCTCTAATGAGACAGCAAAAGTAGTGGCCCAAAGACTCTGGAACCAATTCTTCTGTATGGGTGGTTTCCATCGTAGCATTCGCGCCGACCGAGGAGCGAATTTTGAGAGTAAACTCATATCTGTGCTGCTGGAAGTATCAGGAGTAAAGAAATCTCACACGACCCCCTACCACCCTATAGGGAATGGCCAAGTGGAAAGGTTCAACAGAACTCTTGGCAACATTATACCACTGCATACAACTGTACAATACATGAGAATACCTGCTCTGCTCCATTTTACCTCATGTTCAGCAGAGTTCTGAGATTGCTGGTGGATATTATGTTCAGGAATGTGCTAAGAGACAACGAAGTGGTGGATTACAATGACTATGGCAATTAATTCCAGAAAGACCTAAAGGAGGCCATTAGGATTGCTCAAGAAGCAGACTGAACAGTACATCAGATGACTCAAGGGCATAGCCTTAGAGATTGGGGACAAGGTTCTGCTGGCCAATCATAAAGAACGGGCAAGAGGGAAACTTGCTGATATGTGGGATTCAACTATCTATGTAGTCACATGGAAAGACTCTAATGTGCAGATGTATAAAGTTGACGATCCTGTCACAAAGAAGAATAAGGTAGTTCATAGGAACTTCATATTACCTGTAAATTTCTTTCCGATCAGCCAGGACGATGCAGAATCGACTGTACTTTCAACCTCGTCAAATGAGGGATTAGACACAGAATGGCCGCAGAATAAAGGGGCTCCAGTGTACACAGATGAAGACTATGATGATCAGGGGACAGCTGCTTGGGTGCTTCAAACCGAGGGTCTGGAGATCCAATCCCATGAAGTCTTGAGTTTGTATGCACAAGAAGAACCTGGACAAAATTCTGTGTGTAGTCAAGATTCACCTGCTGAAATTCTGGACAAGGATTCAGAGGATAAAATCGACTCTGAAAATCTGAGCAAACAGTGGAGTGAACGTAATCAGCCAGAGGACGATGTGAGCAGCATGACAGCATCAAATTGTACCCTAAGCAGTATTTCTAGCTCACATGATAGTTAAAGGCACTGCTCAAAGCATAGATAGTCCTGAGAGTGTTAAGAAGAAAAGATAACAGTATAAAACTATAGGGTGGTACCTCGCATATACAGTCTGGTAGGATGGTGAAGCCAGTCAGGAGACTGATTGAATCTACAAGTATGTTGATGGCTGAACCTGGAAAAAAAAAAAAAAAAAAAGACTCTAACTGCTTTCATGCAGATATTGTCCACGTTTGCTGAAATTTGAAGCACAGGACAAGATGAACATATGAGACGGGACATGAGAATGCAGTTAAAAGAGATTAAATACAGATTTTAAGAATGAGAGTGTAAAAAGGGGGAAAATACTTTTAACTGATCTGGGGATATATGTATCTACCTGGCAGATTAATCTGATGTCTTCACAGACGACTTCACTTCATGGTTGCAAGGTCATGTAAGGAAAAATGTGTCCCCTTCACAACTTTTCCCTGTTTCATAAAGACTCTTTATTACCTTTACCACATTCAGTGTTATGGAAAAGAACCATTATGACAGAAATTAAAAGCAACAATTTGAGACCAGAAACGCATCACGTAACTGTAAGAGTAAATAATAATAATAATAATAATGATAATTATAATAATTACTATGCACCCGTTTGTAAGGAAGGTTGTAAATTAACTAATTTCTCTATCAAATGCTGTCATGTCACGTGACAAAAGAACGAACGACTCGAGAGATGAACTAATCAGTTCTCTTTCCGGCTCAGACTGCATTGGTTAAGCTTATGGGGCTGTCACGTGATGAACCAACGACACAGACTCAAAGATTCGAAACAGGCGAACTAATTCCAGTACAGAACCTATAGGATGTTGCGCATGCGCCGACTGAACGAATCACTCCCCAAGACGACTCGTTCTTCCCGAGTCACATTAAGGATTCATTCAAAATGAACGAATCATTCAAGAACGACCCATCACTCCTCCGTATGCAGAAAGCAGTTAATGAACGACTAAAAACAAATTCTAGGAGTATATTAAATACAAGTTATGATGAAATCACAGTAATATATCATGGCTAAATTGTTCTTGATCCCGTGTATGCGTTAAATAATTTATTCGTGTTAAATACGAAATACCAAATAAGAGATTTGAATTAACATCAAACACTAAGGATACTTTCTCTCAAACTAGCATGTTACACTGAGACCCTTTCTGTCCTCTCTCTCCTGCGCTTTCTACTTGCCCTCTTTCATGACATCTTGTTGTTCTCAGTCTTCTTGTACTATAAAAATAAAAAACACATCCTCTTTGCTAGAAGAAAAATAATAAAGCATGTTATGGCTATGATAAAACTAGCTTATTCATAAGAGTTTTACTAATAACAAAGGCATTTCCTTGATCGTATTTTTTCTTGCTTTGTGGTGGGTTATGGTAATTGACATTTTACTAATAGTTAGACTGACAGACAGACTTGTAGTAGAACCAGCATAGCAAGCTGGCTGGGTGGAGTGAATCCTTCTCCAAACCACAGTATATGCATTTTAATCATCAGGTAAGGACTATTTTTATATGAAAAAAAAAATCATTTTATTCATCAATAGTCTAGCCTGTGTAGTCAATAGAGAAGTTATATGAATAATTATCATTTTGATCATTAACCTAATGAATGTAAAATTTCCCTAAACTAGATCAGGTGTGAGGAGAGTGGCATAAACTTGTGTGAGGCAGTGAGGCACTGGGCCTCCAGAACTGTATCTGTAACCTGTTGTGTAGTAATTGTTTTGTATGAAATAATATGGACTCTATCTGTTTTGTGGACTTTCTTTTCCACGTACTAACTAGTAGCCAATGTTTATATCTAATATAAGAAAAAAGTTATTCTTCAATCAACGTTTGTGAGATAGATAGAATCTTGTAAGTTCAAAGTTATCCTTTGTAAACTGTGCTACAGTTATCTCTGTCATATGCCTATCATAAGCTCAATTTTTCAATTTTCCTACTATGCAAATCACTGGATGAATATTTCATAAGGTATTTCAGCAAAATGAGAAAGTGTGTCAAGAGACATAAAGAACATGAAAAATCAGATATCTGTCACTTTGCATCTAGAAAGAGGCATGATGCTGCTAACCAGAAGCTTCCTTTGGGTGCCTCACCCAGACTATCAGACATATACTCACCGTCCACTTTATTAGGAACACCTTCTATTCTTTATCTTTTAATTCATTTGGAGGCTGTAAAATTTCCATTTGTCTTCCGGTATTTTGTATTGTTAAATGTTTTTGTGTATACATCTGTTTTATACTACTTGTACAGCACTTTGGTTTCAACTTCAGTTGTTTTTAAATGTGCTTTATAAATAAATAAACTAAACTAAACCTGTGCACTTGCACATTCATGCAGTTATCTGTACTGCTGATATCCACTAACCTCCTGATACACAGGAGGCCTTAACATTTGAAAAAAAGAATACTTAAGTCAAGGTGGTGTTCAATTTTAGAAGATTATTTCTCAATCACAAAATTCTCTCTGTGGAGTTTTGCGTGATCTCCACATGTCTGCATGTGTTTCCTCTATGTTCTCTGGTTGTCTGCTACCTCAAAATAATATGTACACTCACTGTCCACTTTATTTGGAACACCTGTACACCTTCACATTCATGCACTTATTTAATCAGCCAATCACATGGCAGCCAATCACATTGCATCAGATACAGGTCAAGAGCTTCAGTTAATGTTCACATCAGAATGAGGGAATGAGGGAAAAATTGCCATGGCATGGTTGTTGGTGCCAGATGGGCAGGTTTGAGTATTTCAGAAACTGCTGATCTCCTGGTAATTTTACATACAACAGTCTCTAGTGTTTACACAGAATCCTGCAAGAAACAGTAAGTGTCTGAGTTCTGTGGGTGTAAACACCTTGTTGATAAGAGAGGTCAGAGGAAAATGGCCAGATTGGTCAGAGCTGCCAGGAAAGATACAGTAACTCAAATAATCACTCGTCACTATAGACATGGGGAGAACATACAGAACTCCATACAGACAGTAACACAAGCTCAGAATCAAACTGACCGACTTGGAGGTGTGAGGCAGCAATGTTGTGTCATAAATGCCCCTATTTATGTGAGATCATGCTTTTAACATCATATTTTATTCAACAATTAAACTATTATATTTAGTTGAATCGAGAAATAATCTTCTAAAATTGAACACCACATTGATTTAAGTATTCTTTTTTCAAATGTTAAGGCCTCCTGGTATCAGCCCAGCGGATAGCAGCGGTACACACTGAAGAACCGCAATTTCTCTCATTTCCTTTGCAAGGTGGTAACAAAATGATGTAACCAAGAGTTTTATTATTATAGAATGATTGACAAGCAAACTATACAGTACATACTACACACTCCCATGCCTTTGACTAAAACACCATGCAAGTGAACCTGTCAATCAAGAACTCTTCGTTCAAGAACTTTTCTGTAAATACACACACACCTCAAAAAAATTAAAGGAACACTTTAAAAACACATCAGATCTCAATGGGGAAAAATATCATGCTGGATATCTATACTGATATGGACTGGGTAATGTGTTAGGAATGAAAAGATTCCACATCTTTTGATGGAAATGAAAATTATCAACCTACAGAGGGCTGAATTCAAAGACACCCTGGAAATCAAAGTGAAATAATGATGCAGCAGGCATTTTACTGAAATTTCACTGCAGCAATTACATTTACCATTTTACTGAAATTTCACTGCAGCAACTCAAAATGGTACTCAGTAGTTTGTATGGCTCCCACGTGCTTGTATGCATGCCTGACAACATCGGAGCATGCTCCTAATGAGACGACGAATGGTGTCCTGGGGTATTTCCTCCCAGATCTGGACCAGGGCATCACTGAGCTCCTGGACAGTCTGAGGTGCAACCTGGTGGTGTCGGATGGACCGAAGCATAATGTCCCAGAGGTGTTCTATTGGATTTAGGTCAGGTGACCGTGGGGGCCATTCAATGATATCAATTCCTTCATCCTCCAGGAACTGCCTGCATACTCTCACCACATTGTCGTGCACCTGGAGGAACCCAGGACCCACGGCACCAGCGTAGAGTCTGACAATGGGTCCAAGGATTTCATCCCAATACCTAATGGCACTCAGGGTGCCATTGTCTAGCCTGTAGAGGTCTCTGTGTCCCTCCGTGGATATGCCTCCCCAACCATCGCTGACCCACCACCAAACCGGTCATGCTGAACGATGTTACAGGCAGCATAACGTTCTCCACGGCTTCTCCAGACCCTTTCACGTCTGTCACATGTGCTCAGGGTGAACCTGCTCTCATCTTTGAAAAGCACAGGGCACCAGTAGCTGACCTGCCAATTCTGGTGTTCAATGGCAAATGCCAATCGAGCTCCACAGTGCCGGGCAGTGAGCACAGGGCCCACTAGAGGACGTCAGGCCCTCAGGCCACCCTCATGAAGTCTGTTTCTGATTGTTTGGTCAGAGACATTCACACCAGTGGCCTGCTGTAGGTCATTTTGTAGGGCTCTGGCAGTGCTCATCCTGTTCCTCCTCGCATAAAAGAGCAGATAGCGGTCCTGCTGATGGGTTAAGGACCTTCTACGGCCCTGTCCAGCTCTCCTAGAGTAACTGCCTGTCTCCTGGAATCTCCTCCATGCTCTTGAGACTGTCCTGGGAGACACAGCAAACCTTCTGGCAATGGCACATATTGATGTGCCATCCTGGAGGAGTTGGACTGCCTGTGCAACCTCTGTAGGGTCCAGGTATCGCCTCATGATACCAGTAGTGACACTGACCCTAGCCAAATGCAAAACTAATGAAAAACAGTCAGAAAAGATGAGTAGGGGAAAAAATGTCAGTGGCCTCCACCTGTGAAACCGTTCATGTTTTGGTGGTCGTCTCACTGTTGCCCATCTAGTGCACCTGTTGTTAATTTCATTAACACCAAAGCAGCTGAAACTGATTAACAACCCTCTCTGTTACTTAACTGACCAGATCAATATCCCAGGAGTTTAATTGACTTGATGCTATACTCTGATTAAAAAGTGTTCCTTTAATTTTGTTTAGCAGTTTATATATGTTGTATATTTCTATGTTAGAAGTGTACCAAGATCAAAATGTACATTAGGTCATTACTCTACAAACACATCCACAAATGTTAATCTAGTCAAAATATCTACAATTACAATGAGCAACCTGGAAACTGTGTATGATTAAAAATATTACAATATTGTTCATGGTCACTAGGTCAGGTGTTGGCCAATAAAGGACAACAATTAAGAACTGGTTTGCAAACAGAGTATCCAGCTATTTTTCATACTAGTATTTGTAAACATACAGTCAGGTCCGGAAGTATTTGGACAATGACAGAGTTTTTGTGAGTTTGCCTTTATACACCACCACAATGGATTTGAAATAAAACAATCAAGATGTGATCAAAGTGTAGACTTTCAGCTCTATTTTAAGAGGGTCCGCAAAAATATGGCATTTACCATTTAGGAATTACAGCCATTTTCAGCAAATAACCTCCATTTTCAGGGGCTCAAAGGTATTTGGACAAAGTGAAATAATTGTTAACATAACCATAATTTTAATACTTTGCAGTCAATGACTGCGTGAAGTCTGGAGCCCATGTTCTCAAAACACAAATTCTGAGTTTCCTCCCTGGAGATGCTTTGCCAGGCCTTCAGTTGCTGCTTGTTTGTGTGTCTTTCTGCCTTCAGTCTTGTCTTTCGCAGTATGTTTACGGTCATTATCCACCTGCACTGTGAAGCAGCATCCTATCAATTTTGTAGCATGTGGCTGAATGTGAGCAGAAAGTATAGCCCTTCAAAATTCATCTTGCTACTTCTGTCAGCAGTCACATCATCCATAAACACCAGTGAGCCCGTTACATTGGAAGCCGTACATGCCCATGCCATAACACTTCCTCCACCATATTTGACACTTGATGTGGTATACTTTGGATCATGAGCTGTTCCTTTCTTTCACCATACTTTTCTCTTCCCATCATTCTGGTACAAGTTAATCTTGGTTTTATCATTCCAAAGAATCTTATTCCAGAACATGGGAGGCTTTTTTAGATGTTTTCTGGCAAAGTCTAATCTGGCTTTCCTGTTCTTGAATGTAACCAGTGGTTTGCACCTTGTTGTAAACCCTCTGTATTTACATTCATGAAGGTGTCTCTTGATTGTAGATTTTGACAATGATACGCCTACCTTCTCCAGAATATACTTGACTTCTGTTGATGTTGTGAAGGGGTTTTTCTTCACCGAGGAAAGGATTCTGCGATCATCCACTTTAGCTGTCTTCCGTGGTCTTCCAGGCCTTTCAATGTTGTTGAGCTCACCAGTGCTTTCTTTCGTTTTAAGAATGTACCCAACTGTTGATTTGGCCACACCTAAGGTTTTTGCTATCTCTCTTATAGATTTATGTTGTTTTTTCAGCCTAATGATGGCCTCCTTCACTTGCATTGAGATCTCCTTGAACTTCATATCTTCTTGTCAGTCAATTGTCCAAATACCTTTGAGCCCCTGAAAATGGAAGTACTTTGCTTATAACGGCTCTAATTCCTAAATGGTAAATGCCAAATTTTTGTGGAATTTCTTAAAATAAAGCTGAAAGTCTACACTTCGATCACATCATGATTGTTTTATTTCAAATCCATTGTGGTGGTGAATAAAGGCAAAATCATTTGTTGTATTTTATTGTTTAATGCTGTTATAGTGATGAATTGGTTTTTTTTCTTGATAGTATACCTCTGGACCCTATAGTATATTTAGAATCTTCAGTCAATCATTTTTATACCAGACACCATATCTATCTAGCTCTACCTAGCTCTATCTATTTGTTTGTTTGTTTGTTTGTTTGTTTGTTTGTATTAGGCTTAAGCATCCTAAATCTTGTAATGATTAAGAAGTAATCATCAGTCCAAAGAGGTATTGTTACTGTCCATTAATAGCTCACCTCACTACAGGGATCCAGTTCAATAGAGCCCAACCCAAGAGCTTTGTTTACTTACAGAGTTAAGAAGAATTTTAATTATTCTGCAGGCATGTCTACACTCGAAAATAATGGAGAATGAGAGTCAGCATTTTATAACAAAACAGATCAAGTGCACAGTAGACACAGATTGAAGGAACCTAGACCACATTTAACACTTCAGCATCAAATGAAAGCATGAGTGAATATAAAGTATTTAAGAAGTGTTTCAACTCTTATTTCAGTTTGCTGCTGAAATGCAGGAGATGTTAAGAAAGGAACTGTATATAGATGATGATTACAAATATACATATGATGTTATTAGAAATGTAATATTATAAGATGATGATATTACAAATCTAACCAACATGGACTGACCTCCTTCATAAAAACCTTGCAAACTGCATTAAATTATGACAATATACTGTGTGAACCGGCATTTTATCACTGCTGTTACGAACACATCTAACATTTAGCAAAACCAACCCAAGTGAAATGAGCATAATGTGAGTTTATGAGGTGTAATATATGTAAATATAATTAGAGAAATATGTTTGTATGTATTTTATTTTACTTAGAATGTAGGTTGTTAGACAAGCCCATTATTAGCCATCAGACAAAAACATTTAATCAAGTTCAAGTTGATTTTACAAGGGTGGAAACACTACTTATGCACTTCCTTATTGAGACATGTGCCAAGAACAATAATCCTCAAAATATTAAATCATGTCAGCAAAACCAGCACAGCAAGCTGGCAGGGAACAGGAGGGAGCTGTGAGCTGTGTACATCGCACGCACACACACACACACACACACACACACACACACACACATTTGCTTTGGGTTGCTGCTTAGGAGGATGAGAATAATTGTCTTTGAGATTCTCCTGCTGCTTTTTTTCACAGAACAACAAAACCAGGCATCAGGTATACACACACACACACACACACACACACACACACACACATATAGTACTGTGTAATGTACTTTGTAATTTAAGTATTATTTTGTGGCATTTATACTTTACTTGAGTGTTACTGAAATTTAATTATTGTACTCTTACTTAATTATATTTCCAATAAAAAAAGCATACTTTCCTCCTTACATTTTTATTTAAACCACAAAAGTACATTGTACAAATCTCTAACATCTCTTCTTCTCTCACCCACCCATTAACTGTATGCTATACATCGCATGAATGGGCTTCAGCATGTTTTATTAACATTTAATTCCATTTTATTAGGTTTAAAGCATTGAATCAAGTTAATTAGTGTAAAAAAACTATTAAGAATTGCACCAGTTCATCATCTGATGTTACGTTCTCATGATAGCTACCAACAAACAGAGACTGAACGATGTTTTTAGGCAAACCAATTGTAGTTGCTTTAAAATCAAAATGATCTTGTAACAGTTGTTGATAAGTGTTAAAAAATTTTCAATGAAAATGACATTACTTAATTTCATCAACTTTTACTTTTTAATAGTCAGCTACATTAAATAGCCACTTTTTGGTTGGATACGTCCACTTTCACCTGAGTAAGATTTTGACACATTATTTGACACGTTACTCAGTACTTTTTCCAGCTGTGAACAATATCACACTAATTTGTTATTTACTGGTTTACTGCACAAGCTACACTTTATTTACAGATTTACTATACTACAGTTAAAGGCATTTATATGCACAAGTGAGTCGATATAGAAGCAGATGACAATTTAAAAACTCTTCTTATGTTGTGTGACATTAATCCTGATACATGCCTGTCATGTGTTCAACTATTTTTCTACTTTGCTACTCAGATGACTGAATAGATTTGCCCTTCATTTGAAGGACACCTACATGGGCCTTCACAACATTTTATAAGCATTGCATGAATCTTTTATCATTTTGGGGATTAATGTAAGCCTTATGTAAAAACTTGCAAGGTGATGTTACTGTTTTTACGTTATATGTGACTTTGTCTTCAGATGAAAGTATTCTCAATGATAATTCTATGATTGTCATTTAGACTGTAGTCATCCTTAATTTTTTTTGTTCTGTTTAGCTATTAGTTTGCCTTTAATAACATGACATTCATGAACCCTTGAGGCATTGTTTATGAAGTATCCAATGCCACTCCAATTTTGGAAACTGCGTTTACTTTATATAGGAACAATGATTTGCATGTTCCTTATCAGAAGTGGAGGTGCTCCGTTTATATGCAAAACTACTATGATGCACTATTTAAATACAATTTCACATATGTTAGAAGTTCATATGTCAGGTGAATGAATTATTTTCAGGCCCTCAAAGTAAACTAATAATAATTTGATATTCATAACACTGTAATAAAGCACTATGTACGCCTCATTGTCAGTGAGCACTATTTACGTGGTTAAATTCACAGCTACATTTCTCAAATTCTGCTCTCTGCTTTTTTGGAGTTGGCATTATAAAAATGTTTATTGCACTTGCCAGTAAAGGTATTCATCTTTCATTTGTAATCACAAAAATGTTACATTTGCGCAATGGGTTCATCAAAGTTAGTAAGTTGTCTTGTTTGCCAGTCAAGAGTAATTTATGTGTAGTGTAATTTATAGGTAATATAGCAAATATAATTTGCCTCCTTTCAAGCCAGGCAAATCCCCAAGTCATGCAGCATCACAGTGTTTTATTTGGTGAATGAAACAATGTGGCTGTTAGCATTAGGTTTTGCTGTTACTTAGGTTAGGATTTCCTGGTTGTGCACTGTTACTTTAGTAGCAGAGACATGGACCCTGCCCCATATCACTCTTAAGCCCTTAAATTTCTGCTCCTTTTTCGTAATTAATTCTGTTCATAATTATTGTGTCATACAGCTGGATGCGCAGAACCCACGGTACTATGCTGCATGGGGATGAATGATACCTGCTATAGAGGCTGTTTCTGTGATGAATTCTGCATGGAGATTATGGATTGCTGTACAGACTACAATCAAACCTGCAGAAATGGTGAGATTACCCGCAAACCCGTCCTTTTCTGTTCACACTGAGCTCCAACATAGCTTATGTATGCATTATTTATTCTTTTAGAGATGACACTCTCTAAAAGAATAAACCTGAACCTCTGACCTTTTTCAGAGAGAAGAATCTATGTATTTGCTACCAACAAAGTTCTATAAGCTTGTTTTTTGAATTAATACCACAAAACCTTAGGAAGACTGTACATTTACATTTTATTGTATAGCTCCCCCGTCACAAAGTTGAACAGGATTACATCTGAACAACTTCCTAAGGTCCTTATTATTGGAGTATAAAAACTACCCTTAGGCTCCATGTTTAAATTGGGTTCTAGTCCCTATGCAAAGAAACACATCCCAGTCACTGTCTGTGGTAATCCCATGTACTATACGGATCTCATGGATAGAGCTAGTTTGAAAAATTATACTATTACTTTCAACATCTACAATGTAAATACAAAGCTTCCAATTTGGCTAGACTTCAGAATTGTGTGAAAACTTTCTGAAAAGCTAATAGATTAGTATTATATCATTACAGTGTACTATTACAGACTATATAGACTAGTGTTATAGTAGTAAAGAAGCTAGAAGACTAGTATTATAGCTCCTACACATAATTGTCTATCAGTAATTTTGCACTTCTTGAAAGGGAGAAAACAAAGGTAGTTCTATTTAATTTATTCTATTATTAGTCCTATTAATTTGCAATACATGTAAAGTATGTATAATGTTCTTTAGCTCACTGCTCTGTTTTGTAGTTTTGACTTTGAAATTTTTCCAGCAGCATTTTTAGTAACTGCTTTATCCAGATCAGGGTCGCAGTGCATTTGGAGCCTATCCCAGGAAGATTGGGTGTCCAAGTCCATTGCAGGACACCATACACACATATTCGTGCACTCATTTACACCTAATAAATAGTGCTGTTTAATGCCATGAGAAATGACATGTAAATAAATATTTTGCACTGTCTTTGCAGGAGAGCACTCTCCCCAGCCCTTTCTGATATGACTAGCACCACTGTGCCCCCAGTATCCACATTACTCCTAGAGCATTACTTATTAAGCATTTCAAATAAAATAAAAAATTTTACAAATATTTTATAATAATTTATAATAATTAAAAAAAAAACAAATTATATTAAACAATAGAAAACATGCTACTACTACATTCTTAGGAGCTCTGGAAATTACAACCACAACGACAACCACAAAGAGTACAGCAAAGAAGGTTGCTACAGACAATACTACAATACCCGCTAAACCCAACTATGGTAAATAGTAAATTTTATACATTTACATATTTACTAATTATATAATATTTATAACATTTAGATAGATAGATAGATAGATAGATAGATAGATAGATAGATAGATAGATAGATAGATATTATTTAAAATATTACATGACAGTCAATCAATTCTTGTAATTCAAATTCCAGAGACCACCATAAACCATTTTCAGCCAGAACCAAAATCTACAGAATCTCAGACTCCTCAATCACTCACTCCTGGTCTCACATCCTCCCCAAATTCAGCGAACACAGATCACACTCCGTATCAGACACCCAGTTCAGGCACCAGCACAACCGGGAAGAAAGGTAGCATCAGACTTTATTTACTTACTTTTGTTAACTTACTTTATTCTCTTTATTTATTCTCATTCTTGTTTTGTTTTGTTGTTTTTTTAAAACAAAGTCTATGTGATATGATTTTTTTTCTTGTTTTTTATGTAGTTTCTTAATGATGATGATGATGATGATGATGATGATTATTATTATTATTATTATTATTGTTGTTGTTGTTGTTGTTGATTTTACTTACTGATTTACTTAATTAACCGTAATGCTGGTATCTTCTCAGACTAGTTTGAGATAATGTTTTACATCATATTTCTCTCAACAATTAAACAATTAAAATCGTTTCAATTTTGTGATAGAGGTAGGTCATCCACTGGATGAGTAGGTCATCCACTCTACAAAAAAACACATCCATGTTGGTCAAAACAAAATTTCAATATCTAAAATTGCAATGAAAAACTGGGATAAACTGTGTATACCTGAAATTATTAAAATAGTGTTCATGAGCAATAGGGCTAAGTTGTAGCCATAAAGACAGCAGTTAGGAATTGGTTTGTTTGGTTTGTTATTCAGATATATTTCATACCATGATTTTAAATGTATTTGTCACTTATAAGCGTTGAATTCAAATGGCGTATATCTTTATTTTATTATTTTTTGATGATGAAATAATCTTTTTTCTCTTGATAGTGCACCTTTGGACCCTACTTTAAATCAAGTCAAATGGTTTTCATACTATACATCACATCTAGCTCAATTTATTTATCAATTTTAGCCTTGAGCTTCCTTATTCTTGTAAGCTCCAAGCTCTGCCCAATCTAACAGTAATGTTTTAACTGATTAAGAAGTAAGCAACTAAATTTAATTGTACGAGGTATTGATACTGTACATTAATAGCTCACCTCACTGCACTTTTTTTTTTACTTACAGATATGAGAACAACTCTAATGATTCTGCAGGCATTTTCACACTCTAAAACTGATGGAAAGGTGACACTTGAGAGCCTGCAGAAGGTAAGTCACCACTCTATAACACCCTGTACGTATTAAAAGCAGAGTAGACACAGATGGAAGAAATCTAGACCACATATAACACTTTAGCATCAAAAGACACAAAAGTGACAGAGACACTATGAAAAAAAAATCTAAATCCTCCTTAAGTCAGCTATCCAATGCATGCACGAGTGCATATAAAGGAATTAATACGTTTCCTCACTTATTTCAGTTTGCTGCTGGAATGCAGGAGATGTTGAGAAAGGACATTTTTAAAGACTGCACAGTGAAGATATTACAAATCCAGCCAAAAAAGTAACTTCTAACTAACTTCTGAGTGCTCCATCATATAAACCTTGCAAACTAACTAACAAGTCCACCAAATTATAACAATAACTGAACCACCATGTTATCATTGCTGTTATGAATTCATCTAACATTTACCACAACCAACCTGAAGGTGAAATGACAACAATGTTTATGAACATTGTTCATGAGTTTATGAAGTAAAATACAGTGTATGTAAATATAAATATAGAAATATATTTGTATGTATCTATTTTACAATAGTTTTCTGTTGTTGTTTTTTTTAATTGTATACAAAACTCTGTAAATTTACAGATAATGTCTGTTATTTTAAGTATTATGCCTATAATGACAAATTACATTGTATTCTTAAATTACATACAAATTTATGTAAAAATGACAATAATTATCTGTAATTAAATATGTAGCTCATTATATAAAGGTTTATGTCCATACTTACAATTTAATGTTTTCCTTTGTAATTTTAAGGTAAATCTTTTTAGTTTTATATTTATGGGTACTTTAACATTCAAACTCTGTAATTGTGGATACAATTTTAGCAAACTTTTTTCATTACATAAAACATAACACATAATCTTTTTTTAAAGAGTATAAAGCCGGGCTGGTCCCGAGGTTGAAACTTACAGGCGTGTTGTGCCTCTGGCCACACCCAGTCAGTGACGTCACAGTCAGTATAAGCAAATACATGCCAAGGAATCTAACAAAAGTAAAATGGTTAAAGGCAATGTCAGGAAAACAATGCATTGCTGTAGTCCCGGCAGGAAGTAGTAGAAGCAAGAACGATAAGCTTTAACTCCTTTAGAGCAGCAGCATGCTTGAAAGTTTTCCTAAGTGGGTCTTCCTAAGTAGTTGCTACTACTAGGTATACTAGGCAGTTGCTGTGGTGCATTAGGTGGTTTCTAGTGTGTATTAGGTGATGGCTTCAAAATACGGGCGATCACTACGGTTTCATAAGTAGATGATAGGGCAGGGGTGTCCAGTCTTATCTGGAAAGGGCTGGTCTGGGTGCAGTTTTTCATTCCAAACAAGCAGAAGCCACACTTGAGTCTATTGAAAGCCAAGATCAACCGAATCAACAGGTGGAATCAGGTGTGGCTCCTGCTTGATTGGAATGAAAGCCTGCCCCTACACTGGCCCTTTGTGGATAAGATTGGACACCCCTGTGATAGGGTGTTTATTAAGTAATTGCCAAGGTGTCAACATTTGATGACTGCCATTACCAGGTGGTTGCTGTGTTAATGTGTTGCTGCTAGAATGATCACTGTGGTTGCCAGGGTGTCATAGGCCCAGCAAAACAGCCAGTAATATTATGTCCATAACAACCACACTACATCCCATTTAAAAAGTTCATATCCCACAACAATCTGTCTTGTGAAGATGTTTTTTCTACTGTTTACTGCATTTCTGTAGCCTGTTAAGACACAGATGACAGCACAAAGCAAATGATCACAATAGGACAAAAAATTAATAACCAGTAACTCCAAAACCAAGAACCAGAATTCAACTCTGCACCTTGTTCCCAAAACTAACAGGACACAGGAGCTGGTTTGGTACTGAATGAAGTATTGATTTATTGTTTGACTGATGATTGTGTTCATTCGGTGAGGGAGTGATCTTACCCTTTACTCTCTCCACTCAAAATTGGCAGTTTTGGAAATGAGGCTTTTTTTTTTTCTTTAAACATACGACATTCAGAACGATAACTAATCTTGGCGTTAAAAAGCCAGTCAAAGAGCATCTTTAGATACAAAGTTAAGTCTTCTTAAAGCTGCACTAAGTGATTTCTGACCACTAGAGGGTGTTGAGGTTTGTTTTTGGGGTGGAAATGAGGAATACATTTCACTCTTACAAGGGTCCTGTTGGGTTACTTGGATTATTTTGTCTCTGAGCTCTGAGCATTGTTGTGGTATAATCCTTAATCAGAGTAAAAAAAAAAAAAAAGTATGACACCTGACTTCAAATTGTCATGACTTCAAATCAACGGAAAATTTATGAAAATAAATGAATGATTAAATATCCCATTTTGTGACTCACTCATATCACTCAAATTGAAAAAAGGAGTAAATGAAATAAATCAGAATTATGTGTGAAAATGAAGAAATACCTTTGTAGAAGAAAAAAAATAAATAAATACTGTTTAAAACTCAAAAATAAATTACATTCAGCTCATGGCCTTCCCTAGGATGAAAATTACCCAAATATACAAATAAGATCAAGTTTAATTTTGAGATAAATTAAACAACTGTCAGTGCCATCCTTAGAGCCCTCTTCACAATCAGGGCTAATAATTCTGTCTAAACGACCTTAAACTCTGCCACCTCTCAAGGCAATGTGTAACGCATACTGAATACGTACATCTGTAAGAACTGCAGAATAGCTGCAAGTTCCACTGGATAGTCAATATTCAGGTAGTACAAGCAGAACATCATCTGGAACACTTTGGTGAAGCTGGATAGATGCTCGTTGACTATGACCTGGTCTACTGCAGCCGTGAACATCTTGGCAGTGAGTGGGCTGTTACCTGTGATTTATTCATTTGGAATACAGTTTGACCCTTAATATATATAGAGTCTGCATAAGATTTCCCACTGCAGTACCAATGTACTTGTGGTAATTATTTATATTCAGCAAAGGGACCTAGACCAGGAATTGTCCGAAACTCTGCGCTCTGCGTCACTTAAACATTTGGTGTTGTCTTCGACGCATTGTGTAATAGCTTCCAAAGCATTTGTAAACCTAGACAGTTTCTCGTCCAAGACTTTGCTGATACACTCCCTGACTTGCTTGTTAGCTGTAGCGACCCACACTAGCATGGGCCACCATTTTGTGTATCAGTGTCAGTTTGCCTGCTCCAGAGATTTCATTGAGCTTTTGGCCCTTTTTTAGTCGGGAAAGCTCCTCCATCGCTGCTAGATGTGTTGTTGGTTTGAACTGAAGACTCAGATAAAAGTCAAAATAACTTTTTGTCAGAATAGAAGTTGAAAAAATGTTGAAAGATGAAGGAGCTAGGCTACAATGCACCCAGCTCCGTGACGTCATCAGCCTCCCCGCGCCTGCTAAATTAGCAACAACAACAAAAAAACTTTGTATTGTCTGAGTGCTTGTTATTATGTTACCTCCCCGACAGAATTTTGGGACTGATGGTATTCTTAGTCTGTGACCTAGTGAACCAGTATCAGAACGTATTTATTGATAGAGACTTCAAAGCACTTCTGTAAGTCACTCATTCTGAGAGAATCTGTGTTGTGGGATGTCAACGGAGAACAAAAAAACTGAAATATGGACACAGAGGAAGGGTCAGACAGGATATGTCTGGTCACCTAAGTAAAGTTAAGTGATTATCAGTGACGAGATCAGTTAAGAATATTTTCCCTGTTATTTTCTGTAACAATCTAACATAATGTAATGTTTTGTGTTTATGTCTTTAATTTATGTAGCCCAATCTAAAAATATTTCCTTTTAGACAAATAAATATGTAAACAAATAGAGATGAATAAATAATTTTAAATGTTTAAAAAGTATTAAATTATGTATTAAGTATTACTATATGCAGATAAACAAATCTTTGTCCTTGTGTTGATGAAATGAATTGAAATTCAAATAGTTTGTTTACTGTACACATATGAGTAGCGTGGACAGCGCACAACCTAATCCCAGGGCATAGGTCTGTCCATCTTGACATTTTATTAATTGCATTGGTTGTTACCAACTTGTCAGCCTTTCAAGATGTTCTGACTTTTCAAACTGCATTTTGAACTGAGCAGACTTACGGTTTTCCCGAAGCAGGTGATCAAAAATCTCAAAACTCCCATAGACTTACACTGCCCTCCAAAAGTTTGGAAACGCCTGAACAAAATAGGGTTTTTGGGCAATATCAGCATAAATCCTCTTTAGTTAGTGACCATTTTGCATTGATAATAAGGGACAACACAAACTATGAAAACATATTTTATTAAATAAAAAGTTTATCAACATAAACATGAACATAACATAGAAAAATACTCAAATTTTGGATTCATCAAAGAAATCCCCATTAGCAGCTATTACAGCTCTACATACTCTAGGCATCCGAGCCGGTGTCTTGTCTATCATGGAGTGGCCTGCCCAATCACCTGACCTTAACCCCATTGAGCTGCTATGGGAGGAACTGGACCGTGATGTCCGTAAGA
>CM040995.1:11094704-11175347 GCA_022985145.1 Pangasius djambal | reverse complement strand
TTCCAAACTTTTGGAGGGCAGTGTACACTGATGCAATGTTCAGAGCCTGGCCCAGAATGTTCAAGATTTCAAACTCCATCTATCAAAACTCACACACACCTGAGTACACATGGCCTGAAGCCCCTCTTCTCTCCCTCTCAGTCTGTCAGTGTACCTGTAACAGAGACTCTCACTTCATCCACCTCTCTATCAATGCCACACACTCTCTCCATCCATCTCTCTATCAATCTACCACTAGCACACAAACTCTCTCTCCATCTATCTCTCTATCAATCTAGCAGTAGCACACACTTTCTCCATCTGTCTACTCGAGTCACACTATTTGTCATCTGTCTTTCTACCAGTAACTGTCCATCTGTCTGTCTGTCACCCTTTCTTTCTGTCTTTCAACTTCAAACCACAGGGTGTCCCAAAAGTCTCCATACATAGGGGACTATGTATGCCAGCAGCATGTCAGTTGTGCCTTTGTCAGTGGACGTTCGTGGACGTCCACTTCTCGGTTGGTCCACAACACTTTTAGTCTTTTTGAATATGTTAATAACTTTGGCAATAGTGTCGTGTGAGATGTACTTGCCATGTTTCCTGTTAAAGTCCATCACGATCTGAAAAAAATATATAATATACACTAAGTATGAAACATTTTGGAAGACATTTTGCTAAAAAGTGCTAATTTCTCCTATTTATGGAGACTTTTGGGACACCCTGTATCTTCAAGCTTATGAAACAGTTTCAAACTTTCAGACTGGCTTTGTCAAGCCAACATCAAAGTTTATTGTGACGAATTTTACCTATCTAGTTTCATTTCTGTTACACAGGTTAGCACGGCCAGCCACAGGTAAACGTACTATGGGCAGGGCCCTGTACACCAGTTAAGAACTATATAGCTACATGGGTCAGGTGCTACACTTAGACTGTAGCATCATCTAACAGTTAGGTTAGCTAGTTAAGTAAATTAGCTACAGGTAGCTTGTTAGCATGATTTGTATCTCCTGGCCAGCAAAACATAATATTGAATGTGATTTAGTTGGAAGTTTTTGCTTGTTCTGTTTGCAGCAATCTTTGTCGTGACATTAATACTGTAATACTATTCCTCAGTGGTTGTTGCTGAGTTAATCTAATTTACGACTTAGCTATGATGTAACATTGTTATAATGTAATTGTAATGTCCAGCACTGGTGGAGATGAATGAATTTGAGAGGTAAAGTAAAGTTAATGTGTACTTGCTTGTGTTATAAAATTAGCAGTTTTGGTGAGTGGTGACACGTTCCTCTGTTTAAGCCAGTAATGAAGCAAATCTGAAAATATTAATTGAAAAGTTATAATGTAGCCTAACTTGCATTTATGATTGTGTGTGTGTGTGTGTGTGACAGAAAGAAATTGGCATGCTCTAAAATTAAACTGGAATCTTAGTTTTTGCATTTGCCTATCCTACCCTTGTTAGCTTGAGATGGTCAGAGAAGACCCATTTCACATTAACACCTGATGTTATCATCCAAAATGTGAACTTCCACAAACATATATACTGTTAGACAACTTAAGCTAATTCTCTCCTTCTTTAATGAATATTTTATTCAATTAATGAATACAAAGCAATACACCTAAGTTGGAATGAATCAAAATTCATGTAACGTTCCATGTACTTACAGTCAGGTCCATAAGTATTTGGACAGTGACGCAATTTTCATAATTTTGCCTCTGTACCCCACCACAATGGATTTGAAATGAAGCAATCAAGATGTGTAGACTTTTTAGGAATTACAGCCAAGTCCCTCCATTTTCACAGGCTCAAAAGTAATTGGATAATTGACTGATAAGCAGTTCCATGACCAGGTGTGGCCTGTTTCCTCATTATTTCATGACAAATTAAAGAGATAAAAGGTCTGGAGTTGATTCAAAGCATTGAATTTGCATTTGGTAGCTGTTCATGGGAACTCCCAATCTGTGGTCCCAAGAGGTGTCGATGCACGTGAAGGAGGCCATCATTAGGATGAATGCAGAATTATTTCCTTGTTGAAGAAAAACCCCTTCACAACATCTAGCCAAGTCGAGAATACTCTCTAGGAGGTAGACCTTATTTAATTCTCTGGAGAACATTGAGGGAAAGACCCTCATGACCCTCAAACATGTCTTAACAGAGTAAACACAGCTGCAGTTAATAAAATTATTAGATGGTTGGTTTGATCTTGGTGTACCAATTGGCAAATTTAAAAAAAACATTTTTTTTCAAGGTGGTTAATCCAAAGCATTTCCTTACCTGACTGTCTAAGTGATAAAAACATATTGACAGGTTTCATTGTGTAAAGAAGGCTACTGAAACAGTTCAAAGCTTACAGTTTGTGTCTAAAAGACATGTCCAGGAGCAACATAGCTCCATCTTCATTCCTTCATAATTAGTAAAATAGTCCACCTTGGAAAAGCACTGCCAGTGTTTATCCTGATATCAATTTCAATTTTCAATTTCAATTTATTTGTATAGCGCTTTTAACAATGGACATTGTCTCAAAGCAGCTTTACAGAACATAGGAAACAGAAAAACATGCAAACAAACAAAACATGCAACAGTCCTAGATGTTAGACAAAATGATCCCTAGTGAGCAAGCCTGAGGCAACTGAGGCGACTGTGGCAAGGAAAAACTCCCTTAGATGATATGAGGAAGAAACCTTGAGAGGAACCAGACTCAAAAGGGAACCCATCCTCATTTGGGTGACACTGGAGAGTGTGATAGAACAATGTCCTTTCTGCATTTATGTATAGTCATGTAGCGTTTTATGTATATATTGATTTGTAGGTTGTTATCTTCCTCAAAGTCCACATAGGGTTGGCAGCGTTGCTTTAAATGCCCAAATCCTCACGAGGCAGAAACTGCCAACATCAATTAATCCATTTCATGTCTTTATGTTGGTTTTTTTCCTGAAGCACAGTATGATTTTTGCTAACACAAGAATTATCTGGCTGCACTGGGTGCCTACGGGCTTTAGCCACGTTTTTTTTTTCTCTTCCAACAAGCTGCGGTGAGGGGCATAATGAAGGGGTATTGAGCAGTGTCTATAAAATGACTGACACTAGGCCCATTCAAACAATCCTGGTCTGGAGTGAAGTGCATTTGCAGTTTTCATAATCAGCCACATAATACACTCTGTACTGAAGGCATGGCTTAAACCTTTTTTTTTTTTTTTTTTTTTTTATCATATTCTGTATATTGTCCAGGCTATTTGTACATGTAAGAAATAAATAAAATCAACTATTACACTTTTAAAACTGAATTTAGCTGAAACATTGGGCCAGGGATTGTTGTTGTTGTTGAAAAGTGTAGACTTGATCCATCCTGATGCCCTACTTCTGGTTGGAGTTCTCATCACTTGGAAATCACTTGCTGTTGCTGAGGATGGCCCCACATGGACAGCGTAAAGATCAACGAGATTACTTTTTTTTTGCAGTCAAGTCTCCATCACTGAACAGTTGATAACTTAAATAGGCTTCATATGAAAACTATAATGAATTTCCGGGTTGCACAATTGCACTTGTTGACCATGTAGTACATAGTTAGAAGGATAATATTTATAATTGCACTATTCGTTGTCACCCAGATGAGGATGGGTTCCCTTTTGAGTCTGGTTCCTCTCAAGATCTCTTCCTCATATCGTCTCAGGGAGTTTTTCCTTGTCACCATTGGCTCTGGCTTGCTCATTAGGGATAAATTTATTTATAAATTTAAGTTTAAAATTCATATCCTGAATTTATATATTTCTGTAAAGCTTCTTTGTGACAATGGCCATTGTTAAAAGTGCTATACAAATAAAACTGAATTGAATTTAAATACACTTTCAGAAGGAAAATGCTTTATTTTGATTGGGACTCCAAACTGAATTATGTAAAATTTGTCTTTTTTCCCCATTTACTCCCCAATTAGGTCATGGGGGCCAATTCCCACCCAATAGCCAGCGCTCCTCTCTCACACAGTATCCACCAGCCAGGGAGGGTGAGGGCAGACATGTGCTTCCTCTTAGACACGTGAAGCCAGTGAACTGCTGCTCATGCTGTCAGGGGGAAGTGACTCCTTCCCCAAAAGACAGTATGTGCATTCTAATCATGAGGAAATGTTTGCACACTCACTCTTACTTATACAGAGAACTAGGCATTGGGTGAAGACTGACTTTATATTTACATGGGGAAAAAATCACAAATGTTTAGACAAAGTATTCATTTTCCATCATTAGTCTAGCCTGTTTAGTCAATAGAGAAGTTGAATTATCATATGAAATATTATCATGATTATTAATTTAATGTGCTTGATTCTAAACGCCAGACCCACTGCCCTGTGTATGTGTGCGGAGGAAGAATTTCCACAGACCTCCGGGCTCACGTTTATTTTTCATGGTGCTCTCTCTCTCTCTCTCTCTCTCTCTTGTTACGGCAGTCACTGAAAGAACAGAGAAACACACAAAAGTAGCCTATCGGTAACAAGGCACAGGTGAGAATCATCACAGCTGCCTCCTCTCCATCCTCAGCTGACGATAGACCACGTCCCCGCTGCCACAGTTATCCTTTGTTACCTGTGTAACATACCTGTCCTAAGCTCACTTTCTCATATTTCAAATTTTGATGTAATACTCAGGTATTTCAGCAAAAAATGAGGAAGTGTGTCAAGAGAGAGAACATGAGCACTCAGATATCTGATGCGTCTGAATACATTGCTGCCGACCAGACAAAAAAAAATGCTACTCTACAGAAGGAAATATGAGTAATCCAGGGTAAACACCTGTCTCTGTAAATGCCAGACATTTCATTATGCTAAAACAAAGGGACAAAGAAAACAGACACAACAGTATATGAGTTGCATACACACACACACACACACACAATATATATATATATATATATATATATATATATATATATATATATATATATATATATACACATATATATATATATATATATATATATATATATATACACACTGCTTAAAAAAATTAAAGGAACACTTTGAAAACACATCAGATCTCAATGGGGAAAAATATCATGCTGGATATCTATACTGATATGGACTGAGTAATGGGTTAGGAACGAAAGGATGCCACATTGTTTGATGGAAATGAAAATTATCAACCTACAGAGGGCTGAATTCAAAGACACCCTGAAAATCAAAGTGAAAAAATGATGCAGCAGGCTAGTCCATTTTGCTGAAATTTCATTGCAGCAACTCAAAATGGTACTCAGTAGTTTTTATGGCCTCCACATGCTTATATGAGATGACGGATGGTATCCTGGGGTATTTCCTCCCAGATCTGGACCAGGGCATCACCGAGCTCCTGGACAGTCTGAGGTGCAACCTGGCGGCATTGGATGGACTGAAACATAATGTCCCAGAGGTGTTCTATTGGATTTAGGTCAGACAATGGGTCCAAGGATTTCACCCCGATACCTAATGGCAGTCAGGGTGCCATTGTCTAGCCTGTAGAGGTCTGTGTGTCCCTCCATGGATATGCCTCCTCAGACCATCACTGACCCACCACCAAACCGGTCATGCTGAACGGTGTTACAGGCAGCATAACCTTCTTCACGGCTTCTCCAGACCCTTTCACGTCTGTCACATGTGCTCAGGGTGAACCTGCTCTCATCTGTGAAAGCACAGGGCACCAGTGGCGGACCTGCCAATTCTGGTGTTCAATGGCAAATGCCAATCGAGCTCCACGGTGCCGGGCAGTGAGCACAGGGCCCACTAGAGGACGTCAGGCCCTCAGGCCACCCTCATGAAGTCTGTTTCTGATTGTTTGGTCAGAGACATTCACACCAGTGGCCTGCTGGAGGTCATTTTGTAGGGCTCTGGCAGTGCTCATCCTGTTCCTCCTTGCACAAAGGAGCAGATACCGGTCCTGCTGATGGGTTAAGGACCTTCTACAGCCCTGTCCAGCTCTCCTAGAGTAACTGCCTGTCTCCTGGAATCTCCTCCATGCTCTTGAGACTGTGCTGGGAGACACAGCAAACCTTCTAGCAATGGCACATATTGATGTGCCATCCTGGAGGAGTTGGACTGCCTGTGCAACCTCTGTAGGGTCCAGGTATCGCCTCATGCTACCAGTAGTGACACTGACCCTAGCCAAATGCAAAACTAGTGAAAAACAATCAGAAAAGATGAGTAGGGGAAAAAATGTCAGTGGCCTCCACCTGTAAAACCATTCATGTTTTGGGGGTCGTCTCATTGTTGCCCATTTAGTGCACCTGTTGTTAATTTCATTAACACCAAAGCAGCTGAAACTGATTAACAACCCCCTCTGCTACTTAACTGACCAGATCAATATCCCAGGAGTTTAACTGACTTGATGCTGTATTCCTGATGCTATATTAAAAAGTGTTCCTTTAATTTTTTTGAGCAGTGTATATACAGTCATGTGAAAAAATTAGGACACCCCATTAAATATTCAGTTCTTTATTAAGAAATGTCAACATGTCAATTTCTGGTCTTGTTTTAATTTGTACCTGTAGATGAAAGTGATGTAATTGCATGTAAACAACAACAAAAAAAATCACTTTGTTTTCACTTATTAAACAAAAGAAATCAACAAAAATGAGTATTTCAACTGAGGAAAAAGTTAGGACACCCTATGCCCTAATAGCTAGTGTTTCCACCTTTGGCAGAAATAACCTCAATGAGACAGCCATCTACCAGTTTCTGACATCGACTGGAAGAAAGATTCCCCCACTCCTCAATGCAGAATTCTTTCAGCTGTGTGATGTTTGAGGGTTTTCTAGCATGCACAGTCCATTTCAAATCACCCCACAGGATCTCAGTAGGATTTAGATCTGGGCTTTGACTTGGCCATTCCAGAACTCTCCATTTTTTACTTTTCAGCCAGTTCTTGTTGCATTTACTGGTATATTTTGGGTCATTGTCATGTTGCAAGGTCCAGTTCTGCTTCAGCTTCAATTTTTTGACAGATGGTCTCACATGTTCCTCAAGCACCTTCTGATACAATGTAGAATTCATAGTGGATTCTATGATGGTGAGCTGGCCAGGTCCTGCTGCAGCAAAGCATTCCCAAACCATAACACTTCTACCTCCATGTTTTACAGTTGGTATGAGGTTCTTTTGCTGAAATGCTGCATTTGGTTTATGCCAAACATGCCCTCTGTTATGGTGTCCAAATAATTCAATTTTAGACTCATCTGTCCAAAGCACATTGTGTCTTTGCCTTTGTCTATGTGTTCTTTGGCAAACTTCAGTCTTGCCCTCATGTTTTTCTTAGGCAGCAAAGGTTTCCTCCTTGCACACCTCCCATGATAATGATTGTGCAGTCTCTTTCTGATTGTAGATTCATGCACTTTGACATCAACTGTAGCAAGAGCTTGCTGTAGGTCCAGTGATGATATTTAGTGTTTTTGGCGACTTGTTTAAAGAATCCTGCGGTCTGCTCTTGGGTTGAATTTGCTTGGACGGCCTGACCTGGCCATGTTGGCAGTTGTTTTAAATGTTCTCCACTTGTAAATGATTTTCCAGACAGTGGAATGGCTGATTACAAATTCTTTTGAGATCTTCTTTCTGAAGACTTCAGAGAGCTCTTTGGATCTCACCATGGTGATACCTCTCACTTCAACAATTAAGAGCAAACCAAACTAAATGTCTGAGGTTTAAATAAGTCAAGCCACCTTCAAAATGCTCTGTAAAGATGTTCTAATAATTTGCACCTGATACACCTGTAGGTAATTTTAGCTCTTTTAAGTACAAATAAAGGTGGGGGTGTCCTTACTTTTTCTTCACAAGAAATTGGATTTTTTTTTTAATTACATTTTACAGATAATTTCAAAAAGACTTTTCTTTGGTTTTACTTGTTTAGTTATATTACTTGAATCTCCCAATATTGTTAAAATGAAGATCAAATGTCCATATGTTTAAAAAAAACACAGGCTTTCATGGGGTGTCCTAGTTTTTTCACATGACTGTATGTATATATATATATATATATACACACACACACACACACACACATATATATATATATATATATATATATATATATATATATATATATATACTATGGACCCTCAAGCCCTCAAGGTAAAATGGGTATTTATTGATGCAGTATGATGTGATAAAATGTAACCAATGTTATTGGTTTTGATTTCTTGCAGCTGGAATTATTAGATTATTGCTGGACACTTAAATGAAAAGAATCAGACAATGGGTACAAGACAACAGCAGCAAAACACTGGTAACACTACAATACTGTTCTTCAACTCATAGGTAACTATGCAGGAACTAAGCAGGAACAAATGAGTCATTCTTCATTAACACTTATCTCATGCCTAGTGACTACTAGATAATTACTAAGCCTTACATTTCTCCTGCAGAATGACTAGCTAACTATGGCTCCTTTATACTAACTACTGATTAAGTACTGACCATATTGACATTAATTCCCAAAAGCTAAGCCTTACCTTCCTCCTGGAGATCCAGTGTGTCACCAACACATTTTTAAATTAGGGAAACTAGTGCAATGTGTTAGCACTATCATGATTAAATTCTTTACATACAATGAAAGTCAATTTCCTGTTTTGTTTATACGATACAAATAATTTAACATTATATTTATGTTCCATTTGAAGAGCTGTCATGATCATTAAATTTTTATTGGGACCGAACACTTTTGTAAAAAAAAAAAAAAAAAAAAAAAAAAAAATGTTTTCCAGCAGTGATAATTAATTTTAAAAATCAATTAAATCAAAGTAATTAATTATTCATTACTAATTACAGTGGATATAAAAAATCTACACACCCCTGTTAAAATGGCAGGTTTTTGCGATGTAAAAAAAAATTAAACCAAGATAAATCATGTCAGAACTTTTTCCACCTTCAATGCGAAATTACAACTTATAAAAATTAAGTTTGAATTTTAATGACCTAGCCAGAGCCCAGACCTGAATCCAACTAAAAATCTGTGGGGTGACCTGAAGCGGGCTGTGCACAGAAGATACCCTTAAAATATGATGGATCTAGAATGTTTTTGGAAGAAAGAGTGAGAAAATATTGCCAGGTAAAGATGTGCCGCACTGATAGACTCTTAGCCAAAAAGTCTGAGTGATGTAATATAATCAAAAGGTGCTTCAACAATGCATTAGTTTAGGGGTGTGCACACTTATGCAACCAGGTTAATGTAAGTTTTTGTTTTGTTTTTTTTTCCCCTAAAATACAACTGATTGTTTTTCGCTTAATTTTCCTACGTTGTAATTTCACATTGAGGGTGGAAAAAGTTCTGACATTATTTATCTTGGTTTCATTTTTTTACATCATAAAAACCTGCCATTTTAACAGGGGTGTGTAGACTTTTTATATCCACTGTACAACATCAAAGTTTTATTTAAATTACTGACTAATTACTCTGTCTGAAAAGTAATTTCAATACTCATTACTAATTACTTATCAAAATTCATATCAACCTTGACCACATGGACAATAGAAATGAAATTTTGTTGTTGTTCTTCTTCTTTCAGCTGCTCCCGTTAGGCTTCGCCACAATGGCTCATTGGTCCGCATATTTGATTTGGCACAGTTTTCACGCTGGATGCCCTCCCTGATGCAACCCTTCCCAATTTTATCCACGCAGTGGCTGGGGTCGGTTCCCTGGCCGGGAATCGAGCCCAGGCTACGGTGGTGAGAGCGCCGAGGCCTAACCACTAGTCCTCCAGGGACTCAAATGAAACTGTTCAATTCTTTAAATTTGAGTCAAACATTGAATAGTTTAGCCTATTAAGCATAGCTTAATAAAACAAATGATATAAACTGGCTTAACAATAAAAGCTACTAAAAGAAAGCAACTCCTGACTCAATAAGCCATAATAAAACTGTAGTTTCAGTAATTCAACACAACTAATTTAGTTATCAGTTATATAGTTAAGATATTAATAAAAAAAAAAAAACAAGATTAACTGGATAAGGTAAACATGTAACAGGCTGTAAACATTAAACCTTTCAGCAAAATGTCTACAGTGCGCAGTGGTAGCATCTCTTCTATATACCCTGCTATCAGTTTTCTAAGCCCACCTTCAGACGCTTTCTGTATTGCTGATGTAAAATCAAGTTTCGCCTGCTTAACAGTTTCTGAGCTTGCCTCAGTTTCCTCCGTCGCTGTACACGGATCACTCAAAAGTGTTTGTCTATGTTGCTGTGTCAGGTGGTTCAGTAGGTTACATGTGCTTCGGAGGGAGGCCGATAGTGTTTTTTACCCAGGACATAACTTACATATTACCATGATGTTCTTGTCTATACAAAATTAAGTAATGAGAAAGTCTATACAGTATGTAGTGCAAGTACATCATAAGTAACCGTAATTACTTAAAAATGAAGAGTAATCCCTTATTTTACTTTTTTCAGGGGGAAAGTAATTTCATTACAGTAAACATACACCCAACACTGTTCTCCAGTATAATAAAAATCTTTTTTTTAACTACAAACAACCCAGTTGTGCTGCAGTAGTTTGGAGTCACCTGCAGAGGGCAGCATGCACATGAATGTCACTGTGAACTCACCTTGGGTTTGTGCTTGTTTCCAATTATTCACAATAACACACTCCTTCTCATGTTCTATTGGTTAATTAAATTTCATTCAGCTTGAGTTATTCTGAAAAAATCTTATCTGAGCCTAAGCCATTCTGCAGCTTATTAGCCTCAAGTCAAAATTAGACTCAAGTATTGATCAAACAATAAATATCAAAATTATTTTTATGATAGATTGATCCTGGTGATTAATAGCCACTTGACCTCATGTCTTCATACATTATATGGTCATATGTGGGCCTTCCATAAACTGTTGCCACAATGCACACAATTGTCTAGAATGTCTTTGTATGCTGTAGCATTAAGATTTCCCTTCAGTGGAACTAAGGGGCCTAGCTCAAACTTGTTCCAACATGATAATACCCTGTGCACGAAGCAATATCCACAAAGACATGGTTTGCCAACGTTAGAGTGTAAGAACTTCAGTGGCCTGCACAGAGCCCTGACCTCAATGCCACTGAACACCTTTGGGATTTGGAATGCCAACTGCACCCCAGGCCTCCTTGCCCGATATCAGTGCCTGATCTCACTAATGCTCTTGTAGCTGAATGGACAAATCCCCACAGCATGCTCCAAACTCTAGTGGAAAGCCTTGGTGGAGTGGAGGTTATTATAAAACCAAAGTGGGGACTAAATCTGGAATGGAATGTTCAAAAAGCACAGATAGGTGTGATGGTCAGGTGTCCACAAACTTTTGACCATATAGTGTATTACTCCCTTGATGACATTAAGCATTTAAATGCATATAAATTTTCTAGTAATATAAAATTGTATAGAAATTCTGAAAGGTGTCTTGGGCTTTTGTATTTGTTTCACAGACCTGCCTAATATCTGTATACTTCATTTATTTTTCTGTGTTTTAATTCACCTGCAAGATTTCTAGGTTATACTGAACCTTGAATTCATCAAGGACAATACGGTTTTAAATTAATATATAAATTCATTTGGCTATTAACATATTTCCAGTGCAATTGAGAAATCAAGGAGTACACCAATCTAATGTACTTACATCCTCTAAATATGCTACAACATAGTAAATAATTTCATCTTGAAATCCAAGACCATTTAAAATAGATCCTTAGAGTGGTACATTGAATAATAGTTCTTCAGGAGAGTAGTAGTGCTTCAAGAGTTATAGAGGCACTGTGTAAAGATCTGCGTGTCTGTCCTATACCTTGCAACATTCTAAGCAAAATGAGCCAAAAATTTGACACAGATCTGTGAGAACAAGCATGGTATATAATAACACTCACTGTTGTACGACTAATCACATCTTGATAACTTTTGCTGTATCTCTGTGCTATTTTTATGAAGTTATTTTTCACATATGAATTCTATGTACTATTGTGACTACTCTAAGAGTTCGCCCTCCATTCATAAGTGGTGCTCAACTACACCCCCACCGCCACAACTATATACTATGTTCCAGATCAGAGTGAATACTATAAACAACAGCATACCTTACATGATAAAGTAAAGTTTTGTCAAGTAAGATTCACAGACTCTAGTCTATGGACCTGAACACCATTCTTACAAAACACATTTATACTCATTATACTCAATTAGTTGTTAGATGCATAAATGAGTGAATGAAAGGAAAGAAACAACGATTCCTGTTCTTAACTCAGTTTGCGACTGACATTCAGGAGGTGTTCAGGAGAAAACTCTTTAAAGACTGTACACTAATCCTACAGAACAGATAACTGAGTCTTCCATCATCCAACTTTGCAAACTCATCACTTACAATCAAATAATAATGTTAACAAAAATAGAATCTTAAGACTGATATTGTGAATGCACTGTATGTGCTTGATATAGGTATTAACAGGCTAGAAAACAAAAAAAAAACATTCATGATCTAAAGTTTTTGGCTTTTTATTTTGTACTTTTGACCATCAAAAAATCAATTCAACAGCTTTCATTGGGAATTGTCTGACTGCTGGAAGGTTACGTATGTACCCATGGTTCTATGAATGAGGACATGAAACATCTTGTATGGGCACCTCTCCAGACACTAACAGACAGTATTCATAAATAGTGCTGACAACATACTTTATTGAGGATGAAAATCAGAGTGTTTATACTGCTCCATACTGAGGATATGAATTACTCAGTTGCTGATACTGTTCTTTATTAAGGATGAGAATCACTGAAAGTTCTAACACTGCTCTTTCATTGATTTGTATGGCAAGTCGCATAAACTGCTTAACACCAGTTAAGTCCAGGCATCATTATGGGTCCATTGAGTTGTGTGAAGGTTAGTGAAATTCCATGTTTTTAAGAAAGATTTTGACTAGTTTATGCACTCCCAGGGGCAAATCGTCTGTCTGTCCCTGTTACGAGGACAATGCTGCCACTTCACTTGTAGGGTAGACCCGGAAAGAGATGCTTCTAGCTGGCCCAAAAATATCATTCATTGTGCAAATAAGGGGTTTATGCCCAGTGTTTCACACTTTAGTGAGGACAATTACCACTTCATACAACTGGTCAAGATGGTGCAAACACAAGAATGTGTCTGACCATTTCGAACATGCTAGTGTGCTGGGGTCACTCCCAGGGCCATAGTCATCATCTCAAGATGTGTGGTTTGTGGTGCCACAGTGGCCTGTTCATCTGTTTGGCAAAAATGGGGCTATTAGCACACAGAATACACAGTCCATAAGATATGCTGCACTGCCATCCACAGCAGAAGAATCAGTGGAAGATCATACAACTATAGATTTGTCCAATCATGCTACAATGCAGCCTGGACAAAGCATTGTTCTCTGCCATGTCCGTGAACCATATCCATTCATAGGACAGCTTTGTCTTCTATTACGAAGTCTTGTAGAACAGTGTGTGTAGGAATCAAGTGACTCTTTTCATTATTGACATGATTGACAAATGATCAGGACATTTGTCTGGCTCAAGAGCTGCTCCTGGGACTGTCCATCTCGCAGCCAATTGTCCAGATAAAGAGTCTCTATTGCCTGTTTCTGTAGTAGGGGCTGCACTTTACTTAGTATTTTGTGTGTTTTGTTTTTGTGTGCTTTTGTGGGGCAGAAACATATGTTTGATAAGTTAGCATTTAAATGTGTGCAATAGTATTGCTGGGTTGGATGATCAGGCTGCGCATTTAGGCAAATTATGCAACCAAACAAATCATTTTACTGGAGAGACTCAATTAACTCAAGTCATTGAACATACTCAAGAATTTCAGCTTTACTGATGGCAGCCAAAGGCAAATAAAGGTAGCCTGCTGCATCAAAATGTCCAGTTTGTGTCTCAGGCAGAAGGTTTAGTGTCTGTGTGCCAAAGACCTGTCCAGGTTTTAGCAGCCGTTCATGCAGAATATTTATACCAGGCTTCCAGGAATGGCGTTTGAGCCCTGTGCCTAGGATACAACCCACATTCACCATAGCATCATATACTTTGCCAACTAGCACGTCAGCTAGTATTATATTCAGCTGCATGCTGCACTGACTTACGAGCGAAGCTTCATCAGCTTGTACCAATAGTGAGCCCATCACTGTCAGTACCGGAGGCATTCTTCTTCTGCATCTGCCATTGAAGTCAGTATATATGCCCTCTTCTTAGGTCACAGTTTCAATGTGCTTTTGAGTGTGCATAAGGGCTCTTTAATGAAGTTTATACATTGAGGGATAGCCCAGTCACATGAATTGGGTTTGGTATTTGATCAGCTGTGTCGAGTGGAAATTTAATTAAGACAGCCTTATTATCAGCCTGCAGTGCATTTGCCGCTGCCGAGCCATACTCCTACATTACACTCTGTTCATCAGAATGCTTCGAGGGTGGGCTGTCAGCACTGTCTCCACCGCCACTCTCTCTCTTCTTCCTAGGGCTCCTCAGATGCACACTCAGATCCTGCTGTTCACTTCACTGCCTGCTGCGTCCATGCAGTGGCATTATGCTTCAGTTAAGTCTCTGTAAATGCATGTCAAAGATGCTTTGGTCCCAAACAATATAGTCACTGTCCATCATTCAGCTCCGTGTGGGCCTACCAGCACAAACAGCTTACAAGATATGAACAGCCGAGCTGCAGGTTAGAAGGGCAGGTTAGAAATTGATCTGTAGTTACTGAGCTCCTCAGGGTAATGACTGTTTGAGTTTCACTGGAATCCACTAAGGTGTTCATGAATTACAGCTCTTAGATAAAGTCCACCCCAGGTGGATTGATTGGCATATGGCTCCTATAATATTTTCTAAAATGGCAAGATGTATTTGGCCATTCTTGAAGAACACTATCTTTTGAGTATTTTTCCACCAATTTTGCAAGAATTAGCAAAGGATTAGGACTAGTTTAGCAAAACTACACTATAAAAAAAATCCAAGCCTCTCCAACTTAAAATTTTCTAGTGAACTGTTGCAACTAAAAATTTTAAAAGTTGGCTTAATTAAAGTTCAGTGAACCGCTTACTGTAAGTTGTGGTGACAACCCTATAATGCTGGATGAAATAGAAATAGAAATAGAAAGCTATGTCAATTAAATGTTTTATATTCACCATATAAAACCAGTGATTCAATAATATAATTTGTGTTGTACTAGATATTTTTGTTATAGTTCACCTAACTATTGCACCATTATTGGAAAGTTGACTGAGCCATAAATTTTACACTGTGCTAATTATATAGCATATAATGAATCATACATTACTCACTTACTTTCAGTAACCGCTTTATCCTTGTTAGTCTCACAGTGGAGTCAGTGCCTATCGTGGGAACATTAGGTATGAAGTGGGAACACACCCTTCATGGGACACCAGTCTATTGCAGGACTCTACCCACACAGCATTCATATACACCAAGGGAGAATTTATCTTAGCCAGTCAACCTACTGGCTGATGTTGGTAGAACACACAGGCACTGACCCAAATTCCAGATGGAACTTGGGACTCTGGAGCTGTGAGACCTTACATGAGGCGTGGGAGGGTAGCAATGGGGTGGTGTGGGAGAACTTAAAACAAGTAATGCAGCTGTATTCTGGATCAGTTGCCGGGTCAGATGGTGTGCAGGGTAGACCTGCCAGGAGTGAGTTGCAGTAGTCCAGTCTTGAAATGGCAAGGGACTGAAAAAGCATTTGAGTGGCCTCCGGGAATAGAAATGACCAGATCTTCCTGATGTTGTAAATGTGAAGCCTGCATGACTGAGTCAGGTTAGCATTGTGAGGTGAGAATGGAAGTTGGTTTTCCAGAACTACCCCAAGATGCATACAGTGACACCTGGTGAGATCTGAGAAGTGCCCAGGGAGATCACAAGATCTTGACATGGGGACGTACGTATCTCGAAGGATGTGAGAACCTCAGTCTTGCTGGGATTATTTTCAGCTGATGAGCTCCATGACAAGATGTCTGCCAGACATGCTGGGATCCAAAAAGAAACAGAGTGTCTGAGGAAGGAAAGGAAAGGATGAGTTGAGTGTCATCAGCATAGCAGTGGTATGAAAATCCAGGTGAGGATATAACCTCACTGAGAGAGGGAGAACAGAAGAGGAGCAAGCACAGAGCCTTGTGGGACACCACTGGAGAGTCTGCATGGAGCAGATGTGGATCCCATCCATGTCACCTGATATGACCATCCCTCCAGGTAAGAAGCAAATCACCGCCATGCTGTCTCATAAATAAAATGTTCCAAGATGCCCCTGATTGATTAATACTAAGTTTGTTACCAAAAGACATATATTCCTACATAAATGATGCATTGTTACTCCAGACCTAACCAATCATGGAGGGTAAAATTCTCACCAGAATTTCACAGAACCCTTCACACAGTCTCTCTGCATTGAAAGTAAACATGATGACAAAAGAAACATAGGTTTAGTTAAAGGAATGATAATTTATGTCTCAAGTTATTCTAGTGAATATTTATTTAAATGATAGGCATTTCTGGCCCAAAAGGCACAATTTATAGAGCAGAAACCTATTCTCTCATTTACCAACTATCTGAGGTTCCAGCAACTTATGCAGGTAATGTTTCAGTGTTTTATTTTAGACAGCTATGCCTCTATTTTGCCATATACAGTGCCATATAGCAAGAGCAGGTGCTTTATTTAGCTTTTTCCAGTTTCTAATTTATATGTTGTAGTTTTTCAATACATGAAAAAATAGGGAAATATTACTTTATAATTAAAAGTAGAATTTGTCATAATAATAATAATAATAATAATAATCACAGTCAAGTCAAGCATATTGCTGGAAATCAATTTTAATATAGTTTTTAATGGCTGCATTCTTACTGACAACTACTATACCTTTTTTATGTTTTAATACAAGATATTCACTATCACAGAATATCTTGAGTTAAAACATAAAAATACACTGCCTGCACCATGCCTTTTGAAGTTCATAGAAAGAACATGCAGCTTATATTTTTTATATTTTTTATAGCTGTTTTATTAAGTATTCAGATGCACTTTTGTGGGCAAATGATTCTGTCCCCTGCACAGATTTGTGTGTAAATGACAATCACAAACCTCTGTGGGAAAAATACACAACTTTTTTTTTTAAGATGAAAATTATTTTTAAAGATATTGGATATTTGGAATCAACCAATCACAGTCAAGCTGCATGGGACGAATCAGAACAAATGCACTGCATAAAGTGGTAGTTTTATGAGCTGACAGACTGGACTTAAGAGGAAGGTATGAACATGTAAATACTCATTATCTTCTGGTATCAAAATGATATTACCTAGGGATGTGTTTGGTGCTGATTGTGCCTAGATCTCGTTTAACCACATTGCAAGGAAAACTACAAACTACAAACATACTTATTCTCATCCCTGCTTCTGAAGATACACCGCAGTAAAAAAAAAAAAATAATAAAAAAAGACACTAGCCCTGTGCCAAAAAGCTTGATCTAGATTGTCTTCATTTTAATAGTGAAAAACAATTTCACACTTTTACAGTTTTATATAGAGGTATATACAGTTTCAATGCTGTTGAGACCATCTTCGAGAACGGACCCATATAAGCATTCAGGAAAGATTATCTGACATTGTGTGAAGTGAAAAATTTATAATGTTATTGGTATTCTAATATCATTAATATTACTATTACATAAATAAATTTGGCAAAATTTCCTTTGTGTCTGTTACTCAACTATTGACTGCCACTGCTTCTTTTTGTCTGCGTTCTTGATAGAAATTCTATTATTTTGTAAATAGCTGGTGGTATTGTGACCGAAGATGAGTTCTCTCTATAATTAATAATAAATAAATAATAATAATCTGTTATTTTCCATTCTGATAATCTATTCTATTCTATGAGTCTGAAAATCTTCCTTCTTCATGTAACATATTCTGATATGCAAATCATGATGATTAAATGAATATGCAAATTCATCTAAATGTCATCTTGCGGCTTCTAGTGACTTTTTGATTATGCACTAGATACTTCCCCCGAGAGTTGGAAACACTACCTGTGAAATAGATTTACAGATTCCTGCTGTGATTAATCAGTATAATATAGTATTTTTGGGAGGTGCTGTTTAGGAATAAAACCTTGCTATAGGCTGATATATCACTATATATAGTGTGAATCTTGCTAAAGTGGGACACTTTTTACTACTTTTGTCACTCTGTTATATAATCTAACAAGATATCCTTTCTAAAAATCTTAAAATCTCCCTTACACTATTTAAACCCAAAAATCAAGAAATACCAAACACAGGTAGAATGGCAGTTCTTTGAATTTTCTGCTTATCAGACCTTTTATTTTTCATGTGACACTGTTAAAGTGGGACACTTAATTTTTTTTCCCTTAAAATCAGGAGTGATGCTTGGAATTAAATGTACTTTTTTCTTTATCATTTGTTTTGCATGTAATATGCCTGAATATAAAAAATCTTTTTTATGCAACACAGGTGTAAACTTGTCACACAGCCCTAAAATTATCACAGCCTTTGACCCTCGTCTGTAGGGTGCTTTTCCGGACATTCTATGCCCTCGCTTTTATCCATGGTGTTATTCCTCGCTCCTGCTGCAGCGCCAACCATCCTCCCTTCACTCCACTGATTTAAAGTTCTCTTGTTCACCGCCTTTTCTTCCCTATCTTATTTCTTATGTTCCTCCCTGTCTTTCATTGCTTTACCATTTGATTCTGAAACCAACCGTTATGCATTATGATGATAAGTAAAACACATCCATTACTAGTGTGTACTAATGAATCATTATTTTAAACATTTAACATGTTTTAAGAGCATTCACCTACAGTATAATCCCTCTTTAAATGACTTGATTGGCTGCCCCAGTTTACTAATAATACCCTGTCCCACTTTACCAATATGCTTTTGCTAAAATGGGACAGTTATATATATAAAATACACACACACACACACACACACACATATATATATATATATATATATATATATATATATATATATATATATATATATATGTATATGTATATGTGTGTGTGTGTGTGTGTGTATATATTTTAGAAATGAAGTATGTCACTCCCCTGACCGTGACAGTGACGTCACAGAAGTGGCACTTGGTCAGTTTAATCGTTTACTTCCCAATGATGAACCCACTAAGGAATTGAGATCAGTGCAGTATATAGACGATAAGATACAGAGCTTTAAGCTTTTTGTCCCACTTCCCCCTACATCTTAGTAAATGGTTCTTCAGGGGTTCTTTAAGGATTCACTGGATCATTAAGGGTTCTACTCGGAACCCTTTCAGACAGGCAACACTCTTTTGCGCCGGAGGGACAAAATGAAGGGTTGCAAATTCCCTAAGAGAATAGTGTATGCTGCAGCAAACTCTGCACACGGAGCCTCATGCGGAGATTTGACTCCCGCTGTCGTTACGCACCCATCACTCGAGCCTAACGTAATAAGCGTTATAGGCACGCGCTCTGGTATGACGTACCTCTTCCAAGAGCGCTTCCGGATCAGCTGCCCCCCGCCGCGCCACCGGCAACCAGTGAACTCGACCGCGCTTGATTTGATACGTCTATGAAAGGAGATACCGCTACCTTGGGAGGGGGGGTTGTAGGTAGATCCTCTCGGGCTGAAGTCGGCCCTGTCGCTGCCATAAGTTCTCTCTCTCTCTCTCTCTCTCTCTCTCTCTCTCTCTCCTTGCCCTCGCTTTCATGATCTCGCTGGCGGAATGTCGTCCAAATGAAAACCGCATGCTCTCATTAGAGACGTCCCAGAGATCCTGCTAGATGCAATTGACGTTAATTCACGAGACCGATAAAGTCTATGGGGTTCGCTCTGTCTCCCTTTCCCCCGGTTTGCTTTGAACGCCTAAGATCTCGCAGGGTCAGCGGCAGGCCAAAAAAATCAGAAAAGTCCCTTTTTCGCTTTACATATTGCTCGAGTAAAGGAATGATCTCCCCCTGCACTGAACCCCAGTTTTTCCGACTTTTTTTCCTGATTACATCTGCCAGCTCCACATCACATGTACGCAGAGGCCGTCGTATTACCTTACTCACCCATTCTGATTTTGTCCAAACAAACGTGAAGGCATTTGTTAATTCGCAAATTCGCCTTGCAATTGTGTGTAACATCACGCGCACGTGAAGGTCACGAAGTGCATAATTTGACATAAAGATATCTTTATGCACGACGAAATGGCCGCTACAGTCACGGGGTCTTAGAGAAACAGTAGCAATAAAAACATCAGAGATTTTACAATATAATGTGATAATCACTGCGGGTCTTGATAAAGCAGCCTAATATTTTCACAGTTTGTTCTTAAAGGGTTCTTTGGTAAAAGCACTGGGTATTTATAGAACTATGACAATTTAAAAAAAAATATATATATATATATAAAGGGATCTTTGTGTGTTCCATTCAAATTATGGCATTTGCCTCCACAAGGTAAATGAGCATATTATTTTCTCTCATGCATTTACACTGTACAATAAGGACTTAATCACCTTGCCTAAAAATAATAAATAAATAAATAAATAAATAGACAGACAGTTAACTAATATTGGCAAAGTTGAGTTTTAAACAGCAAAACATTTTGTACGTGAGGTTTGGGAGATTTTTCTTCCTCACAATGAAAAAAAAGGATAAATTGTGTACTTTAAAATATGAATATTGAATAAATCAGTTCAAATGTTTGTATTTCCTTTTCTAAATATGCAAATATTATCTTATAACTTGCCTCTAACTATGTCCTACGTCTTTTGGATGCTCTGAACATGAACGCCCCTTACTTGTCAGGTCTTTTTGTTTTATGTGCTATATATGGTGAAGCAGTTGAGTGGGATGAAGAGAAAAAAAGTGGCTGAGCTGACTAGACTTTTTCTTCATGACACGACAAATGTATCTTTTCAGAGCTGGCACGAGGCTTCTGGAGATAGCATCATTGTTCCTGTTTTATTTATTTATTTATTTATTAATTTTATATATATATATATATATATATATATATAAAAGCCACAATTCTTTGTTGCCTCATGGTACCTCACGCTCCAAATTCTGACTTGCAGCATCTTTGAACATCAAAGTATTCAATGTACTCTGTATTATGTACAAAGAATCGAAGGTGAACAGGGACAGAATCTTGGTAGACATGACAGTAATTTAATTTTTAACTTGTTTTGATTTAAACCGAGTAAATTGTGGCGTGATGATAAAGCGTGTAGATTTACGCTGACATTATTTCTCTTTCTCTCCACAGTGTCGAACAAAATAATCTAAAAAAAGACCAAAAACCAAACAGGCAAACATCGAATTCCTTTGAGATGGTAAATGTATGAAAAGGGAAAAGCACACAAGACTGAATATAGACAAATGTGAGGTTTTACTTCTCAATGTTTCATGTACTAATGAGAAAGTGATTTCTACTTTATATGCCATTTTCTTAAATTATAATGGCACAAAATAAAGTTTGATTTTAATTTACAAGTTGGTAAACATTAGAGCTAAAATAAAAACGGCTGCATATGTGACTAATACGCATGAATTTTGTCAATCCTACATCGGTCATGTTTCCTTTAAAGACGAGGACTCCTTAGGAAAAGCTTCATCCAAACTGGACAGATCTCCAATGAGGTAAATGCATGACATCAAAATTTACCAGTGTGTAGACTAGGTTAAAATATCCGAAAGAATATCATAGCATATTTGCTTTCTGTCTGCTTTACAGGTCATTCATGAGAAAGTGGGGTTGTTGTCTCACAAAACCCCTCATTCAGTAAACACAGATGCCACATCATGTGGAGTATTTGTGCTAAAAGTAGGTTTTTGCCCACTTTTTGTCAGTTTCCTTTTGACCCCACGGTTGTAGAATAAAAGATACTCTTTAGAAGCCTGTAGTTCTTCAGCTTGTCGTGAAAGGAAATCCCTTACAGACTGAATCTAGAACCTTAAAGGTTCCACATAGAGAGCTTGTTTTTTTCTGATTTCTTAACGGCCTATCCATTAAAAGGTTAACCTAAGCTTGTTTATCAGAGATTATTATTAACCTTTTAGATATGTGAACTTCTTCTTATTATGAGGAGAATACAGAGTAAACAGAGCCCCTGACTTTTCCCAACTTGGCTTCAGTATAGGTCAGAGAGACTGGTAACTTTATTAGTTTTTATTATTTGTAATATTGGTCGATAATTCTGTTTCTTAGATTGGCGCAATTGACATATGAATTTAAAATGATGTAGGAACATGTCGTGATCTGTAATTATTGCCATTTCCTGATCAGATGATCTATAAGAGCTCTGCTGCTACTGCTACATATAGAGGAAGAGGGGGGGGGAAGAAATGAGGGAAAACATAAAAGACTGGAGAAGACTCCAGCACTATCTGGGTAGCATTATTCAATTAAGCAAGTTCAGTGTTTTGGTCTCGATCAGTCTAATAGGTTTATAGCAAAACAGGCTGTGTGCTGTGTATTCATCCTAAAAAATGTAATTCTACATAACCTTTATGGCTATAGATTAATTCCGAAAAGAGCAAAATGTAATCATGCATGAAAGAACTGTGAATTTCTTCAATAAATAAACTCAGCAAATAAATATATTTTTTTGTTTGTTTTTGTTTTGGCCTGTGATTCTCTTTGTCTTACAGTAGACTTCCCAGGGTTATTTTAAAGATGAATGTGCAGGGGTTCAATGCTTTTTTTTTTTTCAGAAGTAAATTCCAAACATAACCTGCATCTGTTACTATTATGTGTGCTTTGGCATTCACACTTTTTCTACAGATCCAGCGTGATAGTGAGGAGAAAGCTATAATATTGGCTAGCTAGCTAGTTTCTTTATCTGAACCAACAGTTGGTGATAATTGTCTTTGCCCACCCCTATCACACATGAAACAACATTTAATCCTTTTGTATTTTATACAGACAAGTCTATAAATATTTGAACATTGACAAAGTTATTGTTATTTTAGCTCTCTACCACAGTATATTGGAGCTGAAAAAATAACATGTAGCCTTTCAGCTTTAAGGGTATCTAATCATATTAAGGGACCGAAAGTAATTGGATAAACGAACAATTATAAATTAAATGATCATTTTTAATATTTGGTTGCAAATCCTTTGCAGTTAATGACTGCCTGAAGTCTGGAAACCACAGACATTACCAGATGCTGGGCTCCTTCCCTGGTAATGCTCTGCCAGTCTTTTACTGCAGCTGTCTTCAGTTCCTGCTTGTTCTTGAGGTATTTTTCCTTCAGCAAGTGAACTGCATGCTCAGTTGGATTCAGGTCAGGTGATTGACTTGGCCAAAAGTCTTTGGTTGCTTTCGAAGTATGCTTCAGGTCATTGTCCATCTGTACTGTGAAGCACTGTCCAATGGGTTTTGAAGCATTTGGCTGAATCCGAGTAGATAAAATAGCCTTGTACACTTCAGAATTCATCCTGCTGCTTTTGTTAGCAGTCACATCAATAAATACAGGGAACCAGTTCCACTGGCAGCCATACACGCTCACACCATAAGACGAGGTATGCTTTGGATCATGAGAAGTTCCTTCCCTTCTCCATACTCTTCTCTTCTGCTACAAGTTGATCTTTCTCACATGTTGTTCCAGAACCATATGGGCTTTTTTTTTTAGATGTTTTTGGGGCTTAGCAATGGTTTAGATCTTGTGGTAAACCCTCTGTATTTACCCTGGTAAAGTCTTCCCTTGATTGTTGACTTTGACACAGATACTCCTACCTCCTGGAGGGTGTTCATGATCTGGCCAACTGTTGTGAAGGGGTTTTTCTTCATCAGGGAAAGAATTCTTCTGTCATATACCACAGTTGTTTTCCATGGTCTTCCAGGCCTTTTGTTGTTCCTGAGCTCACCAGTGCATTCTTTCCTTTAAGAATGTACAAAATAGTCAATTTGACCACACAATGTTTTTGCTCTCTCTCTCTCTCTCTGATGGGTTTGTTTTGATTTTTCAACGTATTGATGACTTGCTTCACTGGCAATGACAGCAACAGATTCCAAATGCAAATGCCACACTTGAAACAGACCCTTGACCTTTAATGTACTTATATGCAGATATGCATTGAAGGTGTGTTCTTTCTTTGGAAGAATGGTCCAAAGAACAAAAATGCATTGGATGAATGGTTCTTTCTTTCTTTTCAGAATCTACTACCTGCCCTAGTCCTGTGCATGTGTATAGAAGTATACACATAATGTCTGACAGCAATATTTAAAAATTAACTTGGTAACGATGATGTCTCATAATCATGAATGGGATCTCAAAATAAGGCAAAGCAATATTAAGAAGATGTGGGTCTAAAGAGAACCTGAAATGATGAAACCTTGAACCCTGTTATATATGGTTCTTTGAATTATCTCTTTAAATGGTGCTATATGACACCAATTTTTATGCATTTGTTACTAGACAAAGAATCGTATTTTCGTACTATTTAGCAGTGGAAATAAAATAACCCTGTCTGGTTTGATACGGAAATAAGATGGAATAAAAATTATACTGAAATAAGATGTTATAAAAATAAGATGGATGAAAGATCAACTGATTTTTCAGATTAATATTTTGTCTGTCTACCACCAAAATCAGCATAAAAAGGTCATAATTTTGTTTTCCACAACAGGTATGCCAAGGCAAAGTAGACAGAAAGAGTTATCTAAAACAGAAGCAAGATAATAAATGATAACAACAATTATATCTTCAGAATGTAAATGCACATAAGCTTTTTATCATGATATATATATATATATATATATATATATATATATCATGTGTATAGATAGATAGATAGATAGATAGATAGATAGATCTTCAGTGACACAGTACCACAGCACTGCACAGTTTAGCATTCTAACTTATTTAACATACACCAACAACTCATCAGCTAAATAAGACCGCCACAGGAGAGAGAAAGCTAATCATTGCGAGACAGTGGTTTTCCAAGACCGAAGTGAGACAGCCCTGCTGTATAACAAGACTTGAGTTGTATAAAAAGGTTTTTCATATTATTTTCCCTCTACAGTACCAAACTGGCTGCTTTTTCAAAACCATTTCAAAACCTCAACCATAGATAATGGTGTTTCCTTTGTCTGAAATATATCTTTTAAAATAAACTTAATGAGTAGCTCAAATGAAAATTTTATATGATAAAATCAAACTGTGTGAGTCGCTATCTCTAGCTGTGGTGTGCTCACCATTTCATCCACTGAGCAAACAGCATTATGCCAACACAGGTGCACACAAGACACATTATTACTTATTGCAGATAGTACTAAGATTTTTTTTTTTTCATAATTAATTTAAATGGTCTCCAACTGTGTTTTACTCTGTTTTTGCTCTAGTAAACTACTGTAGTCAGTAACTGCGTCTTTATTGAATCCCATCAAGCTTACTTTGATGGTCTTGCTATTGGGTTTGATTGATAATGACACTCAGACATCGCACCAGTTCTCAGCATGGACAAATATCAACAACAATGATGTGCCTGAGTTGACCCAAGCAGCTAAGTGAAATAATGAAACCAGAATGAAACAAAAGAAATGTTTTCAAGGTTCAGAATTCTTGTGTGAGACTAGAGTGTGATACAATTGACCTAAGACTTACTACAAGCACTTCCCAATTTAAAGTGTCTGCCTTCAACACAGCACATATCCCTGGCACAGGTCTTCAAAATAATTGTTACTGACTGTCCTATTCAGTTTTTCCACTGTAACCTAGATATCTGATACAAACTCCCCTGTTACCATGTTTGCATCTGGTTCCATTTTTAACATCAATGGGAGGGAAAAATTAGAAAAACAAGATTAGTGAAAATTGATTGGCAGTGCAAGTTTTCTATAGGTTGACGTTTTCCTGGCAGCTTTCGCTGCCTGCCTCGTCTGACTCGCTCAGATGATCGTCTCGTCCTCAAAATCAAATTTCCCTGAAGTAGAACCCTCGCTGTATTTGTCTGCAGTGGCATCAGCTGAGCTTCTAGTATCTTCATATGGGTCTTTCAATGCTTTCTCATTTTGCAGAAAGCTCCGAAAAAGTGTGAGAGCAAGGAAGGAGTAGATGAACATCACAAACAGTATGTAAAAATAAGCGTTGTCATAGGATTTCCTGGATGAATTAGTGACCGTTGGCTGGCTTGGGGTGACCGCGGTTACATTCACAAGGACATTTTCATGGTTATCCTGTTCCTCCAAGATGACGTCCTTACACTTGGTCAGCAGAGCGAGCAGCATAGTCTTATTCATGGCATCACTACTGACAGACCAGCATGCAGTTAACAACAAAGGAACGATTTGCACTTTGTACATCTTTCTGCACTTTTTGTAAAAAAAAAAAAAAATTAGTCAGCATTCATACTGACCCACTAGTCATCAAGAGGTCCTTCTGATGATTCACTGATTCTCCGTGCGGCATGGACAGAAGGCAAAGAATCCCACCTGCATGCGTTATGTTGGGAATAATCACTCATTGCTCATGGCAAAATCACAAAGTCGCTTATAACATCCAAATTCTGGTCACTTCAATAAAATTGGCAGGGATCCTCTCTCTGGTCAAAAAAAGAGTCCTGCTCAAGTTTGTAAAGTAAAGCTAAAGGTACAATGGCTTTTCTGTCTCCGTCATGCACACAGGCTGGATGTTGACTCTCTGGGAAATGGAAAAAGCAGTTGGTGAGACAGTTTTGGAAAGGAATGCCGTCCTGGTCTGCTGTTTGTTTGTCACACTCAAGATAAAGAGACCTTTCTAAGATAGATACATGCCACTCATCCGCTCTTCATCCAATTTATATTTATAAGTTATTATTAATATGCTTTTTGTTCTTTATTTTAAATAGTAAATAGTGCTGCATTTGATACAAGGCATTTTGCAACAACAATTGAATTCATTTAAAAAAAAAAATCATTTAGGTATAAAAAGCAGATGTAAAAAATAACCTTTGGCATGGAACTTAAAAACGTGGTTGGGTTATCAGCATACAGAACATTTTTTTTTCTCACTTTGACAATCATTTAAAGATGGATCAACTCCGAAAGAAGAAAATTTCTATTTATACAGTATGTCTCATGTATGACAAGCATTAACTGTCTTGTCATATGTTTCCTTTACCTTTCTCAACCTTTGGAGACAGTTGAGAATGTCTCCAAATTATTATTATTTTGCTGTTGCTGTTGTTGTTGTTGTTGTTCAAGGTTCAAGGTTCAAGGTTCTTTATTTGTCACATACGTTACATACATGTGATGTATTAATGTAGTGAAATGTTTTTCCTTAGTGCCTCGTCCCACGGTGCAACTGTGATACATAAACAGAATATAATAGAACATTATATAATAAAAGCCGAATATGATAAAAGAATATAATGAACAAAATAGAATAGACTCTATTAGACAAAATATAGATGTTATATGTAAAAATACATAGAAAGTGTTTAGTCCATAGTTCAACTAATTGTTGTTGTTGTTAATCTGATTATTATAGCGTATAGTTTTTATAGACCCTCCCTCACCGCCAGTGACACTTTACAAAAGAGAAAATTAAAACAATACCAAAAAAAACAAATTAGGAAAAATAACTAGGCATTTATCCTGACTGTAATTAATGCTAGATAAAATACATGATTAAGGAGAAATGACAAAAAAAAATCTAAAGAACAAAACTGTCTTTGGTAACTGTTTGAGAAACTTAAATATAATTACAATAGTGTTTTAAAAAGCTGTTTTGACTTTAGATGTACATATTTAGAAATGATGATAGCTTTGCCTTGCAATTCTGTAGGTTTCCCTTTCACAGCAGGAAGCTCACTGAAGACTAAAATTGCTGCGTAAATACAGAGTAGAAGCAACTGTGTGTACATAATGCCATTCAGTTCTTCAAACTGCCTTGATAGATTACTGACTATAGTTTCAATGTCATGGCATGTCACATGTGAACTTTATTCTCCTCCAACTTTTGCCTACAAAGGTTTGTGGCATGCATGTTTTCTTTCCAGACATTCATTCTCTCTCTTTTTTAACCTCTCTGAAGTACAGTCCGGTTCTAGTGCAGAGGTTTATACATTGAATTCCTTCTCTCTCTCTCTCTCTCTCTCTCTCTCTCTCTCTCTCTCTCTCTCTCTCTCTCTCTCTTGCTCTCATGTGTCCTTGCAGGAATATGCAGCCTTGTCCTTCCACCTCCTCACTCTCCCCTTTCACCCTTCTCCATCTCCCAGTGACGTGAGAGCACCCGTAACTCTTACCCTGTCAGCTCTGCTGGAGTGCTCTTGCAATTTCAAAGAGTGCCAGGGTCAAAAGTTAAGTCGTCTCCAATGTGTGTTAATCTGGCTGCCACTCAGATCCATGCCGAAAGAGAGACTGAGCACTCCATGTTTGCTCTATTGTTGTACCGTGAGTGCTGTGCGCTTTGCCTCAGTATGATAGAAATGAAAATAAAAGCAGCTATTACTATGTATTAAGGAACATCTAATTGTTTCGGTTTAATGAAAACTAATTATAATAATCTATACACATACTAACACACACACAGAAAGAGAGAGAGAGAGAGAGAGAGAGAGAGAGAGAGAGAGAGAGAAGAATGGCAGTACCAGCTGCAGGCACCTGATCTAAGTAGAAGAGGACAGTGAGAGGGAGGGCAATGAAATATTTTATGTTTGAAGTGTTGAACAACATTTTATGTGTGTGTGTGTGTGTGTGTGTGTGTATGGTGGGAGACAGGAGTGTATAATGTCACCTCGTGAACTACAGACCACAGTTCTCAGTAGGGTGTGTCTCCATGTCCACTCTCTGAGGTGCTTTGGAGGTTTACAGGTCTCTGCTTTCCTCATTAACTCCATTAAACGCTCCCCCGAGAGCAGGAATTTGTCAAGCAGAAGTGTTTATGAAACAAGATCTATTTATGCACTCTCTTTAAAGCGCAGTGGGTCACTGCGCTCGGTTGGAACGAACCTGATAGCTATTGTTCTATGTCACGCCAATTGTCTCTTAATTCTCAATAAGATCAAATAAGTCTACCCATGCACAGCTGATCTGGATGTGGGTATGGACTGATGTTAATGTGAAACATGATAAGGCAAAACTAATTGAATGTGTTGTTTATTCTGACAAACAAAGAAAGGCACTAGGAAGGAAGGGCGGGAGAGAGAAGGAACTATAATCAAAAAGAAAAACATACCTTTTATTAACCACATGACTAAAGCTTGAATGCTTTCTTAGTTTTTTATTTTTTCTTATAAATAGTAAATAGTGCTGCATTTAACACAAGACATTTTGCAACAACAATTGAATGCAGTCGTAAAGAAAAAAAAAATCATATAAGTATAAAAAGCAGATGTAAAAAATAACCTTCGGCATGGAATTTAAGACTTAAAAACAGGTGACGTTGTGTTATAGGCACAAAGTACTTTTTTTCTCACTTCGACAATAATGTAAAGATGGGTCAACTTAGAAATGGGAAAATTTATGTCTATATGTCTGATGTAAGACAACAAATTAACTGCCTTGTCTTGTTTCTTTTACCCCAATTAGGTAATATAAAATATAAGAAGGATTATTGTCATTCAAAGCAGCAATACACACCTTTATTCTGCATTTTGCTTATCAGTTGAGATTTTCTCACTTGGTCTGGATCATACAACCTGTCCCCGTTTTCAATAAAGTCTCTTTTATGCCACTATTTTGCCTCAGTTTTATTATTCCTTACATTTTAAGATTAAAATATCTTAATATTGGCAGGAATGTGTTGATCATTTAAAAGACATTACAGAACACTGTGGCAGATTGTAGAGTCTGAAAAGTGTTAGGAGATTAAGATTTAGCAGACCTGAGTCCTGTTGAATGGAAAGACATTTTTCCAGTTCAGGGTCCACAACTACTGTTTCTGAGTGCTATTTTGTTTCAAAATGTTCATTAGGAACGTCTCCCTATTGCTCCTTCACAAACTACATGTGAATTATTAAATCAAGAGATTGGTGTATGAGGTATAAATTGTGTATATTGCACTTTCTTTGGATTTCAGTTTGTGCTACTTTAGTCTTTTCTTTCTCTCATACACTATATCCTTCTCTCACCTACTTTCTCCTATGGCAATATTTTAATAGGTCTTCACACAATGGAATTTTAGTTGCTTTTAAGTATCAGTGTCTATTTTTAACTATACTGTAATTGCATGGGTGGGCGTGACATATCTTTCTTCCACTGATGTTCCTGACATAAGTAAAATTCCATCAGACACTTGAGGGCATAGGAGCCAGATCACTCTTTCCATTTCTCTCTCTCTCTCTTTCTCACACTTGTAAATAATGTTGATGAAGCCAATAGAAGATGATACACCCTCCCCCCATATAAAAAAGGAGCCCTTATTTCCCGAAACACATCACGAGTCAAACAACAAGCTCTCATAATGACGTAATGTGAAGTTACAAGTTTTGCCTAAAAGATCAAGGCATTTCAACTGCCTGACCCTACACATTTCCCTGCTGGTCATTTCAGGTTAAATATCCAGTCTTTAACAGTCCTTAATTTCATTTCTCAATTTTTTTTAAACTCCTTGTCCACCTCCTGGTCTCCCTCACTGTTTACATGGCGTTCTTTGGAATGGTCGTGTAAGCTTTGTGCTGGGAGACGTTCGAAGACATGGAATGGAGCACTAACCACAGAGGGCCTTTGGTCCTTATTATCCACACTAAACCTGAATCACTCAGAATGAGAACCAACCCAGCATGGGTGGGTGGTGCGGCTGGATCGGAACTGTCCTGATGCCAGGGGGGGGATTGTGGGTAGGCATGGATCTGGAAGTGGATGTCGGAGGTCAAGGAGAAGAGCTGAAGAGCAGGTGGTTTCTCTCAGAGCATCCGGAACTTTCCCTCTTTTCTCCTGCTCACTTCTTCCTGCTCAGCTGATGTTGGGCTTCAGATAATGAAAGGCACCTGAGACAGAAAAAGAGAGAGAGAGAGAGAGAGAGAGAGAGAGAGAGAGAAAGTGTATTTTATTAACAGTTGTATGACACATGAAAGCCTGTAGGTGGAGGCATTATGTGTTGGATAGGAGAGGATTCCTCTGTAGAAGAGGGCTCAGGTGGATTGTTGAAGTGGTAGGATGGGTACCATTGAGTGTGTGTGTGTGTGTGTGTGTGTGTGTGTGTGTGTGTGTGTGTGTGTGTGGTGGGGGGTGAGGGGGGTACTAGAGGAAGCCTGATCAGTGCTACAATACACTGTACAGTTCCACCCAGCGATGCTTGGAGTACGACCAACAATCAATATGAGTTCAGGATCTGACCTCTGACTGAAACACATGGTTCTAATCAGGAGCTGCCACAGGCTATTTTACTCCTGCTAAAGCCCTCTTCAACCCCCTCCCCAAGACACACGCATATACAAACACCCCTCGATTCTCCAGCACTACCCACACACGAGCACAACAACATTTCCCAACTCGCAAAAAACGTACAAACCAGCCACCCCTGTTCACATCTACTCAACAAACCACACAAACACACACTATTCTTGGCTCGGTGTAAGGGCCATTGACTGAGGCAAATTAATTATTTCAAGATGGCGTCATACAGGGCATTCAGCATGTGGTTTGTACCATTCCAATCCTCTCATTGGATCTGTCAAACATACTTTGTGATGGCTGCTCCTTTCATTTCTGCCTTCTCTTGTGTGTGTGTGTGTGTGTGTAATGAACAACTGACTGCTCCTTTCATTTCTGCTTTCATGTTTCTGTTCGCGTGTGTGTAATGAGCAATATCTTCGTTACCCTAGAGGTCATTTCATGGCTAGCTTATGGACCCCTAAGGTTGACAGGCAAACCCATCACATGGGTCGTGAAAGGTCACGCATGCTGGGCTGTGACCCGTGATGGCATCTACTTGTTACTTGTTCAAATTGAGGCTATTATAATCTTAATCACTCACTGGCCAGGTTCAAGTGCATTTCAGAAAATAACCCTATCAACTCAGAATGTCAACACTTTCACTGATGGAAAACAAGCATCGCTCTAGAGTGAAAAGTACTGAAAATTAAGAAATAAACCATACTTTGAACCAATGTAATCGGTTCAAATGCAGTCGTGGAAAACTGACAAACGACAAACTATGCATGGAATGATTTGTTATGGTATTTTTTAAAAAATCATGTTTTTTTTTATATATATATATCACTGTACCTACTTACAGCTTTACATTTAAACACTTCAATTGAATTAAACGGCATAACAACATGGCACCAGTGCAGATCATTTTCCTAGGGAAACTGATAGAATGTTTGCTAAATTTTAAACTAATTCCTCTTATGCTTTAGTAAGTAATTTAGCATAACAATATAGAAATAGTCTTTGTTCTATTTCTGAATTCCAAAAAATGCTATACTGTTGTACCATTATGGACCGCAAAGTAAATACTACGGAATGAGCATGAATAGGTTCGGTTTAAGCACTGCATAGATCTAAGTGCAGACACAGACAAACACACACACCAGCAAACAGTAGTGGTATTCACCTTACTTTGCCCATACTGGCTGTACTGGTATGGTGCCATGTGGTCAACGCTGTAGGCTGGCGAGCTGTAGCTGGGTGGGCAGTAAGACTGTGAGCTGGGCAGAGAAGGCATGCTGGCCAGTCCAGACAGAGACTCCAGTCTCTGTGATGAGTGGCAGCTGGCAGCCATGCCCGCACTGGGCTCCAGAGGACCAGTGAGAGGAGAGAGAGAGAAGTCTCCCTGCGGCTGGTGAGGCACGCCTCCCGGGTTCAACAACCCCATCACCTGAGAAAGAGGAAAGGAGAAGACAGGAGGAAAAAGGAAAAAAAAATTTACAATGAGCATCATATAGCACACAAACATAGGAAGGTATATTGGAAAAGTCTAGAATCTTTGGATTGCATTGACACCAGATCATAAAATAAGATGATACCTTCTAAAATTTATCCATCTACCCAGCAGTACTATGTCCTGTTCCATGTATATATGCCTCTCATTTGATTAGACTTTCCAGTTTACTAGAGAGAAAACAGAGATATTTAGCTCTCCAGATCTCTCACATCCAATATAAATATAACCTCTTTCTTCACCAAATACTGAGACAATACAGAGCAGCATTAACACATTCACCACATAATCACCTTTCTTCATCAACAAGGATCGATAAAATGAAACCATAACCACACTCGGGGGACATTAGCCAATCATCTTCATATCTAATTCAGCCATTTAGCTCAGTGTTAGCAAGATTTGGAAAGCTGGGATGTTAACTGTGGCATCAGAGCCAGAGGGCCCTCACTGCCAGCACTGATGGTCCAAGCTTGGCCTGGCTCTGAGGGAGGTTCCCTCTCTCGCTCCGCTAATCATTAATGAAAAGCAGTCTGGGTAAAGCTGAGATCACCAGCACACACTCGCTCATGGCCCATAAGACTCCGATTATTCTCCATCCGAGCACACACATGGTCCTGTTTAAATAATTTCCCATATAACAGAAAGAGAGAGAGAGAGAGAGAGAGAGAGAGAGTGCTTGGGAGTTGTGTTTCTCTACCCTACTAAGATTTTCCTAAAAATGATCCTCTGTGAGTGTGCTAGTGTATGTATTTGTGTTTATATGTGTGCATCGTTTAGAAAAGAAAATTGTGGAGAAGAAGTGAAAAGGGAAGAGAGAGAGGACATAGATCGGTGGTCTGCCTGCAACAGAGTGAATTAAACTCAGCATGACCAACAGAGACAGAAGGACTCTGTCTGTGTGTGTGTGTGTGTGTGTGTGTGTGTGTGTGTGTCTCTGTGTCTGTGTGTCTGTGTGTAGCTTATATGTCTACTTGAATGAATGCATGTAGTTAAAAGTTTTACAACCGTTGTGAAGGGTCATGAAATCCCTCCAGTGATTCATCTTAAACAGCTGGACGAGCACACACATGTAGAACACGAGCAAGAAACAGACAGGAGAGAACGAGTGTTTTCACATTTTCACATACGTACACATATTTCCAATTTTTATTTGTTATTAGTTTCTTTTTAATCTGTGATCCAATAGGGCACAATGTCATATAAGCTTGTCTAAAAATCTTTACAATTATTATACTATTTAATTTCATCTTTTATGATTCTTTACATTGCTTTTTAAATTTGTTTTATAATTATTTAATGTTCTAATAGTCTATGAACACAGCCTCAGCAATACAAGAGTGCAATATTGGCTGTGCTATTATGTACTGTCTTTAAAAAAAAATAATAACCCAACCTGCACTCAACTGAACTGAAATGGTGTGTTTCCCACCTTGGAGGCCACACACACTCACGCTCACACTGACAGTAGGTAATTTACAGGTTCCTGGTCAGAGGGATCCGGAGTGTGTGAGAGGAGCATGCTGATGTGTTATGCTTTACAAATGGAAACCACATGGAGGTTAAAAAGCCTCGTTCACCTAGCTGCAGGGGGAGACATGTCTACACGTGAGGTGAACTCTCAAGCACACTCCAAATAGCACACACATAGTTTGCTGACAAAAAGCTTCCCCATAACATATGATTTTGAATATATGTGAGTTACTGAGAAAAAAAAAAAAAACTTAGAAAGCTAAATCTAGTCTATTTATGTGTTGCGTAAAGTGCTTTTAGAACTGTCACAGTGGCAAAATAATACACAATACAGTACTAAAATAAAATCATGATCCAGAAATACATATAAAGCTGTAGAAAATCTGTATCTGGAGCGTAGACAAGAAGGGGAACGGGGAGGACGGAAGTATAATTTAATGATGTCAAAATGCATTTTAAATCTGATGTTATGATTTAAATAGGATAAACAGAAATTCTATATAATTAAATATGCAGATTTTTGAATCCTATATAATTAATTATACAGATTTTTTAAAAATCATAAAACACATAGCTATACTACTTAGATAACATAAAAATCACACTGTAATTTAAAAAAAAAAATCAATTATGTTATTTTGAAGTATTTACATTTTGCTCTTATAATTATAAACCCTACACTGCTGTCTGTCTTTTTTTTCATGTAGTGTTTTCATGTAGTGTTTTCAAAAATTGTAACATATTTTAATTTTACTGTTTTGTATTTAAGCTGTGTGCGTGTGTGTGTGTGCGCGTGTGTGTGTGTGTGTGTGTGTGTGTGTGTGTGTACGCTTGTGTGTCCATGTGCGTTTGTGATGTTTTGTATGCATATAGGGAGATTTTTAGATCTAAATGCATGTATGCAAGTGTATGGGCATAAGGCTGAGAGTATGAATGTGAGTGAATGTGTGTATATGTATCTCAAGTGTCTCTGGTTTGCAGTGGTTCCGGAGCTTATGTGCTACAGCGTGAGAATGCGGGTGGTTTTTGCAGGCCTGGTGTGAACAGAACGCTGGTATGTGCTGGATTATACACCAGACGTGTGAGATTTTTACCCAAGTAAGTGTAAGTGAGCTGAGCCAGGCTGTAGCACATGACTACTCCACCTCTTTACTCATACACACACACACACACACACACACACACACACACACACACACATACATGACACCCACAATGCAATAATACATCCAGACAGGATTTACATAAATGGCCCACTAGAGCCAAAAACTGGAGTTTACAATATTGCCATGGATCTCTGTCTAGTTTCTTTATTTTAATCTTTTTTAGATTTAATAAACAGGATATTTTATGACTATGTCCATTTTTACTGTATATTATTTTTAAAAAAAAAAAAGACCAGAATGGATTCACTGTCCAGTCAACTTAGATATAATGAAATCAAAACAAGAGACAGATAAAATTCTCCACAGCTTGGAAAGTGTCTGAATGGAGTTTTCCAATGGCAAAATACTTTGTCTGACTTTTAAAACTGATGCAGTCTTCTTTTTTATTTATCACAGGTAGTATTGAAATAAACATAAACAATAAACTTGGTAAATGGTTAACCATTCGAATTATTTAGGCCGTAAGGAAGCCTCTGCAGTGTGAATCAAACCAAGTCTGTGCTTTGTCCAACCTTAAACCACTCAATAAATATATAAATGAAACAATTAAGCAATAAAGTGAGTCATTAGCATAAATTACACAGTACATTATAAAGGATAAATTCTCTCATTCCAATCAATTAAGGGTCTGGAACATTCCATAATTAGAATCACAGACACAGAGTTGTGCCCTCATCGTGACGCCCAGTGACTCTTGCTCTCCAGGGGCAACAGAAGGCCACTAATGAGCTCTGGCCTAGGTCTATCACACACACACACACACACACACACACACACACACACACACACACACAAACTAATGGCAATACCATATTCTGTGTGAATGTGAGAGACAACAACCCCATGTTTAATGGCTTGTGATGAGTCAGTGTCGATATTGGGGACTTTACACATAAACTTTCCAGTGCCATCTCATCTGTGTTGAACAATGAAGTCACACAAACATTACAATACGTCAATTATTTTGGAAGTCTGCCCATGACACAACAGCTAGCACTGCTATTAGACCAAACAATAACAACATTCAATGACAATGAATGCCACTGTGAGACTTTATTTCTGGATTACTATATTTAGACATAAATATGCTCTCTGTCACCCTGTTTTGTATATAATCGCAAAAATGTCCCGCGAGGCCCTTAATTTCTTCTGCATGAACAGAATCACATGCAACATTTTCGTCACCCTTCCACACCCCCGCCATCTATGCTTCCCACCACGAGACTTTTAAGGGCTTTGTTTAATTCTTTTTAAGTCATCAAGAACATAGTAGACTTCCCCATGTGCTTCCAGAGTATCACGCATATGATCAAGCAGGAGGTGCCTCTGAGGTGCTTAGCAGCTCATTTTCCGCTTGTTAGCATGGACGCGCATGGCGCTCACCACGGGAGATAGCAGCCGACGAGTGTGTAATCACATAATTGTCTTTTCACTTCTCATTTTCATCACCATCCCTTCTGCCACTTGTTTACTTCCACTCCAACCTCCAACCAATGATAGCTAGTAGACGAGGGTTTTTTTTTTTTTATATTATGCCTTAACATTCTGTGGAGGCCTAAAGTACTTCACTTTTCATTTACCAACAGATCTGGTATCCACAGTCAAAAAAATTCAATTCAGTTCAGTTTTAGCACTTTTAACAGTAGGCCTTGCCACAAAGCAGCTTTATAGTATTATGGATATAGATTTCGAGCCCTAATGAATAGTGGCAAGGAATAACTACGCAAGTTGACATGAAGAAGGAACCTTTAGAGGAGCCAGACTCAAAAGGGAATGAGCACAGTCTTCATGACTACACCAGCAGTTTTTAAGTCCTAGTCTACAGTATTTCAGGTAAGATTATCCACTGAAGCAAGGCTGGCTATCTAAAACATCTAACCAAAACACATACCTTAACCTTAACATAACCTTAACCTTAACATATATCAAACATAATGCCATATTCAGTGCACATTATCACATTAACACTGTATCACACTTCTAAGTTTATGAAAAGTTCAAACTTCAGTTGCCCACACTGAGACATGCTCAAACTTGCCAACCTAACAATCATCTCTGGTCTATGATGAAGTTACACCAGCAACATTACATGACCATCCAATCAGCTTTTTTCAAATTTAACACGGAATAGGAATTTGATTCCTACGGCCAGTCATCACTATGCCCTCTGCAGGCAAACAAGTCATAACACAAGCACAGAGTTCTCTGTTCCAAATAATGAAACACCATATATGTGCTATTCTATCTCAGAAGGAACTCACTGACCTGTGTTGAGAGGCCATTGCTGATAGCGGGGTTGACCGGGTTAGAGTGGCTCGGTGCAGGCACAAAGCTGTCTGAGTAGCCTGAGAAGCCGTGACGGCCTGAAGAGAGACAGTAGGCTGAAGTAGCGTCTTGGGCTCCCGGGGCGGTGGCCAGACCGCTCTGGTGCACTGAAGTCGGTGGTAGAGGCTGGGGCCTGTGCACTGTGCTGGCCTGTTCTGACATTGCTGATAGATATAAAATAAGAAAGCAAAGAAAGCAGAAAAACATAAATGTTAGGCTGTATTCACATTAGGCATTTTTGCTTTAACTGCCATTTTACATGTAAGTGGTCCAAAGTGTTGCTGCCTGAAAAACTCTACCGTTTTGTCACCATATATACTGTATATAGCTACCGGCATTGCTATGGATTATAATGTGCATGTTATATAAGTTGACTGCTTTTGTATTCATGTCAGCACAAATTGTCTAATTACTTGTGCAACATGTTCCTTGCTATATTCTGTCCTGCACTGGATAAAGTGATCTTGGGTACATGATAAATTATATTGATGATGATGATGACTATATAACAATAACAATAATAATAATGATAATAATAATGAATGAAGGTTACAGCACTGTCATAAGCAGTACATAGTGCCACCGTGCCTTCATTTTTCAGGTGTACTGGCTAAGTGTGTGTTTGACCTGTGGGTGTTTGACCCACCTTGTGGGATGGAGGAAGCAGAGTAAGGACTTTCCGGAAGCTGGTAAGGCTGTAGGCTCGACATGGCCGATGGTGGGAATCCTCCAGGAATCAGGTGATTGAATGCCATCAGCTGATTGGCTCCTGCCTGCTTCCTCCAGCGAGCCCGTCGGTTGCTAAACCACACCTACAAAACCAATACACCAAAAATAAATTTGATGACCCAGGTATTTGAGCTGTTTGCTTTCTGTGGGGGCGAAATGTACGTGAGTTGTGAAATATGTGTCCTGTGTGTATATTTAGTGAAATATGTTACACTCTGTTCTCTAAATTTTCCAGTGTGAGAGTGTAGGGTCATCAGTGTGCATGTGAATATGTGTGTGTGCAGAATCTTGTGTAAGCACATGAGCATATGTGTGAGAGACTGTATGTGTGATGGAGTGTATTTGTGTGACCAAGATAAAAAACACATTATGACATCACATAAATCACGAGTCCAGCCACTGATCTGATCATACTTCATGGGGTTAAAGAGTTTTTAAATAAAGGTATTTAATAAATGGCAGTATTTTGGCTGGGCTTTCTTATTTCATAAGAGTGTGTGTGTGTGTGTACCTGTACTCTCGCTTCAGTAAGTTTGGCTCTTTGGGCGAGCTCCTCGCGTGTGTAGATGTCGGGGTAGTGTGTGCGCTCAAAAGCTCGCTCCAGCTCCTCAAGCTGCTCGGCAGTGAATGTCGTGCGACTGCGACGCTGTTTTCTCTTAAGGGGCAGACCTGGCTCTGAGTCTACATCTGAACCCTCGTCTGAATGACTCGCTAAAACACACATTGCACAATCATGTCAGGAAAATAACATCTAAATTAAGTCCTCAGTCCTTTGTTACAGGGGAATAGAGGAAAATGATGTTCATCTGGTATACAAAACAAAAATGTTAGGGAACCTAATAAAAGCAAATGAACAGAAATATATAAAACAGACAAAGTACTCTTTAGTCAAATAAAAAGTATATACTTATAATTATGTTTTAAATTTTCACTTGCAGATCCACAATTCTGTTTTACCGCATTTATTTTTAAATCTAATGTATAGTCATGATGGAAGAATTTCAGTTTTATGACACAAGAATTTCAACTTTTCCTTGTGGTGAGTTAAAATGGAAAATCTCTTTACTACATGTTCACTTATAATGGAAGCCTAAGGGCAGTTCTTTAATAAACATTTAATATATATGAATATATAACATGGATTGAAAACGACACTTTTACACTCTAACATCAAAGATCGTAGGATTAGACAGATATGAGAGAAAGTATTACCAAAGAAATTATTATGTAGTTTTATGCAACTTTCATACACTGGCACAAACAAATTCTGGTTACTTATATTTTCCCAAAAGTATTGTGTGGGGTCCACTGGGCACTTCCATGTTTGAAGTGTTGGCGTCACTTCACTTCAAATACAAAGTACAAACATAACTATAAATACTTCCCTACAAAATCTCATCTCTAAATGGGTAAATTATGCAGATTTATAGCTTTATTCACATACAAATGCGTTTGGCTGAAGAATTTATAAAAGCAATCCACATGTATTGCATAAATAGTTATTAGTTGATCTAACAACTGCTCTTAGACTTCCAACATAAGTGAATTTTAAACATGTGCATCTAATTTTTGCCCATGGTAATCACACATACACCACGGATAACGAGTAGTTTGTAAAAATGCAGAACTATTGCTTGATCCATGCTGGCAACAATTGTGAAACAATTGGTAAAAACAACTCAAAGATAGCAAAACCACTCATACAGGAATATTTTGCAATCAGTATTTTCAGATTTACTGCACAGAATCAACAGTTGTTATCTTTACTAGCAAATAATATTGCTATTTTCCCATAGATAATTAGATCCACTTTGAATGTGCTCATGCAGATGCATGCGCACACACACACACACAATCATGCATGCATGCACACTGTGTGCGTGTTCGCTGTAAGTTTGGGACAGTGTTTATTCACGGGTCATTCAGACTGCCCTTGAGCTTGGAGCTCAGCATCTCCAAGGAGGCGGGGATGGGGCTCTCTATCAAATAATGATTAGGCCTCTCAAACTAGCGTGACAGCCTGCTATTGTGCAATAATACGCCTCGAAATCCCCAGTCCCCAACGCACAAACATGGCATCTGTTTCGTCCGACACCAACCATATCTTTTCTCTAACTCCTTTCTTTCGTTCACCCCTCTCCCCATATCTCTGTGGTTCGAGCCTGCAAGAGTGGGAACAGTTGACCAGGAATGGATATACCGCCTATGATAACTGATAGATATTCATGATAAAGCTCTTGATCATAGAGGTTTGTTTATCAAACCTGCTAAAGATCTGCAAAGCAATCAACTATTCCACAATCTGCACACCAATGTGCTATTTAACAACATACTTTTTTTGTGTTTTCACTATTTTAAAGACAATGTTACCATGCATAAAAGGGCATGAAAAATGGCGTTAAAAACTGGCCATGAGTCAATGAACGGTAATTTTCCGGTTTTTACGGTTAAACCATACATCAGCCACACATTATTTCACGCCGAAATATCCTCGGTTTGGAAACATTGTTACAGAAGAAAAATACATTACAAATGTTGTCTTTAATACATTTGGTTTCATATTGTGTTAAAAAATTAAGATGAAAAAAATTACACTTGTCCAGAACATCATAACGTGTAAAATCATTGTCATCTCCCAATGCAGACTTGCCCAAATATTTCATTTACTGCTTTTAATTTTTTTAAAGTCAGCATTAAATGTGTACCCAGCATATACTCATAAAATTGGTGCTAATCTTCATTTACTATTACTATATTTACTCTAGAAAAATGTTGTGTGGGAATTTCCAGCGTAAGTGATGCGATAATTAATACTGACAATTATCGCTGACAATATTAAAATCAAATCTCACAACCTGAGTTACATATGAGCTAGCTATGAAAGCTAACTTTAGCTAACAGATGACTGATAATCTCCTAGCTAGCTAGCTAGCAACACCAATAAACATATGCAGCTCTAACATTAGCAGCCACTAAATACAAACTTGTTTAACTTGTAATTAATTAATCTTGCCTTGATGTTTGACCTGATAAGAAATTAAATGAACTGAAAATAAATTAAATTCCTCAAGTGCTTGTGAGGGGAGAGAGCGAGAGCGAGAGATCCAGATTTTGAGCTTTAATTAAAAGCAAGAAAGAAGTCACGCTAGCGGGAGAGCCGCTGTGCTTATGGAGCCACACAGGAAATGCTGCTACTTTCTGCCAGCATGGGTCTCGCTAGGCATCTCACAAGGATTTGGGGCAGAGAGAAGAGAATGACAGAGAGCAAGGAGAAAACTGGAAAGGAAGAAGAGAGAGGCAGAGAGCAGGACAGAGTGAGGCACGTTATCGCTTTCACATGGACGCTAGCAGGTTCGATAGCTTGCCAAAGACATGCCGCGCAAGGAATAAAGTGTTTGCGATTTTTGAGAGCAAGTGCGGTTACGTAAAATTCTCTTTTCCTGCAGCTTATAAATAAAAACAACAAATGCTCAAAAGTAGAGGTGGGTCAACATTTGAGGAAAGTAACAGTTGGAGAAGAGGCTAAGTGTTAACTACGGAGTTCAAAGCTGAATACTCGTCTTTCTCTTGTCCCTTTCTCTCCCATCTTTCTTCTCTGAGTTTTTATTATCTGCGACTGTGGCAAAAACACTCCATCATGAGCTGTGAGTTAATAGTAAATGACACTGTTACTTTTGTCATCCTCCATTCTCTCTCTCCTTCTCTCTTGCTCTCTCCTTCTCAGGGAGTTATTTGGGAGTCTTTTGTTGGCCTATATGGAGAAGCCTGTGGCTGAAGGCTTTGGAGTCTGATTTCCACGCTCCATCTGTAGGATCCATCAGAACTGGGCAGGCGGGCATTCAGGGCTGCTGTCACCTGCCCAGCGGGGGAGGGGGCACGAGGGGGGGCACAATGGGGGCAGGACGTGGGGGCCAATGGGGGAACAGCAGGGGGCCGCCCCCGATCCTTCCTTCACCATCGCCAGGGGGTTTACGTGTGGATGGGGGGGCTTAAAGGGGAAGGTAAGAGAGAGTGTATGTGGATATATGTATATAGAAATGTATTTGTCTGTGTTCTGGTACTTCCGTATATAAGGATAGATCACGTATGATATACTTGGTAATACTGTGTCTCTTTTATAGTCATGCCAACAAAGTGTATTTGACACTTTGTGAAAAGTTAAGTGAAAAGAATGAAAATGAGATGGTGTTGTGGTTCTTGTTCTTCTTCTTTAAAATCGTATTTTTTCACATATTGCAGTATTGTCATTTATACATGTGTGCTAATGAACCTAAGTATTGTAAAAATGCTACGACGCTCTTCTTGCTGTTTAAATCGTAAAAGTCATGTAAAACGAAGCCCACTAACCTAAAAGCGAATCCGGAGAATGTTTAAAAGGCATTTACGGAATGGCATTGGCGATCAGCTCATCCACTATGCCACCTGTGGGATCTCCCCTCTCATAGATGCCACTGTTTTCTAAAATTTTCAGTAAAACATAATTCTGTGACAATGGATGGGTGGATGGATGGATAGACTAATAAAACCCCAGATGGAATGTGTGTCAGTGTGTTTACATGGACTTTGGTAGGAAGTCAGTCCGAGAAATAGGAAGCGCTGCCTGGTTTCCTGCTGAGTTTTTGCCTACTTACAAAACCAGGAATTCACCGGAACGCCTCCTCCATCACTTACTACTCCTGATCCAGACAGATCCTGGGGGAAGAACTCTGTCTATCTTACTCCATTTCCATCTCTTTATGTTTTCTCTCTTCTTGTAAGTCTTTGTCTTTCATATGCATCCAAATCAGGCTAGGACAGCTCACTTAAGAAAGCAGCAGAGATAAATGGTGTTTTCCACCTGACTTTTAAACAGAAGAGGAAATTAGGCTTTTAAATGAAGTTGCGCTGCCAGACAGGACTAAGACTTTTTTTTTTCCTTTGGGAGGAGAAAGTAGCAGAGTCTCACTGTATAGTCTGATTTGGCTTGGTACCGCAGATGCAGGCTCTCTCGCTGTGTTTGTGGAGGCAGTAATAACAATACTTCCCCCACTGCCACAGTGCAAGGCTATTCATTAATCTGACACAAGGTGCATGCCTTCTATTCGAGGAGGGTATTTGTATTCAGAGCAGTCACTCCTGGAGTGTGCATACACACACACACACACACACACACACACACACACACACAGAGCACACAAAGGACAAAAACTGTTAAAAACTCTATAGACCTAAACACAGCCTTACTATTTATCAACCCTCCATCAGAGTGGAAGAAGAGGACTAAAGAAGAGAGAGAGAGAAAGAGAGGGAGCGAGAACGAACTACCCTGTTGAATGGGTTCCACCTGCGGACATTAGAATGCAGCGCTGGGGCAGACAGAATTCCACACTGATCCAAATAGCAACACGAGCACAACATTGAGCGGTGATGGCAACAGGAGGAGAATTTGTTAACTTTGCCATGTTACTATTGGAAGCATGACTGGAGCCCCAGTTTTGCAGTGTTTACTCAGTGTTTGTCTGGTAGCATGCTTCTCATATACACAACCCTTTTTATGTTTATGCACACCCGCACCGAGAGCCGGTGTCACACTTTCTCTGTAAACATGTTAAGTAAAAGAGGTAAACCTCACCCGGAGTGACTGAGCCAGCAAAATGACGTTTGAGTGACACTGCAGATTAGGCCAAACCCCCCCAAAAATTAAAGAATGCTGAAAAGAAGGATTCATATCCAAAGAAAAGGAAATCAGTGGGAGAAGGGCGGGGAAACAAAACTAAAAAATAAAGCAAAAAGAGAAAGGAGGGAGAGAGTAAGAGAGAGAGGGAGAGTAGCCATCTGGGCCGTTTATAGCTCTTAGTAGGGGGAGAGCCATCTCCTCCTGAGGGGCAGTTAAATGGCAGGGTAATTGAGCTAGTGACATGTGTTCAGCAAACAAAACAAAAGGCAGAAGAGACAAATGAAGCATTTATTTGCTCAGTGGAGGAGCACTGGCCCTTTGGGCTCTTGGGCCCGTGCGCCACTGCTGGAGTGTATTAAGGAGTATATAGAGGGCCAGCAGATGCAGAGGAAAGAATGGTTAAGAGACTGATTATGAGTCCATCTGCGGCTGGCATTTAGTTAAGAGGGAGGAACTGGGGAGGCACTCTGCCTGCTAAAGAGACACTAACTCTCCAGCTGGAGAGAGAGGCAGAGTAACGGAAAAAAAAAAAATAAAAAGAGAAAGAGTGGTGTAAGGAGGGGCCATAGGAAAAGTAAAGAAAAAATATTTTCAAGACACATGTTTACAAAATTTGGTCCTAATTAGGATATTTATGCAACACCCAAGCGTGAATCCCATAAGCTAAATAACTACAACCCAGGCCATAAGTAAATAAATAAATAAATAAATAAATAAATAAAGGTTGTTTTGATGCAGTAACAGAGTTGGAAAAAGTAGGCATCGCGGGCACACAGCATGCAGTCTGCATTACAGTGTCACATTTTCACAGAAACGTGCATTACACCATGGAACTGCTTCATTAGAGCACACATTAGCAAAACAGCACCCATATAGAGCAGAGAGAGAGCACACACATGCACACATCACAAAACACGCCCAGAAACAGCGAGAGGAAGAATCATCTTTGCCTCCAGAATCCATATCATGTACATTCATGGCAAAATTTACTTTGTCAAAAAAAAGAGCTAACTAAGGTTTATTTGGTACAGTTAAATTACCAGCTTTAAAAAGGGTTCACGGCATTATATCTTCACTATGCACATTTAGCGTATTTTGTGACCTTAGTATTATAAGGGTCTATCTTCCATTCCTCCTTCTCTGTATTAAGGTCACAACTTCCTGTCAATTGTTTGAAATGACTTAAAGTTACTTAAATAGACTAAACTCATTAAGCCCTGCTTAGACTCTTTCTGTAAGTTTTTGTGTAAGGTCAATTTATTCTGCAGGCACACTAAACTATTGCAATACACTGTCTGAAAACGTTTTAATATTTTTTAAATCTTACTGCTCTGACCGTTTTTTTCTGCTTAAACAACCTGTATGAACAGACTCTTGCTGCACTCATGAAGAACTTATTCCCAAAGCTCCATTTACCTGTCACTGGGAGGCAAAACATTATTTTAACCTTCTCTGCCAGCAGAGAAGGCATTTGTTCAGCCAGTGACCCAGGGCTCATCTGTGACCCAGCACAGGCATGGATCACACTCTGGGGATCAGAAAGTGGACGAGGTGCTCCCTCTCCGCACCTTCCCATGCTCCCTAATTCTCTGCCTACTTTACACACTCAAATTAGCAGGGCTCAGTAGCAGAATGGCAAAAACATCCACTCAACGCATTCCTGTACATTTGAATGTACCTTCCTAATTAAACTATTTGTAAGTAATGTTTAATTATTATAACTAAAATATTTTTTTCTGTAATTATCCTGAAAATGGATCAAGTCAATACTTGTAGGTTTAAATGCAAGCATTTTTTTTTTTCTGCATCTTTTTCTCTTTTTTCTCTTGTATGTAAGGAATAATACAAACGGTGTGCTGGAAAGTGATCAGCGAATGTGGTGGTGTGATGTCAAAGTGCTTTATTCCTCTTACACCACAGCAATTTAATTAAAGAATGACGTCATGCATTTTTATCAGTTTATAGCTACACTACAAATTACTGTTGTGTAACTTCTGCAAAACAAGCTATTTAAACAGCTGCTTCCTCAACAAACTAACAAACAAACAAACTCAAAAAAACTGCATAAAGCACAAACTACATAAACTACACTGTTGCAAATTACACAGAACAGCTGACACTTGAGATTACGTCCATTAATTCTGACTGTATGTGTCCTTACAAAAACCTCACCAGACAAATGATTAGGCTTTTTACTTCGTTAAATAACAACACATTTTAATCAGTTTATTATTAGACTCCCAGCGCACAAGTCTCTGTGAATGAGTTGTTACTATAGAAATGCTAACCTATTACAAACAGCTCATTAATATAAACCTGTGATTTGAATCGCAGCCAGCACTATTGTCAGAACTGCAGTTATAGACAATTAATCAGCACCTTCAGACCAATCGGTGAGTTCTACAGTGCTGTTGTATAAGTTGTTTTATTCTCTTTTTGTGTTAGAAAATACGCCTGAGAATTTTTTTCTATTTTTTTTTTTAGGTAATATGCCTAATGAAGTTTTCAAAAGGAAAGTTTAAATAGCCAAATTCAACAGGTCGCAGTTAAATCTTTTGCATAAGTGCTTCACTTTTAGATTTTCTTTTTATGCTTATCCTCTTTTAAAAACCTTAATGAATGAAAGCATGCACGGTAGTTTTTACACAATAGTTAGAACACATTAAAATGTGTTAAAACTGATGCAAACCTGTTGACAGTGCCATTATTTAAATTTAAAAGAAGCTGTTTTCTCAAATCAGATGCTCTGTACTGGGACTGAAAAAAATCTGTAGGTCTCAGAAACCCTGTCTATAAATACTTCTTAGCTATTATTGCAAAAAATGTCAGTGGCAAAACTATAGAAAACAACACGCAGTTAAAGAAAAGCAGTATTTGTTTGTATCTGCTTTCCATTTCACAAACACCACACTTCTTTCTTTCTTTCTCCCTCCCTCGCTATCTCTCTGTCTGTGCTTCTCCCAAGTTCCAGAATCACTCAGAGAAATAAGAGTAAGAAGTGAAGTTCCCCGAGTTAAGTGATTGACAACGTTGTCTAGCTTTCCTCAATTAACCATCTCATTGTGTGTGTTTATAGGCTGGCCCCTACCCCTTCGACCTCTCCACTTTCCTTTTCATCCTCTGCTCACACTAACACTTCCAAAAGAACATAGAGAGAGAGAGAGAGAGAGAGAGAGAGAGAGAGAGAGAGAGCGAGCTCTATTTGGAGAGGAGCTCCTATTCTCCTTGACCTTCCATTGCTCACTTTCTCTTTCAGCCACTTCAAATTGTCTTTGAGAGAAGTTTGGAGTGAAAGAGGGGAGTCCATCAGCTCAGAGGGGCCAGGCCCGGGCGCAACCCCAGAACCCCACTTCAAAGATGGCCTGCATTCATTAATTGTCCTTTGAATTAATATCAGAGGATCACAATGCTGGTGCCACAAGAGAAAGAAGAACCAATGAAGCATAGATTCAAGCATTCATTTGCAGAGAAACTTGGGTATGTGTGTGAGTGAGTGTGTGTTTATTTCATTTAAAGTTGCACAAAAGGAGTACTTTCTTAATAGAAAAGACAAACAGAGGAGGATTGAGAGAAGAAAAAAAAACAGAACAGCCCTGAAGTATGAAGAGTACGACAGAACTATGTTACGTGATATTCTTAGAAAGTACTGCCAGTAAACTTCACTTCCCAAAAATTCCTAATGTAATGAAAATTAGACTCACAGGCCACAATGATTTCCTCTGCTGCTGCTGCTGCAAAAAAATAAAAATCAATGAGGATACAAACGTCCATTTATAAAGGTTGTAGAAGCATAGGTTTGATTAATACAAAAAAAAAAAAAAACAGATCCTGATATTATAAGTGTGCAGTGGAGCAAGCACGCCATTTCAGCCTAGTCACTAAGTTGATCATATTAGTTGCGTTATGACTAAAAACCACAATAAGTGCTATTTATTTTGATCTAAAATAAAGTTCTAAGGAAAGCTGCAAGCGCTAGATCCCTCACCCTAACCTTAACCACTTGTAGCTTCAGACTAGTCGAATTGCATGAATTCCTACAAAAATTGAAATGTATGTTAGCTATCTTCAATCGTGTTATGATAACGGTATTTGTGAAGCTCACTGTACTCCGACATTCAGTTGATTCCACATGTAGAATGGAGAGAGAGAGAGAGAGAGAGAGAGAGAGAGAGAGGACACTGGGATGAACAGGGATGAATTTACTGCTGCATCTCTCTGCCTGCAGGGCTTCGGAGTCATGACTGAGAAAAGCATTCCAGCAGGAAGACTAGGCCCCTTGTTTATTGATCACGGACACAGTCCTGTCTTTCTTTCTCCCTCTTTTCCCCCCTCTCTTTGTACACAAATGTACTCTAAAAATGCATCAAGCATTTAAAAGCATACTAGAAGAAAAAAATAATCACCGCCAAAAAGCTGCACAAACAAGTGAAAGAGGCATCTGAAAAAAAAAAAACAAAAAAAAAACATGCCAGCTGTTGTACTCACATAACATATTTCTGGCTGTTCCAGTTTGTATATAAGTGATGCAAATGCTATTTTCAGATCTACAACAACACCACTCTGTCTTTTTGCTGCTTGTTGTCTTTTTAATTCATCTGTGTCTCTCTCTCACACACACTCACTCTGTATGTCTCTCTCTCTCTCTCTTTCTCTCTCTATCTATTGAGCGAGTTCCTTGCCAGAATAGTGGCGAGCCAGCACCCCCCACTTTATTTACACAAACAAAGTCCTCCTCGCTTTCTTTCATGTTTTGTTAGCAGTTGATTCTCTCTGTCTTCCTGGCTATTGGCCTGCGGGAGGGACAATGGCCTCGGGAGAATGGCAGCAGATTGTTGGAATGCTCCTCAATGAAACTAATTATTACATGTTGACTGCGTTCACCATGGCACATCTGAAGGCACTAAGCTTATTCAATTGGCCTCGGCAGGACTCCCTTTCGGAAAAAAAAAAAAGAAAGAAAGAAGAAAAAAAACTTGATCCCTTTGACTGTTTGTATTTCTGAGTTTTCTTTTCTTGCCCGCCATAAAATGAAAGTCTGAGAGAGCGGGGGCCATTGCTCTTTGATGACTTTAGTTACTTTTAATTAGCTAAATGAGGCTCAAGAATTGTCAGCTTTCCCAAAGTTAATAGTATAAGGGAAAAGAGCGGACGCACTCATGCGAGTTCGTCTTTGTGAGAAAATCTATATTAATTTACATATCATAGCGCAACAGGTTAAGGAGGAAAAGAAGCTCTTGAAATTCCTGAAATTAAACGTTATAAGCTTTGTGTCCCGGGAATATGTAAAAAAAAAAAAAACATCATTATATTGTTTTTTTCAGAAAAGGAAACATAGAAGAGTGGGCAACAAATATAAAAATATAATATAGAAAACAGTTTTATATATATATATATATATTCTCAAAAAAAAAACATTTATTCCCAAATATAAAGACCCTTCATCTGATATGCATAGATCCTCTCAGGAACTGGACAGGCCATCATCCATCGTTAAATTCCCAACCAATAATTTCCACCGCCTCGGTAGCATCTTGTGAATGAAACTTTCACTGCTAGAGTACAGTGATGCTCCACTGACTCAGTCTGCTGCTCCACTGCTCTGGCTTTTCCCAGACAAATAAATCTTAAAGGCGCATGCTTTGATCTCAGCACTTAAAGAGACCCCAACAATAGGTTTTTGAGGAGCGGGGGCAGCGGGCCAACAGGGCCTTCTCACTGACAACTATAGACTCAAGCACCTACTTAATCAATATTTGGTCAGAACACTCCCTCTTGATACTGAAAACGCCCTTTTCAGATTTTAATTGAGCACCATAAAAAAAGGAGCAACAACCAGAAGCCTGACTGAAAGAGACAGCAGAGTGAAATACGGCTTCTCCTGAGCCACCTCGCAGTAAATAAGCTAAAAAAGACAAAAGAGGGAAAAACTTTACAGTCTGTCAGGAGAGATCAGGACACAGCGAGGAGGGCTCGGGTTTTATGATGCACACACATTTGCATTTGGACAAAAGGGCAGAGTTAATTGTTTGTTTGTCACTCAGCAAAAAAAAAGAAAAGAAAAAAAAAAAAAGAAACAGTTATAGTGTTGAATAAACTCTACTGAATGTTGAATTATCACTTATGGTAACTCATGCCCAATGGGACTTAAACTATTTTCACATTCATGTTATATTTGTTTTATGCATACTCACATTTATTAGTACACATTACAAGTAAACTGCTATTATACCTTTACAACTATACTTTTTACTGTTTTTAGTTTTGTTTCGTTATAATTTCTTTTCAGAATAGTATAATGGCTTAAGGTTGGAAGCCCTAAACACATAACTCTATAAGAGATTTTCTGTACTGAGAAGGAATATTATTGTTCATTTTAATCTGCATAATTCTGTATAACAATGAAAACTTGCTTGACCTTTACATCTAATCTTGTTTAACTGTACTGACAAGCTCTGTTCTTTGTCCAGCTCTTTCAGACACTCTTATCAATTCTGTATCTACCAAAAAAAAAAAAAAAAAAAAAAAAAAAAAAAAAAAAAAAAAAAAAAAAAAAAAAAAAAAAAAAAAAAAAGGACCAGAGTAGCTTGTTGAAATAATTAGGATCTGATTCCCGCGCGTGATGCAGAAGACAGAGCGAGCGCGCGCCATGGGCGGAGCCGAAGGGGCGGGGCTTTGAAAGTGGAGCCGATTAAAGAGGCTCGATTTAATCGAGAGGCAGGGGTTTTATCACACAGCACAACGTGCTGCTTTCCCAAACGCGATCCCATCCCTAATCACCCAGGTCTAATGTAGACCCGAAGTCGAGGACACACTCATCTACCCAAGAACCTGAAAACTCAGGGCCTGGGATCAGTTTCCAAGTTTAAACAGAAAGATTTTTTTTTTTTTTCCAGTGAAAAGAAACGCTATTACCCGTTGGCTGTTAGAGGCTGTGCGGAAGTTTACACTTTACATCTAAAAGAAGAGTCTGGGATTAATAACCTGTGTTATTAACTCAATATAATTTGTAAAATCCATCTCGAGTCTTAAATAACTTTGGATGCCACTAAGTAGTGACATATGGAAAGCCTAAATGCCTAACACATTACTGCTCTGTAGTTTAGACAACTATTTCATTTGTTTGCTGCGGAGATTTAATACGAATTCAAACCGATATGGGAAAAAAAAAAAGCTTCGCAGTTACCTTATTATTATTATCTTATGATCATAACCCAGAAGTCTGCCTGTCTAACAGGTCTGCTATCAACAAGTGTTAGGACGAGTTTAGCTCTTTTTTTTTTCTTTTTTTTTGTTTCAGCTTAACTGCTGAAGTTATTGTTGCTCACTTTCTTACTGAAGTGTGATTTTTTTTTTTTCCTGAAAAGTTTCCATGGAGATATTTTGTAGACGAAAACGGACATTTTCGTCGGTGCCGTGCGCCTTGCGAAAGCGCTCGCCATTACCGCCCTTTCCTGAATAATTCATCTCTCATTGGCCGTCTATAATGTCTCCTCAGCGTCTTTTTGTTAGGCCATTTTTTGCTGCCTTTCTCTGCAATTTTTTTTTTTTTTTATAAAGCTCAGCGCCCTTTGTGCGCACAACGAAACGCTTTTGTGCACGTGAAAGCGGAGCGCGAGGCTCATGGACTCGCGCGCTTTTGTCTCCTCAAGTTCATCCTCAAGTGTGTGATTGTGCACCGCGGAGCCGCCTTTCAGCGCGCAGCTCCTCGACAAATGTTTGATTAACTGATTCCTGCACAGTTTGCTTCCTGGCCCGGTTCGTTAACCTGCAACTTTCTAACCAATCACCAGAAGCATACATACCTACATACATACATATATATATATAATATATATATATATATATTACACTCCTGTTTCTTTGGATCTAGAGAACGAAATTTCACAAAAGTTAAGCTGTGAATTCAGTGAGCGGTTTTTATAACCTCAGTGTTCATTCAGCAGTTTAAACCCTGTATTTTACTCCGTGCAAACTGAAGCCTAAACATATTGCAACTGACAGCACTGCGGGCTACACATCTGTCTGCCTTAGCCGCAAGTTTCTAATTATTGCACCAACGATTAATTAATCAACACACAATATACACTGTGCATTCCATAATAATAATAATAATAATAATAATAATCATAATAATAATAATAATAGATTTTAACTATTACATATACTGCCAGTACTACTCCTGATATCACTCCTAATAACAACTGTTATTATTATTATTATTATTATTATTATTATTATTATTATTATTATTGTTGTTGTTGTTGTTGTTGTTGTTGTTGCTGTTGCTGTTGTTGCTGTGCAGTTACATCTGCAGTTTTAATAACACACGTGTAATGCATCTATAATATTTAATAATCTTTAATACGTTTAATACGTAATCTATAAAACATAACAGTAACAGCAACACAAAGGTAATAAGGATAATAATAATAATTCTACAGTAAGTTGTGCTCAAGTTGTATTGCCAACGTGTTGCACTACTGCTAGGCCTACTACTACTACTACTACTACAATAATAATAATAATAATAATAATAATAATAATAATAATAATAATAATAATAATAATTGCCTACATGCTGCATACGCGTCGCTGTATTCATTAGAGCAGTTGTATTGGATGTCATTATGCCCCCATTTAAAGCAGCAAAACTTTGCGCATACGTCAAAAAGTAGAACTCAGTAAAAAAAACTTACATCTGTCTCCCAGAATGCCATCGATGCTGTGTTTCGCGCGTCTCTCGTTTTCCTCCAGCTCCCTCTTTTCGACTTCATCGTCGTCCTCCTCATCCTCCCCGTTTCCGCCAAACTTACAGCGCAGTGTGCGACTGATCGAGCTGACTGGAGAGCAACAGAGTACACGAGTTATACAGTCCACTGTGCTCATACAGCTTACAGCTCTACTGATAAATCAGTTCAGAAATGCATACCTAAATAAAATCAAATTAAATGCAATACCATAAAAATAAATTAAATTAAAAAGGTTTTTAAGCTCTCCTTTTATTTGCATTTTGTATTATTTCTTTAAATGTACTTTCATGTTTTTGCATAAAGATTTTTGTCGATATCTAATTATTATCTAATAACTACTATTATGGACTACTACTACTACTAAGTACTATTACGTAATCATTTTGTATATGTTACTTCACTATAGCGGAAATGTATTATTTCCCTCATGCTAGATGGAAAGAAAGAATAAATAAATAAATAAATAAATAAATAAATAAAAAGAAAGAAAGAAAGAGAGAGAGAGAGAGAGAAAGAAAAGTGGAAGTAATGCTAGGCTGAGTACCTGAGGGCACGTTGTTTCTGTCGCAGATGCCGTCTTTCAGCAGCTTGTCTCGGATCTCCCAGCTGAACATGCCCGGGTTCTCTCTCTTGTACTCCTCGATCTTCTTATCCACGTCGGGACTGGTGTTCTGCTTGAATTGATGAGATTTACACAGCGATTCAGTGTCAGTGTCCAAAAAAAAAAAAACACTGCCCTGAGATTATAAACTGCACTGGGGCAATGAAGTGCACAGGTCGCATTCTCTCCACAAAAGTTTACTTTCTTCTCCTCGATAATATTTAATTCTATATTTTGCAGCACAATGTTTTTTTTTCTCTCTCTTATTTTTACTCAGATGATATTTAAGGCTCGATGGGTGATAAAAAATAATATTCAATATTTTATTATATTATTATATCTTATTGTATAAGAGTTGAGATGAAACGCTCGACTTGGATAAATTTGGATAAACCGGTGCGTAAAAACTAGTAGCAAAGATTTATATTCTCTAAGAAACGCAAGATTTCTGTTGCATAGTAAGAGTCTTGGATATTCTGTAAGTGTCTTGGATATTATGTAATGTCCTCTTGTGCAGAGATGATGACATTTTGGATGACGCGTTACCACACGCGACGCACTTGAGGGATTTAGGAACTTTTATCCTAATGGGAAAACAAATATATCTCCCAGTCTTATTTCTGAATATTAATCCGGAACTCATTCAGTCACAGATGTAGTACCTTCGGCTTGCTACCTCCGATCGCGCCAGGCCGGATGGATCCCGTCTCCTGATACCTGCACAGGATTTTGGACACGCAGCCGTGTGACACGCGCAGCTGGCGCGAGATGACGCACGGCCGGATCCCGTGATGAGCCATTTCTACGATCTTATGGCGAATGTGGTTGGGCAGCGGGCGTCCGTTAATGAACACACCGCCGAGCTGGTTTACTCGACCCTGGCCTAAAGGTGTGGAAACTGCAAGAAATATTACAGCGTTATTATTATTGTCATTTTCTTCTGTTGCAGTAATCAGCATTTAAGCACTATAATACAGCCCAGATGCGATATAGCCCAATAATAATAATAATAATAATAATAATAATAATAATAATAATAATAATCTACAAATGTTTAGAAAATCTGTAAAGTGTACCCTGTTGCTGTAATCCCAAAAAATATTTCAGAACTTTCTTTATTGACAAAATAAAATCTTCTGCAAAACTTTATTACATTATAAACACTTGGCTTCATATATATATATATATATATATATTTCACAAAGCAACTGCACTGCCACTTGCAGGAAAAATTATATCAATAAATTAAACTTCTGGTCAAAGAAGAACCAGCATTTTATGACTGTAAATCCACTCCATATCTAAGGCATTAAGCATTGACAGGAACACCTATTTAGATGAAAGATCTAAAAGTTATGGCTATTGTATTAAAGCAAGTGATGCTAATGCCCTACCTTCGAGCGAATAGCCCCCTCTCGGGTAGTTTTGGGGTGGCGTGGGGCGCACCATCCTGGGAATGCCCCCTGCTAAGGCGGCCATGTCCCGAATTCCTAAGGAACGACAACGAGACCACTTAACGGTGCAGGGACCGGCGGATTTAGAGATCCAGGCGGAATCTGTTTAAGGTCAGGTGTCGGTGTTTCCCGTTATCTGTGACGAGGCCGACGAGATGTCACCGTAATACGTCCTCAGAAAACCAACTTCGTGCGGAAAAATCACTCAGGAAAGTCCTTCGAAGTTAGCGAGTGCTATCCAGACCAGATGAAGCGATGTTGTTCCTGAAATAAACTTCGCAAGTCAGCTCTGCCCTGCGCAGCCGTGTGGACGCACTTGTTGTGTGGATTGAGTCGGCGCTGGGCAGCGAAACATTTTATCAGATGTAGAGTTGTGTCCCTACAGCGCACCGAGGCCTGTGATTGGCTGAGAGAGGGAGGGTCCTGAGACCCGACGGCGTTCTCTGATTGGTCCAAATATGTAAAGTTTTTCTCGCGCCGTGACCTCGAGGGTTCAAGGCGATGTGACACTGATAAAAACATCCACCTTCAGTTCGGAAGAGTTCTCTTTGAATGGATCAGGGGGGAAAATCTGTGCGTTATTTTGATTCCGTAAGGTCTGTCACAAGTACCCTGGTTATTAAACATATTATTAACTATATGTGAACTAAGCCAAAGGGTTAGTTAAGCAATAATAAAGCCTATGCACACTTGTAGTGTAGCTATTGCCGACTTTAAAGAGTAGAGTCGCATACAGGGCTGGTGAAAGGGGCACAACGCGAGGCTCCCAGCAGGGTATGACGCCTCTAGGGCCCTAAAACTGTCTGTAAGAAAGAGATGCAATTGTGAAGAGTATTTCTTTCTTTATTTATTTATTTATTTATTTATTTATACCTTTGTGACCTTGAGTAGGCCTGTGCACCTTATTCTCTCAGTCTTTCACTGCTTCTCTGCATCCAGTCTTTACTCGTCCACCTCTCCCCTTTCCCTCTATCCCTCTGTGTTTAGTGGACTGTTTTGGATTCGGGCACAATCTCTCTCTTTTCCTCCATGTCCTCCATAACATAGTGATCCTCTTTTCAGTAGAGCTCACTGAGATCCTCACGTCAATCAAATCCTTTCCTGTACATTGAAAACTTTCCCGATCGATCACTAGACTGGAAGACTGCAATCACCTAAAACAATGCTTCGTCTTTTCCTTCTTCATCTCAGACCACAGGAGCACAACACTAAGTCTGCTTAGCACTCCGGGCCACTGCACACATCTTTTTTTTTTTTCTTTTAGCAGAGAATGAATGTGTTTCATCTCTAAGACACAGCAGAAAGTAAATTCAGTAATACTTCCTGCTCATTATGCCCGCATTTGTTTAAGATATCTCCACTTCTTAATGATGGTCGGCTACATTTGTCCTGCGATAAACACGTCCCAGTTTCTTTTTTGTCCTATCCACTTATGGGACTAATGTGACAAATACGTCAGCTGTCATCGGTAATAATCTGTACAGAGACGTGTCGACAGTTAAATAACTAACCCCCCTGGTCTCTCGGGGTCTGAGAGTCTCACTGAATTAGGAGTCAAATTTGCACGGGTACATTTTGCGCGCAAATCTGTACAGATCAAGCTGCAAAAAGCGCAAGAGACCCGGCGGTTGATTCTCACTTTGGGGACAGTTCATCCACCTGACGCAGCGCTATAACCACTCATGCATCCCGGGGCCCAGCTTTTTAATGAATTCCAGAGGCTAAAAACTCTGCAGTATATGATCTGCATATATATGAAAATATGCATATATGAAAAAAGCCTGAAAAGACTAATTTAAGTCATGCACTAATAAAAGGCCTACTTTTTTTTTTTTTAAGTATTTGTTGGAAAATTCATAAAGCAACCTATAATAAATTATACTAAAATTGTCCACATTGTACTGACATGTACTGACACAAATCACATAACTGTTATGTATTGTAGATTATAAGTGCATTAAAAAATATATATATATATAAATACAGATAAAATGTTAATTATTAAAACCAACTCATATGCGTGTTGATAAACCTGTCTTACAGCCAGTTTTGTTGCACCCTATTCAGTCCAACTGCTTTGGAGAAGATTATATGATAATCATATGAGATTATTGAGTGTGAAGAACATTTTTATATCATAAAGAAGCTTTGTCCACTATAAAGAACCTTTTGTGCAATGGAAAGGTTCCATGGATGTTAAAGGTTCTTCACAGAACCATACACCCCGACAAAGAGCCATTTAAGAACCTTTATTTTTAAGAGTGCATGTAATATAATATAATATGTATTATTCAATTTGTAGATGTATTTGTATATTACTACTACTACTACTACTACTACTACTAATAATAATAATAATAATAATAATAATGTCATTATTATTTCAATTATTGTTTTTGTTGTTGTGATTATTATTATTATTGTTGTTGTTGTTCTTGTTGTTGTGATTATTGTTGTTGTTGTTGTTGTTCTTGTTGTTGTGATTATTGTTGTTGTTGTTGTTGTTCTTGTTGTTGTGATTATTGTTGTTGTTGTCAGTAGCGGCTTGTTTGCTTGCTTGCATTAACTTTAGTTGCATGGCTTCTAAAGTCTCTCAGTAGAGATCATTGGGAGCAAACGGAACAAAAGTGAGCGATGGAAATAAGGCCCCCATTAAGCAGTTATTGGCTACATTAACATCTCTCGGTCTTTGTGAGCATGAAAAGCAACTTCAAATGTTGTGTTAGCGCAGCACCGCGGGGACAAAGGCGCGCGGGAGGGAAGGGCGGCGGGAACACGGGAGGCCATTCACGTGCTAACACGCAACTTGTTCTTATTCTAAAAACCAAACTTCACAGGGGAAGCACTTCGAAGGGCACCTCGTGATGCTACACTAATTCAATATAAGGGCCATCCGTGACTTTTCTGATTTCCTTCTTACACTGGCCCTCTGTCAGCTCACTCCAAGGTTCACTGTCTGCTCATGTGAGGAGCCTACCGACCTGCAAGCCTACGAGCATGGAAGGCGAGTGTAGGCCAAGTGTAGGCCTTGCAAATACCTAGAACTGAACACTAGCCTGCTATGCTTAGTACAGATACCAACTCGAGCACCGTGTCTTACACTGATAGAATTAGAAGCTACACTTTTCTAATGTGAATTGTGAGCCACGTGGTTAGTGCACAGTGTACTACAGCAGCCTAAATGCATTATCACCACATGAAATAGGATTTGGTAGGGATCACACAAACAATACACTAATTCAAGGAATAAATAAATACTGAAATGTAAATAGTGATAGAATGAAGCCCATACTTAAACTTTTCCTCAAGTTTTTTTTTTTGTTTGTATGCTTTTGTTTTTGTTTTCTTTGCTTTATATAAAAGAACGGAATAAAACACTCTGGTCTATATAACGGTTTTGCACTTATTTACAGGTTATAGGTCTGCATATAATCATGCAAATATGTTTGTGCTGATTTACTGTGTCATTAAGCAGGATTTGTTTTTTTTTTTTGTTTTTTTAGATCAACAGGCTAAACATAGTGTTTACGGAGCCCTCTTCTGATTTATATACATTTCTGTTTACTACTGTGTTCTTACAATGGCTAATAAACTCTGTTATGATATGTTCAACTCTCCGAACAAGCCGTGATGATGAAGCACAGAGGACTAGAGCTGTAACTCTGTAACTCAATTCCGTCAGAAACTGTGGGGGGAGATATGGCCAGAGAGTCTGTTTGATTATGCTTAAAGGGATATTGGATATCCATGTCTAATCAATTCTCGAGTGAAAAATCCAAGTCAGAAATTTTCTCCGTCAGTGGGAGGAAAAACATCATAAATAAAGAGGCAAATGTCACGAGAAAAAAAAAAAAAAAAAAAAAAAAAAAAAAAAAAAAAAAAAAAAAAAAAAAAAAAAAAAAAAAAAAAAAATCCAACCTGCCGAGTTCAACTTGAATCTCAACCAAACCCTGTTATTTTTCTGGAAGGACATTTATTCAATTCAAGCTGCTGGAGTTTCAACTCTTCAGTGCAAACACACTCCAACAGACTGCAGTCTGCAGGTATCGTTACGCATTACTGAAACAGCAACAGCCTGCTGACCTGATCAGGAACTCGATCTTATTCACATTTACAGCTCTGCTTCTAAAACCCGCAGCTGCACGTCTATTTCGAAAGGAATGTTTACGCAAGCGTAAAATATTAGTTGAGTATTAAATGGATTTTATCAGCCGCCGTGCTGATACTAACGTGCATGGTGACACGTGTTCCTCTTACACATCAGTGAGAAGAGCTGCATAATGAAATTGGTTTGTAATGTGATATTGATTGTCTTTTTTTTTAAATGTTAAGTGAACAAGATTCCTAATTGCAATGATGCTTATCTGGAGTAAAACTACTTTTCTTATTGGTGTGTGTGTGTTTTTTTTTAGTGTCTTTGGATGACAGAGGGATTAAACGAACCTATAGTGGAATTCGATTAAAGAGAATTTCGTTTGCATCTAAACATGTATACCTAGCACTTTTTTTTTTTACACATGCACCCAGATCAGTCACAGTTTGCACCCTTTTCCTAATGTAGCAATTAGGTGCGTTCATGTCTAACTATTCTCTCAAACGCATTGCAAACTGTGCGCTTGGCGGTTTTAATTACATGCTACTTACCAACGCAGCTCCAGTGTTTCTGGGCTGCATAACCCACTGACACTGGCATTCAAAGGAAATTAAGAGAGAGGGAGGGAGGGAGGGTGAGAGACAGAAAAGGCCTTTTTGGAGGTGAAGACTAAAGCGGTTGTTTGGTCAGTGCCCGGAGGCATGGGGATGTGGCTCTACAGGATGGGGTGAGTTTATTGCCCCCGTGGTGAACCTGCATGGCGTTAGCGCGCTGCTGGAGAAATCGTCAGGTGAGCGCGGAGTCCAGCAGAGATCCGCGCACCAGGCGGCCAACATCAGAGACGCGGTGAGCTGCGGCCTGCAAGTGCGCTTTACACCACCTCGCCCGAGATTCCCTACACTCCTGGGCACAAAATATGGACCAAGCCTAGAATGGCATTTATTACGCTTTTAATGGTCTTGACAACAAATCATTGGTCAGGAAATGAATAAGAATTAAACAAATAGATAAAGGAAGTCAGTATGGAAGCTTTTCCCTGTGATTTCCTTAAAGTCTTGTGGATCTTGACGCATCAGGTGTGGTAGAAAACCCAATAATCACTAATCTTTTAAGAAGAAAAAAAAAATCCCAGAAGATATTTTTGGGAAAATTTTGTACATCCAGACATGTGTTAGTTTGAATTTTACATCAAACATTTTAATCATTATCATGCTTTTACCTTTGCGTACAAGAAGACTATATAAGTGAATTTCCCTGTTTCTAGCTTTTCCCCAAACAAACAGTTCACTGCAACAAAAGTAAACCAGCAAATAGTGGCACAGCAGCTCTCAGTAGTGCATTTATTTAATTCTTACTCATTTTCTGGCCAATGATTTGTTGTTAGGACCATTAAAAGCTTAATATCTGCCATTCTGGGCTTAGCCCATTTTTTCCCCAGGAGTGTATTCTTATAATTAACAACCAAATCTTTCGTTCCTTAACAGTAGCCATTAATAAGCTCATACGAACTGCCTCGTACAAATTTGCGATGTTGAGAAAGTGATGATGTAGGCTAATGGTCTGATAAGTCCTTTTTGTAAATGCATGATGCAACATTCTTGCACTGACCTGCCAAGTCAGAATTCATATGTACACCTACCCTGGTTGTATTATGACCAGTAGAGGGCGTATAGGGGGCCGAATAAATATCCCTCCTTTCCAAAATAAACTCCACACAAAGAAGATTACCTCTTCCATTCCACATGTTGACCACAGACACATCTGTACTCATATTGTACAAATATTACACATTTAAAAAGAAAATTTAACTGGTATTAGCAGTAAAAATTAAAGGTCACAAGTGGCACTCTGGCAGGGTTCTGACATACATTGATATGTTAATATGACATCAATATGTTAAAGGCTTTAGATTAATAAACTGTATCTTGATATGCATTTTTTCCATTACCAATGCCTGCAAAAGCAAGCTCAGAATGTTAGCTTTAAATGCATTGACCAAGACTTAGGCTAATCCACTTGCCACAGAGGGATAGACTGGAGCCAGTGGCTGGGGCTTGTTGCTGAAGTAAAAAAGAAGACATATGATTAACACGTAGACAAGAACGCACGGACATCCAAAGCCCTACAGATGGTACGAAGTGTATACAAAACATATTCCCAAGATGTGTGTAAACAAGCAAAAATATTCGATGCGACAGTTGAAAGAGGAGAGGCATACACAACAAAACTCCTCAGATTAATTTAACACCTACAGTGCTTACACAAGTCTAACTGACCACACTGACTTCAAACTCCAGGGCCATGTTTTCTCGTGATACTCAGAACTGTGTTGGAGGACACATACGCCTGGCATACATCCTCCATTCCAGACTGCATTAGGCCTATTTGGAGGTGACTAAATCATAAATGAAATAGATAAGTGGTATGATTTAGGTGCCCTGCATGCCACAAAGAGTCCATTCGAAGTCATCCATCAACCTCAACGATGCTTGTAGCATGTAAATATCGACATTAGTTCATTCAAGTCTTAATACTTCATAATGATAATGTTTAATTGACTTTTTAATGTAGTCCTCATCTTAAATGTACCTCTCCATGTGTAGCCAGTTATTACATACTATGAAGCATGAAATGATGTATTTAATCATGTCTTGACTTTTCCTACATTAACTTACATCAACTTCATTTTACTCCCTAAGCTTATTGTTTAAAGGCCATGTTCTATGCATCAATGATATAGCCTAAATGTTTCAGTCTTATTATGCCAAAATATCCTCATACTATATTTCCACTCTTTATAACCGAAACTGTACGTTTATAGAGTTATATATTATAGGATATATAATTAATAGGATTATATAAAGGAAACATATTTTCGCAGAATAGCAAGATGAACTTTAGAGACAGCTGAATTAACTACTGAAAACTGGACACGATTTAACTGAGTAGAAGCAATTTTAATTCCAAACAGTTTTATTAAACACCCCAGCAAGTACATCCTATCGAGACCTTTACAAGATGACTGTGAAGAGATGTCATTAATTACTGCTTCATAACGTGCGCTGAAAACTTTCAGCACCACAGCTGACGGACAGCTCCTGTATTCTAATGAGTGCCGTCTGTTCACGCCTTCAGGCTTCCCACAGAGAAGTGCTTACTGGCCATCAGCTTTATCCAAGAGTACTGCATTTAAAACAAAAATTCTAACAACTTTGTGTGAATAATATTCGAATAATATGACATTAAACTTAATAATATTTTAACAATATAATTCAATAGCTTCCAGAGAGCCACCGTTGGGTTCTAGAGCAAGATCCTTAACCCACTTCTGCTCAACTAGTAACTAGCTTTGGTTAAAAGTATCTGCCAAATAAATAAATAAATCCAAAAAAAAAAAACAATTTGAAAAAAAATGATTCTTATTTAAAACTTAAAGACATTTAAAATCTGACCCTTAACAAACAGTCCATTTCGATAAAACAGAACAGATATTTCCTAGGGTTAATTTTGTGTAATCAAACAACAAAACTCATAACCCTTGGCTAAGTATAGTATCCGATATGACTTTTACCATTCGCTGAACACTTTAAAAGACAGCTATTTCCTTATTAGGCTTTTAAATAATAGACAAACAAAATAAAATATTAATAAGAAAAAAAAAAAGCTATAAAATAATCTGAATAAAACATAAAAATATTAAAAAAAGCTGAAAAATCTAGATGTTCCTGGAGGTTAGCGCTATGTTATGTGAAGTAGCTGCAGGCTGTAATGCCCAGGCTGAACCATTTACCCCACTTTCCCCTTTCCTGACACACTGACCACTTAACCTGCTCTTTGATCTGACATGGCCTTTGGAGGCAGAGGATACACACACATCCTGCCACAGAGGCAAGACATAACACAATGGCAGATTCACTAGACAAAAGGTTAGTGCTACATTCCTTTGCATTTCCTTTCCCAATAGTAAATTGGGTGTACTACGCAGTGATCAGAAATACTGCGAAAACTTTTAAATCAGCACAATGTCTTGTACGGTTTTAGATAAGATGCAGAACTTTGGAGATTAATGGTACATTTGAGGTGAGGATTATTCAGGTGCCTAGTGATCAAATTTATAAGGTCATATAAATGACCAAGTTTGATAGAGCTTTTACAGGGCCAATACAGTTAAAGGAATCCAGCTGAATTCCATCCAGTACAAAGTAATATAGGTTCTGTAACCCACAGGATTAGATTGTGAGGGTGAAAGTGGTATGATGAAGAAAACGTAAGAGAATTCACAAGCTTAAAAGTGGAAAGTCAGTGTTCCAAGTGGCATAGTAAAATGAAAAAGGACAGAATAATCTTGTAAATGTTCATTTAATTTAGAAACAAGCTCTGTTAAAAACTAAGAATTTATTGCACCAGGTTTGTGCCTAATCACTTTTGTTAGAAGCAGTGACAAGGCCCTACTTCTTGAAATAATTAAATGACTTTTTTTAGTCATTTCAAGCTTTTGAAATGAGTATTTGGAATACAGCCTGAGGCAAGGATAATCTCTTGTTCTTCTTTCAACTCCCACCCCTTCTCGAGCCTTATTCCAGCCTTATTCCAGCTTCTTCCACCAGCAGGATGTGCTCACAACTGACCCCTTTAATTGGATCTGAACTCTGGCTTAGTTCACTGGGAGGTTGAGAAGAGTGAGAGGCCTTTATTCCTAACAGCTATATTGGGCCATAAATTGTTTTCATTGTTTGAATAGGCTGTAAATGTGTACCGGAATATGTACTGATGGGTGTAATGAAGACAGAGTAACACCTTTCACAGTGTATCAGGCAAAGGTCATAACCTCATCCCTCAATGATTTTAATATTTAACAGACATTATTGGTCATTGTTTGTACGCCAGGGTGTGACTGCGTGTGTGGGTGTGAAATTTTAAATTCTTTTTAAATTGTTACTAATTGGAATAAAATAATGGAACTATGCTAACGTTTATTTACAATATGAAATTCGTGTTTTGCTTTCTCAAAATTAAATTATATTTGTAGTATACAGATATACACATTCACCTTCCACTTTAATAGATCAGTTGCACACCTGCTCATTTATGCAGTTATCCAGTCAGCCAATCATGTGGCAGCAGCACAATGCCTACATTTCATGCAGATACAGGTCAAGAGCTGCTTCACTTAATGTTCACATCAAACATCAGAATGGCATCTCGGAACGCACAACACATCAAAACATTTTCATCTGATCATCCCTCTCAACAAGGCGTTTCCACCCACAGAAGTGTCACTCACTCAATGTCTTTTGTTTTTTTTGCACAGTTCTGTATAAGTTCTAAAGGCTGTTGTGTGTGAAATTCCCAGCAGATCAGCAGTTTCTGAAATACTCAAACCAGCCCATCTGTCACCAACATCCATTCCACGGTTAAAGTAACAGAAATCACACTTTTTCCTCATTCTGTTGTTTGATGTTAACATTAACTTAAGCTCTTGACCTGTATCTGCATGATTTTATGCATTATGCTGCTGCCACATGATTGGCTGATTGGATAACTACATAAATGAGTGTACAGGTGTTATTAAAGTGGACGGTGAGTGTACATACTGTATTGACTGAGAATGATAAGATTATATACACTTGTATATATACATTTTGCCAGTATAAAAAATGGCTGTTTAAATGTTGATAAATGTAACTAATAAATGTGACTAAAATATATTGAGTATATAAATATAAATTGTATAACCATTTTGCTTTAAAATTGAAATATACTGTATAAACTGGATGAAAGGGACAACCATGGATAAATAGTGAACATGATGTTTAAAGAGTGGAGAGAGAGAGAGAGAGAGAGAGAGAGAGAGAGAGAGAGAGAGATGGCAGTACCAGCTGCAGGCACCTGATCTAAGTACAAGAAAAAAGACGGAGGAATGAGAGGGCACACTGAGAGGGAGGGCAATGAAATATTTTATGTTTGAAGTCTTGATTGCTTTTTTGTATGCAGACTTCATTAACTAAACACCATACACACACACACATGCACACGGCCCACAGCTAAGTCCACAGGGGCAAGAATGTCACATGCACCCACAAATACACACTTCTACGAGCATGATTAGAACATGTGCCAAAATCATGATCCAAATTATCAGGGAAAAAAAGCTTCATTATTCCCAGTGCCTGCCAGATGAGAATGGGCTCCCTCTTGGTTCACTTCTTCCTCCTCAGCGCTCTCCTAGAGTTTTTCCTCTCCTGTCACTATTACACTATATGGCCAAAAGTATGTCGACAGCTAATGAATCACACCTATATGTGCTTGTTAAACATCTCACTCCAGATTTAGTCAGTCGTTGATGTTATAATAACCTCCACTCTTCTGGGAAGGTTTTTCACTAGATTTTGGAGCATACCTGTGGGGATTCGCCCATTCAGCCACAAGAGCATTAGTGAGGTCAGGCACTGATGTCGATCGAAGAGGCCTGGTGCACAGTCAGCGTTCCAATTCATCCCAAAGGTGTTCAGTGGGGTTGAGGTCAGGGCTCTGTGCAGGCACTCGAGTTCTTCCACACCAACCTTGGCAAACCATGTCTTTGTACACAGGTGCATTGTCATGCTGGAACAGGTTTGGGCTCCTTAGTTCCAGTAAAGGGGAAATCATAATTCTACAACATAAAAAGACATTCTTTATAATTTTGGGCTTCAAACTTTGTGGCAACAGTTAGACAGGTGTCCACATACTTTTGGCCACATAGTGTAGCTTGAATCACTCTCAACAAGGCATTTCCAACCACAGAACTGTCGCTCACTCGATGTTTTTTGTACCATTCTGCATAAACCCTAGAGACTATTGTGTGTGAAATTATGCATTGCTCTGCTGCCACATAATTTGGATAACTTGGATAACTGCATAAATGAGCAGGTGTACAGGTGTTTCTATTAAAGACGGTGAGAGAGAGGGGGAGAGAGAGAGAGAGAGAGAGAGAGAGAGAGAGAGAAGTTTTTCATTTAATTCTTGTGAAGTAATCGTTTCGTCCCATGTGACTTTTGCACAGAACAGAATTATTATATTATTGCATTATTCAGTCTCAGCTACTCATTTTAATCAGTTTCATTTTCAAGGTCATGTGCTTTACTTGCTTCACAAGTCCTGTGAAAGTTTTGCTAGTAAGACTGTATTTATGATGTTGATTTTCTTAACATAAGACTTGGAAAAAACTGACAGTGATGGAAATAATCTACTGACTAGGGAGGCACTGTGGTGCAGCAGGTCTTGGATTTGATCCTGAGTTTAGGTTGTTGTCTGTGTAGAGTTTCTTTATATGTTCTCCCCGTGTCCGTGTGGGTTTTCACCCGGTTCTCTGGTTCCCTCCGACTGTCCAAAAAACATGCCAGTATGTGGACTGATTACATTAAATTGCACCTTGGTGTGCCCTGGAATCCCATCCAGGGTATACTTCTGCCTTGTTCCCGGGATAGGCTCTAGATTCACCACAATCCTGCCCAAGATAAAGCAGTTACTGAAGATGAATGAATGAATGAATGAATGAATCTACTGATTAATGTATTTTGCCTTCACTGTATTTAAGTGTTGATATTTATGAACAAGTCAGGAACAGCAGAACTTATCAAAAGATGTCATGTTTCCCTCATACTACTACTAAAGCAGATGTCTTACGAATCTTTCCACTTTGGTATTCAAGCAAAAACAAATGAGGGTTAGGTCACCTTGATATACTTATGAATAGTGACGATGTAACTGGTGTCTGGGTAACAAGCGTTGCCTAGTGTACAAAGAAAGTCAAAAGAATTAGTACTTATCTAAATGATGAAAGATAATAATTGTTGAACAGCTGATGTCTTATATCTCATTCAAGATAGTAAGAACATATATCATATTAAATGAGACTCCAGTAACATTATCTGTAGGACGACATGTAATGCAAGTTAATAAAACACAAAGAGAACAGAAATTCCGGAAAGAATTACATAAAGGGCAACAGCGTCACAGTTCTACACTACTGTGCTGACTAACTGCACAAGCCCTGGACTCTCTTTTCCCCAGCCAGACGTGTGCGACCCTGACCCGGCATGATGAGCTGCTCACACAAAGCAGGTATTTGTTTTTCAGGGGTCCAGAGTTGATGTTGCCCTCTCTTGAGGCCATTCAAAGGCTTTTCCATCCTTGTGCTTAGCTAGTCCATGAATAATGCTCCTAAAATGCCCTAGGGGACAAAGGGGCAGGAAGAATGGAGTACTACTGGGAGCAAAAAGCAACATATTGGCCCAGACAACTGCAGAGAGAGAGCGGCAGGGGACATTCAGTCTGTCTGCAGGGCTTAGAGTTAAAGATTACCTTTGAAATCTGCACCCCACCTCTTAACCACATCTCTCCTTTCCTTCCTCATTCTGTTTCGGTCACTTTTTCTTTGCTCTCTTTGCTTTTTTCTCTCTATTACTTTCTTTCCACACATATTCTCAGTCTCACTCTTTATTTTCTATGTCCTCTCCTTTCTGTCCCATCGCTCTTTTGCTTTCTCAGGCACCACTCCATCCCCAGTGGTGCTAAGACCTGCTGGTAGGCGTGGAGTAGGGCAGGGATGAGTCACGCAGAAGATCCTCTTTGATGACAGAGAAGGATCTTTTTGTTCTCTAATCCTTCTCTCTGCTCTCACCCGTTTTAAGCCCAAATGGAGCTCAAAGGGAGCCCAGGCTCAATGAGCACATTCTTCCCTGTGGTCTCACCGCCAGTGCAAAGGAATTCCCACTCCTAATTCACCAGCGCTCAGCCTATGCTTAATTGAAAAGTGGAAGGCTCCTTGAGGTCTGGTGGCGTGTCTTCTAGATGAGTTTCCCACTCCCAGTCCCCAAAGACTCCTGCACTGCACAGTTTCACCTGCTTTGTTACAGCTGATTCTGCTTGGGAACACTTTGATAGTTTACAACTGAGTTGACGCATGTGTTATCAGTGCAGATAGGGAAAGCTGTATATCCACCTCAAGCATCCTTTGAAACTGTGGATGAAAACATGTTTAAATGACTGAAAACTTTGATATCTAGCAGAACCCAAATATTTATAAGCATATGGAAGAATAGTGATTAGCTGTTAGCCATAGTTGTTCCTGTGTCTTCTATCTCAAAATAACCCACACTCAAACAGGTAGGCAAATTGCTCCATTAGTAATTATCACATTGGACACACATACACACTGCATAGAAAATTAAAGATTTGCTGTCACCTTACATCTTACATACATAGTTGACCATGCAGTCAAACATATGACCAAGTGAAGAGATTGCTATCAGCTGTTTCATGCATCCTTAGTCTGCTGCTAGGTTGTGTATGTGGGTGTGTGTGATTTTTTTTTTTTTCTGTTTTCCTTTACATTTATCATTTACTGTTTATCATTTGGGTTTGGAAGCTATTAATATTTAGGTAGGGAGGTTGTGAGTACCCGCTGTACATGTGGAAGCCGATTAATTATTTTTTTATTAGATTATTATTTTAAATAGGATTATTATTTAAGCAGGTCAGTGTTCAAATATGGAAGATGATCACTAATGTATATTAAAGCATTAAAGCTGATTATATTAGTTGATTTCAGAAGCTGATGGTAGGTTGGTTTTCTAGTGTGGATGTGCAGGTTAATATATAAGCAAGAAAGCTGACTTTAGGTTAGTATTTAAGCCTAAAATCTGAATGTAACTTGAAGTATGAAAGCTGACTATAGGATGCCAATTATGTATGAAAGCTGACTATTGGCTATGATTTAGGTATGGAAGCTAATTAGAGTTAGTATTTGTATATGGAAGCTGATTGTAGGTTAGTGTTTAAGTATGGAAGCTCACTGTAAGTTAGGATTGCGGTATGAAAGCAATAGGTGAGCATTTAGGTATGGAAGCTGACTGTAGATTTGTATTTAGGCGTGGCCGCTAATTTGCATTACTATTTCAATATGGAAGCTGTTTTTTTTCCTCCCCCCAATTTGGTCACCTGACTATTCCCAACCCACAAGCAAGCTCTCCCCTATCATGTGACACCTACCGACCAGGGAGGGTGAAGGCTAACATGTGCTTTCTTCAAGACATGTGAAGTCAGTCACCCACGTCTGTTTGAACTGTTGCTCATACTGCATCACAGGGCATCAAAGGTCATGGAGGAAAGCTCTATTTACCCTCTTCACACATACATAAGCTCACAGATGCCCACAATTCTCTAGTGTCGCTGTGATTGACAGGGGAGAGAGCCTATGCCATCCATCCCATCCAGAGAGCATGGACAATTTTACTCCCTTGGGTCCTGGCCCTGGATGGTTGTGGCATCATCTGGATTTAAACTTACAATCACTCAATGACAGGACGAATGCTTTCCTGTTGATATTATACAGTCCCCTCCAAAATGGATTGGAATGGCAAGGCCAATTCTTTTGATTTTGCTATACACTGAAGACACTTGGATTTGAAGTCAAAAGATATGTCAGATAATATGAAATGATATATCAGAATTTTAGTTCTCATTTCCTGATATTTTCATCTAGATGTGTTAAATAACTTAGGACATGGCACATTTTGTTTGAACCCATTTTTCAAATGATCAAAAATATTGGAACAGGTGTTTCTTGTTCTGGCAGGTGTTTCTTGTTGCCCAGGTGTTCCCTGTTAGATTGATTGTTTAAACAATTAATAGTTCTGAATGTCTACTCTTAGTTTGAGCCCTGGGTTTTGCCTGAATAAAGACGGAAAATCAAACAGAGTCATTGCACAAGCATTGGGCATAGCCGGTACAACAATTTGGAATGTCCTGGAACAGAAAAAAGCAACGGTGTATTAACAACCAGACATGGAACAGGTCGGCGAAGGAAAACAACAGCAGCTGATGACAGAAACATTGTGAGAGCTGTGAAGAAAAATCCAAAACCAACAGTCATTGACATCACCAACAACCTCCACAGGGCAGAGGTGAAGGTATCACAATATGCTATTCAAAGAAGACTTCGAAAGCAGGACTATAGTGGCCAAGATGCAAAAAAAAGATCCAAAAGATACAAGCTCATCAGTCAAGCACAGTGGAGGTAGTGTCATGGCTTGGGCTTGCATGGCTGCTTCTGAAACGTGCTCACTAATCTTTAATGATGATGGAACTCATGATGGTAGCAGCAGAATGAATTCAGAAGTCTATTCAGGATCATTCTGTCTGTCAGTTTACAGAGAATTGCATTCAATCTAATTGGAAGGAACTTCATCATGTGGCAAGACAATGATCCAAAACACACAGCCAACACAACAAAGGGCTTAATCCGGAGAAAAAGGTGGAGGGTTTCAACTGGCCAGATTCAACTGAACATGCATTTCACTTCTTGAAGAGGAGACTGAAAGGAGAAACCCCCAAAAACAAACAACAACTTAAAGAAGCTGTGATACAAGCCTGGAAAAGCGTCACAAAAGAAGAATGCATCAGTTTGGTGATGTCATTGGGTTGCCAGCTTGATGCAGTTATTGCAAGCAAGGGGTATGCAACCAAAGATTAAGTGTTATTTACTTTAATTTACTATAAGACTATCTGTTCTTATACATTTGCCTACCTACAAATCGGGTGGTCTACCACCACAGGTACCATGTTCTAAGTAGTTTAACACATCTAGATGTAAATAACAGCAAATGAAAGCTGAATTTCTAATCTATCATTTTGCTCTCAAACCCAAACGTCTTCAGTGTATAGTGAAAACAATAGAATTGGCCATGTTGAGGGGGATAGATGTAGTGTGCTTGTTTGTCTTCAAGGCAGAAGCAAAAGGTTTACTGTAATATTTAATTGTGTGTGTGTGTGTGTGTGTGTGTGTGTGTGAGAGAGAGAGAGAGAGAGAGAGAGAGAGATTAAATAAAGGCTTTTAAGTGTAATCTCAAAATAATAATGGTGGTACAACAGAGAGTGCTGGTGCCTCACAGCCTCAGGGTCCTGTGTATGATCCTGCACTTCACTTACTGTCTGTAAGTTGTTACTTTTCATGTTCTCGGTGTGTCAACATGAGTTTCTGCCAATAAATTTGAAGTGGATAAGCAGTTACTGATCATAATTAAGAAAACACTTCTGTGTGTCGGTATGGCCAACTTTTTGAGGCCAATGGTAGCTGAGTGGTTAACATTCTGAACTAGTTATCATAAGATCATGATATCAAATCCCCAGCCCTGGAACACACTGTTCTACCATTTAACAAGGTTTCGAACTCCTATCTGACCCTAACTGTATCTCCTCTCATATTGATATAGATTAAGCTGATTATTAAGTATCTGCCAAAAGAACAAATGTAAAAATTAACAAATGTAAAAAAAATTAACAAATGTTTTAAATTAATTATTGTTTTCCGTACTTTTAAGCAACACTTTTTTGGAAAAAATCCACATACAATATAGAATAGAATGTAAATAACATACAGTACTTCGAACTTAAACTTTTTTCAGCTAGTTTTTGTAAGGTACTAATAGATTTTTATTTAATAAAATATGTTTTCATAGTTTGTGTTGTCCCTTATTATCAATGCAAAATGGTCACTAACTAAAGAGGATTTATGCTGATATTGCCCAAAAACCCTATTTTGTTCAGGCGTTTCCAAACTTTTGGAGGGCAGTGTATATCTGGATATCTGTAAAGCTGCTTTGTGACAATTTCCATTGTTAAAAGTGCTATAGAAATAAAATTGAATAGAATTTTTGTTGTAAGAAGTGTACAGATAGCTACTGATCTTGTTTTGTCCCCAGCAGTGGACCCAGTATTTATTGCAAGCTATTAAGCGTTCATACAAGCATCAATACAAAAGTTTACTTTGTTCATATATATATATATATATATATATATATATATATATATATATATATATATATATATATATATATATAAAATACAAAGATTGTTAATAGTGAATAACTTTACCTGTCAGCAGAACAGTACAATATATTATTATAATCATCAAAAGTGTTCGGTGCTCCGTTCTTTATATTGAAATAAATGGAATTGTATGCCACCTACTGGGTCACATAATATTACACTAATAAAGACAACGTTGGAGTGAACAGCAGTAGATCCCATTTCAAGTGCTTATCAGGGAATCCATTGACGTTAATTCAAATTAAATTTTCCTAACAATATTTCTTTGCACTGTTCCACTCACACTGTAAACCAGGGGGTTGTTAATTCCATTCCTGGGGTGCCATCACTTCAGTGATTCGGCGTTATAACCATATGAAAAAACTAATTGAAGGATGTGTCATTTTTCCTACCCCACGTGAATTAAATCATGTTATTTCTATCAAGAATGGACCTTTTTCCGCAAAGACTGTGTCATTATATCTGGTAATGAATAGTAGCATTGTGGTTGGCACTTTGAATACTGTTTAGGAACTGAAATGCCTGAGTGACAGCAAATTTGAACAAATGACTGTAGGGGTCTTCGTACTTATCCTAAAAAGTCTGGTGTGGCTGCAGGCTTTCATTCTACCCAGGTAGGAGGCACACTTGACAGCTGATTGCAGATCAAGATGAGCTGATTAAACAAGTGGAATCAGGCTCCTGCCTGGTTGGAATGAAAGCCTGCAGCAACACTGCCCTTTGTGGATAAGATTGAAGAGTTCTGTCTGAAGAGGTGGAAAAGTAAAGCCAAAATGTCTCTGAGACCCTCTAGTGGCTGGCTATAGTATAATTTCTAACCCTGAGCAGAACTTCTCCTGTAAGTGAATAAAAATGAGAAATTACTTTTAAGTTTACTTTTACGTCTCCACAAATTATTTTCATATTCTGCATTTTTACAGTTGTGTCTGGCTGCAGATCTCCTCGCTCAGTCCACCTCTCCCAAAAGACATCATTTTGTGAATTTCAACATGGCCAACAGCGTGCATTTGAACAATGTGATGTTGGATCTGAAATAAAATAAATGCATAATTCTATGAATGCTGTATGTGTATTTGTGTATTTGTTTGGTTTTGCAATTAGAAGTACACCTTTACATATTTATTTGGGGACAGCAAGGAGCAACAAGCAAATTAGCTCTAGCTAGCTAATGTTCCTGCTATGCTGATAGCTTTAGCTAGCTAATGTTACCAGTATGCTGATAGCACAGACGATTGCTTTAAGGCTACATAGGAAGCCCGGCTTCCCCTACATTGTCTTTGAAATGAGGCAATGAAATGTTTACCAAAGTGTCTATATTCTTCAATCACGGTGGAATTCATTTATACAGAAAGAGAGAAAGAAACATCTCAACATTTATTGGACAGTGCCCTCTTCGTTTGTTCCATCTCTCATCTCTGGATGCATGGCTTCTCCTTATGATGATTGGTAGACCTCTCAAAGGGGGGGGAACAATGTAACCAAGCGCCAGTCACTGAAATGGGAATGAACATGACTGATATCTCAAACGTACACACATCAGTGCCAATCGGAATAGCTTGGAGGCTGCTGTAGGTGTCATTTGTAAATATTGTATATAAACTATAAGTAAAATGTTCTGTTTGATTTGCATTTATTTCTGAAATTTGTTGTTTATAAGCCTAGCTAGCTGTCAAAACCTTGTTCAGCTAGCAGGTGAAAATGGCAGACACTGCAAATGTTGACCTGATTTTAGAAAAGTCTTTTGATGCTCATACTTATGAGGAGAGACTGAAAATTAAACAAGAGGGCAGACAAATGCCCAAGATTTTAATTCAAAAGTCAGGGAGCAAAAAAGGTCCTTTTAGCTGTCTTCATACAGTAAAATTGAGTGGCTGTGCTTATTATTATTCCACATTCCCTGTAACATGTAACGTTAGAACGTGCACAATAAATATAAATTGTTCATGTTACACGAGACACTATGGCTTTTAGGCGTCTCCAGGTCTCCGTCTAAACATTAGACAATCAGGTGTTGGGCAAAGCTGAAAATTGGACTCATCAGAGAAGATTACTGAAGACTCATCAGAGACCTTACTCCAGTCCTCTACGGTCCGAACCTTATGGTCTTTGGCAAACCTCAGCCTGGCTCTTCTTTGCTTCTCACTGAAGCAAAGGGCTTTTTTCTAGCTTTGCACGACTTGAGCCCTGCCCCTAGGAGCCTGTATCAAACTGTCCTCACTGTGCAGTTCACCCCACCTGCCATTTGTCATTCTTTTTGTAGGTCACTTGATGTCATCCTATAGTTGTTGGGTGACATTCGAATGAGTTGACGGTCATCCCGGTCAGTGGAGAGACATTTTCGCCCTCTGCCAGTCTGTAGCTTTGCTGTCCCCAATGTCTGCTGCTTGACCTTGTTCTTATGAACCACCGTCTTTGAAATTTTAAGGTTTGAAATTTTAACCTAACACTCACTGTATCTCCCTGCCAGTAAAGCCAGTACTGAACCCTTCTTTTCCTCACTCAACACTTTTGGCATGGTCAATAGATATTTTTTTTATTCCAATTACTTTTGAGGTACTACTATCACTGTTTTTGCCGTCCAGCTGGTCCTACTTCAGAAGGATAGTGATGACCTCAGACAGTGGTTTTTATACTTTTCTTCATTAAATAAGATTTGGTTCAGATGATCCTAATTGTCCAAACTTTGATAGCAATGGCCACAGCAGTCACAAACACTTTCAACGTTTATAGATTTTGTTCTTAAAAAAGCATTATTAACAGTGTTCCTTTAACTGATAAACATTACACATACAAGATTAATCTACTAATAGCATATTATTTTTAATGTCAAGATTTAAAAACCTTCTGTGTCCTAAATTGCACAGGACTTTAATGTCCTGTAATCAGCAGAAACATCTGAAAAGTTGGGAAAGTTATGATGTTCGCGCATCTAGAGCTTCCACAGTTTTTACACTGTGGATTTAAACACTGTGTGATTCACAACTGTGTGATCAGATTGACATGACACTAGGGTGCAGAGAGGTGGCTCGGAGTGAAACCACTCAGGTAAGCATGTCAGGACAGCATCATAGGTGGGCGACTGGTGGTGTCACAGACCTCCTCCCACTGTTCAGAGATGGTTGTTCTAGCTTGACTTAGTCTGCATTTCCCCCCTCTTTCAAACTGGTTGTCCTCTTCGCTCAGAAAGTGTACATCGTTGTCCTTAAAGGGCTATCTCTTCTCCTTCAAGTGTAGGTTGAGTCCTGACCTAAGGAATTTAACATCCCATGTTAGGACATGTTTACTCAAGATCCTGCTGAGATATTTGGACAAATCTTCATACCATGGTTGGACCATCGTCTCTGTTCTTTGTCTTTGCTTGCTAGTCTGGGGTTCTTGTTAGATGGTGCTACTGTTTTCTTAATGGCAGGTTTGGGTAACCATGTGTTTTAAGGATTTTTTTAAATTAAAAACAAAGTATACTGCTTTTAAAGTATGAACAATCTGTATGTTAGGCTATTTGTAATAAATACACACACACACATTATGTGATGGTGTGTTGTGTTCTTGTTAGGGGCTCAGCGATCTAGAGACATGCACACACATGTACCTCCATGACCCTGAAGAAAAGGTGGTCAAAACTCAATAGTTACATGGTATAAACTTCCAATTTTATAAACTGCTAGTTAGACATATAAATAAATAAGTCGACAGAAAGATTGATTGAGCTTCACCCCAAAATGAGAGCGGTTCAGAGTTTTCCCTCAGAATGAAGAAGAAGAATGAAGAATGGGAAGGTGAAGGTGCTGCAGTCTAAGAGATTCATACCAGAGGACTTCCTCAGTGGGGGGCATTGGCAAGTTGATGCTGGCTGAATTCCGAGGACCATAGTCTATCAGAGAAACAACTCCTGGCTCCGACTGAAAAAAAACACCTCTACTTGACTCAAGATCCTCTAACAATCTCTAACGATAAACCAATGTTTAAAGAAATTTACTACGTTCTACTTATGTCATCAATTGATGTGATCCAGACTTGTGCGTAAACACAACCATTCTTCAGACCATTCTTCTTGAGGTAATAAGGATATTTCTGTTACGATGTGTCAATGTACAATTTTGTCTGTGAAAGCAAAATTGGTCCAAAAATCGTTCAGTTTAAACCCATCTTCAGTTACCGAAGAAATTTGAAGGCAGCATCAGATGTATTTTTCTCAATCCCATAATTGTGGTCACTGAATAAGAGCACTGTAAAAGTTCAGAAGTCAGGAACAGAAGAACCCTGACAAGGTGATATGCTTACAAATAAGTCCTTTTAAATACAATATCCTGATAATACTAAAAACACAGTAAGGGTTGAACGCCATTTAAGGCTGATAACATGAACAGGCTCTTCTCATCTATCTGCTATGACAAGTGTGGCCCAGCAAAGAGGCTGTTCAAATCTTCAAAGCGTTCATGAGGAAGAACCCCAACAGGCGGTTTGGCTGTGTAGAGGACGCCATTAAAAGGCATTCATTCTTTAAAGAGATTGGCTGGCTGCTGCTGGAACAGAGGACAACCATGCCACATTTCAAACTACTCATTACATCCAAGAGGGGCGTCAATAATTCGCATGTGAGGAGCCTGTGCTTATTCCTGTACATGACGTGTTCTTGGTACATGCCTACCAGGACAAGTATACTTTTTCTACTATAGGGAAGGAGCTGTGTTCTAGGACTATGTCACCTCTCCTGCACTCAACTTCCTGCTTCTGTTTCTCTTCCACCTGTTCTAGTCACCTCAGGAAAGGGCGTAGTTACACCAGCACAAAGATAGTCTGGAAGTGCCCACCTTTGAATTCTATGTACAAAGATTTTGAGAGTCTGAAATATGCATCAGTAAAATAAATGAAATAAAAATACACAAAGAACAGCACATGTAATTCTTGTCCTGGACTTTGTGTGATTCATGCCTAGTTATGATACACACAATTCAGTAAAAACAAATTTGCATTTGCTGGAGGAAATACACAGTACTAACCAGGTGCTGAAAGAGATCGAGAGATGGATGGATAGAAGGAAAGAAAGAAGGAAGGAAGGAGAGAGGAAAAATTAAATTAAGACAAAAGAAAAACGAAGCAAAACAACAAAAAAACTACAAATTAAGTAAACCTGAAAGAAAGAGTGGGAAATTAATAATAAGAAGGACAGAGAGGGGAAATCATTTCCTTTTGCATCTTCTTTGAAGGAAAAACAACTTTGAAGGACAAAGAAGGACAAAAAGACAACCTCTCAATTGCTCTATTAAGACAGCAACGTGCTTCAAGACCTCCATTACTTTTTCACATTCCAAAGAAGGACAATATAACCGCCGAAGTGATCTCAAGTCTGTCACTGACCTTCTCCTTGAGCCACTGCAGCTTGCATATAGAGCAAACCATCCAGGTGATGATGATGCAGTCTCCCTGATTCTACATTGTGTCCTCAGTTAATTGTACACTCCTGGCTCTTATGCCGGAGTCATGTTTGTGGACTTCAGCTCTGCCTTTAATATTGTTGTGCTAGAAAGACTCCATAGCAGACTGCTACAACTGAGTGTGGACCCCTCCATCTGCCAGTGGACTGTTGACTTTCTAAAAGACAGGTGGCAATTTGTGTAGTTGAGACCCCAGAAGTCAGAACCTCTATCCATCAGTGTCAACATACACTCACCATCCACTTTATTAGGAACACCTGTGCACCTGCACAGTTATCTAATCAGCCAATCATGTGGCAGCAGCGCGATGCATAAAATCATGCAGATACAAGACAAGAGCTTCAGGTAATGTTTATATCAAACATCAGAATGAAGAAAAATTGTGCTCTCTGGCATGGTTATTGGTACCAGGTGGGCTGGTTTGAGTATTTTAGAACCTGCTGATCTCCTGGGAATTTCATGCACAACAGTCTCTAGAGTTTAGTAGCACATTTCATTATTATTCCCTTTGAAATACTGTGGGAAAACTCTACCTACCATTGTATCTATTTTCACCAAGAAAAGATGTATAACGTCGACCCTATAGCAGGGTATCTGCAGCTCTCTACCAAGCCTTTATATTTAATTTACCGAAAGGTGAAGTGTGGGAAAAATATTCGTGCGCCGCCCGGGAATCGAACCCGGGTCGCAAGAATGGGAATCTTGCATGATACCACTACACCAGCGGCGCTTTACACCAAGTACTACTCACCCAACAAATAAAGGAGTACGTATCGTTATGGTAACTATATGCTGTGAACTTGGTACTTATGCATGTGCAGGAACTATGCCTCAAACGGCTAAATATAAGGATTTATATTGTGAGTTAGTGAGCCAGCATATCAACGTGTCATTTACTTGTTACAGCTGCAAAATACTAATTTAGAAAGAATGGATTTGGGACAGAAATCTCGTATGCATACTTCTGTGGCTTTTAGCGACCCGAAGTTGAACGGAGGTAACCCCACTGTCGTCACAGCAGCGTTCATCACGCGCCACCTTAGGAGAGCCAATCAGATTCCAGAAAATGGCCTCGTCTTGTTGACAACGCTGGCAGCACTTCCGGGCTGATGAGGGCCGCACCGGCGATAGAAACTGAAAACTGCCAGATAGCTGTAGTGTTTGCGGCGTTCCAAATACAGCTGCTGGTTAGTGTCTTTTGCGTAATGGTTTTCTTACAAAGTCCCCGTTAACCGGTTATTTTGGTTTTGTATCGTTTGCATCTTTTGCTTTCTCACACGGGGATACCGTTATCTGGGGAATAAGGTGAGATTTTCCATTGTCTTTCAGCAGATGTGCAGATGTGATTAAGCGATGATGTCGCATCGCAGCGCGATTCCGATATCTTGGGATCTGTTCATTCAGCTGCATGCATGAGTGCAATATTTTTAACAACTTCTCAGCCACCGCCAGCTGGAATGTTTGGTATGACTATGTGATTATTTCATGCCTCGCCTCATTTACTAAACCCCACTAGCTGGCCATTAGACCCAGTCTGATGCAGCCGGATCAGCAGGCTATCATCGCTGATCAACGTGTGAAATCTAGATCAGGGCTTCTCGGCTCCAGTTCTCAGGACTCACTGCCTTTATTGTAATGGGAAGGCATCAGGATTAGTAGGTTAAAGACGAACTGCAGGACAGTGGGTTGAGTACAGTGTGAACCATCATACACGCGCGACAACGTTAGCATCCACGTCACTCAGCGTTAACGCTCACTATTCCACTAGGGCGGTAATGTTAGCTATTTACCTTAACTAGCTAGCTGTTACTGCTGATAACTATCGCCATAATTCGACCACAGGCTGCCTTCTAAAGACTCCGAACATGCATATAGCATTTCCTATAACAGGTTACCTTACTAGTCTGAAGCAATGACGATTTCGGTAAGAATTCAGTAGCTAACTAGGTTTCAGTACCCCGAGGTTTCTGTCCCCATCTTCGATTCGCTAGCTATAATGCTAGCAGGTAGTTCAGCCTTGTTGATGTATGAACCTAACACACGGTTTTCATAAAGCATTCATAGTCCAGTCATGACACGATTCCCACCAGTAATGATAGATTAGTGGTTAAGCTGCTGGACTAGTGCTCTGAAGGTTATGAGTTCGAATCCCGGCACCGCTATGCGAGTAAGGGCTTGTAGGTTAACTCTTAAGTGCTTAGTTATATAAATGACATAAATTTAAGTCGCTCTGGATAAGGGCGTCTGCTAAATACCGTAAATCTAATGTCATGTCCATCTATTGTTTTAATATGTAAAGTATAGTCAAGTTAATACGGCCACATATGAAAGCAACATTGCTGAATTATAAACGGCAGTTCTGTTGCTAACTCTTTTCAAGAAAAAGTTCAGGAGCCGCCGCATGCGCCTGAAGTCTATACAATTACGTTATAGACTAATTTGCATATTCGTTGAATCATTATAATCATTTGCATGACAAGACGTGTTGCACAAAGAAGGAAGATTTTCTGAAGACACTTAGAATACAGTAGAATAGATTATAACTTTTTTCTTGGCCTTGCCACCACAAACTAACTACTTAAATATTTATAAAATAGAGTCAAACCAACTTTTTATGTATTTACATAATACTACAACTTTTATCAAGAATGCAAAAGAATCCGTAATAGTAAGTAGTCAGGAAATAGACACGAAGGAAACAGCTAATGATGGAATAACATATTAGTATTCATTCTTTCATTTTCAGTAACCACTTTATTCTGGTCAGGGTCGCAGTGGAATCGGAGCCTATCCCGGGAACTGGGTGTGAGGCAGGGACACGAAGTCCATTACAGGACAACACACGCAAACACAGGGGTATGTTTTCGGGATTTGGGTGGAAACTCGCGCAGACAGTAACCAAAATTGAAACTGGGGACCCTGGAGCTGTGAGACGGCGATGCTACCCACTGTGCCGCCATGCTTCCTCACTTTTATTACTTGTAAATATAGCCTAGAAGGGAATTTAAAACAAAGACGTTGTGACTGATACACTCTGTGGACATTTGACCATCGCCCCATTGTGTGTGTCTTCCCCAAACTGTTGCAGCAAATTTGGAAGCACACAGTCGTCTCGAATGTCTTTGTGTGCTGTAGCTTTCAGATTTCCATTCACTGGAACTAAGGAGCCCAAACCTGTTCCAGCATGACGATGCCCCTGTGCACAAAGCCAAGCTTGGTGTGGAAGAATCTGAGTGGCTTGCACAAAGTAGCAAAAGGGGACTAAGTATGATGTTCAGCAAGCACATATGAATGTGATGGTTAAGTGTCCACAAACTTTTGGCCATGTAGTGATTTTTTTTTTTTTTTTTTT
>CM040995.1:11078328-11091710 GCA_022985145.1 Pangasius djambal | reverse complement strand
GAAGAATGGTCAAAAATTCCTATAAACACACTCCTCAACCTTGTGGACAGCCTTCCCAGAAGAGTTGAAGCTGTAATAGCTGCAAAAGGTGGACCGACATCATATTGAACCCTATGGGTTAGGAATGGGATGGCACTTAAGTTCATATGTGAGTCAAGGCAGGTGACCGAATACTTTTGGTAATATAGTGTATGTTGATGGAGGAGGCTGTTTCAGGAGGGACATCTGCCTCCCTGGTGAAACACATGCAGCCTTGTTCACTAACACTCTGCTCTATAGATACTAAAGCTATGTAGAGGCAAAAGCTGTCTGAATTATATAGCTTATTTCAAACTTGCCACACTAAGATCTTTGCCCTTGGTGCAAAAGTGGATGACCGCTTTGTGCGAAAAAAAAAAAAATCATCCCTGTTCTGTGCTAGAGAAAATGACTTCACATACAGTCTGTATACTGTTTCTTTTAGACCTGTGCATTTCTCATACTGTTTATTTCTAATTACCTTAATTGATCTTGTTAAAGGGACTAAAATCCTCATGAAATAACTTTATCGACCTTATTCTTTCATTATAGGTGGTCCTTGTTTACAAGAAGATTCCCCACATCATCTAAGAAATAACTGACGTAGTGAAGAGGAAGCAAGCTGTCCTGTCCGCTGGTGCATCTTATAGCTTGAATAATAATAATAATAATAATAATAATAATAATAGTAAGAGGAGGGGACTTCATCTCCAACGGTAAAAAAAAAAAAAGCAAGAGAGGAATATTTTTACAAGCGACAAAGAAAGGAAGAGCGGGAGAAAAAGGAGTAAAGGACAAGAGACGTGGGAACGTAGCACACAAAAGCAGATCCACATACTCAGACTGATAGAGACTGTCTCGCTCACTCGTCCATCAGGATGAAGCTGAAGGAGGACGTGCCTCCTCTTCTCCTGCACGTCTTTCGCTCTATGGTTTGGGTCTACTCCTTCATCACCTTTATACCCTGGTACTTCCTGTCCGGAGCAGGGGCCAACCAGACCCGCGCCAAACGCATCAAAGCACGCTCAGTAAGTTCAGCCATACCTGCTTTACTGAGGATGCTGGGTATGAAATGTTTAGCCCAATGAATTAAACCCTCGTGTGTTTTCTACTCTTGGCGCAGTTCATCTTGCTATTTGAGAACACGGCAATCGTACTCAGGGTTCAGGTCAAAATAAATGGTCTGAGATATTCTTGATCTCATTTGGGTTCCAAGCCAAATATGCTGTGTATTTTGGGCTGTGGGCGACATTTTTTTTTTTTTTTTGTAAATGCAAGCTGCTAAACTGAACCACAAGGTGCAAACTGAGCCAAGGGACAGAGCTGTAGCACTGCATAAATGCCATGTGTTCTGGATATTTGGACCAACAAACAAAAACACAACACACACAATCTTTGTAAACTACTTATTTATATAATCATCTGTTAATTTATTTACCATGTGTGTTCCCTGTGCTCAGGTGAATTCTGAGATTTCTAAGACTTGGCAAAGATTTGTTTGCATTTTTTATGTTGCTGTATTTCTGACCACTGAATGAAAGTGTTTTTAGAGTATGTTTACAGCCCTACACATCGCCCAGTCGATGTTTTTTTTTGGTTTGTTTAATTATGCACACTGTGAAAGCGAACCAAACCAAATAGCAAACGGACCAAAAGTATACATTTCGAACTCGGACTAATAGGTGTGAAAGTGGCTTACATATGCTTTTTTTTTTTATTTTTTATTGTTAATAAAATATTTTCCCTGCTTATAGATAATGAATTTAAAAAGTGCATACTGGAGTTTCATTTGCTCCTATCAAAAATTTACTTTGTTTGGTGTCAGGTCACTGGGAATCCAGCAGGGCCTTACCGGGCCTTCAACAGCCAGAAGCAGCTCGTTTCAGAGCTCCATGACGGAGTGGGAACTCTGGATAAAGTGTTTGAGTACGCAGTGAAACGCTTTCCTCAGAGAGACTGTCTCGGTACTCGAGAGGTGCTCAGTGAGGAAGATGAAGTGCAACCCAATGGCAAGGTCTTCAAGAAGGTGAGACAAGACGACCATGCAGACGCACAACCATTTCGTTTGTGCATTAGAAGATAAGGCTTGGGGTGATAGCTGTTCTGAAAGTGTGGGATGCCTTTGAAGTTTGCGGTTTTGTTAATTTGACTCCTGGAAAAGGCTGTGAATCCTGTCAAAACAGGAAACTGTGTTGCTCTTGAACTTTAAGATGCTTTGTGGAAGCTGCTCGGGGTCCTTGCTGTTCTCTGTTATAAGCCTTTGCAGTTAAGTTGTTCAGTGCAACCAGGAAAACCTTTGACCCTTGTAATTAAGATGTTTGGCACTTCTCACATTTCTTGGTGAAACCTGTGACCTCAGTTTTGAGTCTAATTCAATTATTTTGTTGTTTCCAGCTCCAACTCTTTGAATTATTAGTAGGTCTATTTATACTGCTCTCCTGCCTACATATGGTCATTATTGGTGCATGAAGAGTGTCTGTTTTGGAAAGCTCTCCCTCTTGTTTACACCGATGGAAATGTCCAGCTAAATTACCAAGCAGCACCAGCCGTGGTGTGTGTGTGTTTTTTTTTTTATGTTCTTGGCTCATGTGACTTTCTCTTTCAGTAGTTCAGAGCTTTTAAGTAGTGTTCATATTGCAATATTATGTGAGAACCAGATGATCTGGATGATCTGCCTCACTGGCAAGTGCATAACAATGTAAAGCATTGTACTGCACTAACAAGCCATCTTATATAATGGCCAAGGAAAATACTCATTTCTGATTGGCACCTCAAACTAGAGCCGGTAAGCTGCTGATGACTCTGTAAAGCGTGTTGGAATGTACAAGTAATGCTTTCAGTTCTGTTTACACTTCGCTTATCGTCTTAGGTCTTTCACAATTAACGGAGAATGGGAAAACCGAATGACAAGGATTTAGCACTTGGGAATTGGCAGGTAGTCCATTCAACCTGGAGTGAAAAGGTCTCCTGTCTCTATCCTGGTGCTGACAGGCATCAGTCAAAGTTAAATCCGTTTTCATCATCAGTAAAATTGATTAATTTAGCTGCCTGCTAAGCCTGAGCTCCCTGGATGATACAATATGATGCCTAAACATAATATTAATTCAGATCTATGGCAGAGATCAGTTCTGTTCTTCAATACATTTTATCATTTATACAATTAGATTAAATTGGCTAAATTAGATGAATTAGAATTAGATGAATTTGAATTTGATGATAATTATCAAGTGATGAAATACTCTGGGGTTATTACTATTACTATTAATTACTATTAATACTCTTTGCTGTGTATTACTGCAGAATCTCTTAAAAACCCACCATCCAGCTAAGTTTTCGTGATTCCCGACTGCACAGCTGGTAACATCATTGTGCCCTCCTGTACTCCCCTCATCTAAATGATGAAATCATTTACTGCAAATTTTTTAACATAGGAAATTGCTATATCACACAAGCCTTTGTAACGATAATAGTGAAGTCATTGTCCTTACTCTTTTTCTCTCTGTAGGTGATATTGGGTGATTATAATTGGCTGTCATATGAGGAAACCTTTCAGTTGGTCCAGAGGTTCGGGAGTGGCCTGGCTGCCCTGGGTCAGAAACCTCACCGTAACATTGCTATCTTCTGTGAGACTCGTGCTGAATGGATCATAGCAGCACAGGCCTGCTTCATGTACAACTTCCCATGTGAGTGCTCTGAATAATAAGCTCACACTCTCCAGCTCATGTGCAGGAGGCATTTATTCATTCATAAACCCAAGTGTTTTTTTTTTTTTTTTTTTTTTTTTTTCCTTCTCTGATTAATACAGCGTCTCAGTTCTGTGCTCTTGTTGAGTAAGTGAGAAAATGGGAGAATGTCAAGTCAATAACATTGTCTGTATCGTCTTCCAACGTGCCATTCCTTTGCTATTCTCAGCCGAAAAGTTGCACCCTTGGGATATCCATATCCGAATATCATCTCGGAAGCAGTGAATATGTATTTGTCTGTGCATAATGTAATACAATATACACATACTGTATACATATTATATATACTGTATAGTCATTTTTTTGTACATTAATATGACTTTTGAAATAAAGGTACGATTTATTTTAGTCTAAGATCCAGTATAATATGCCAGTATTTCTTTGTGTATTAATTTCCTCTGCTGATTCTTTTTTCTGTCTTTCCTTCTTGCTTATCTCTTTGTGTGTGTGTGTGTGTGTGTGTGTGTGTGTGTCTCTCTCTCTCTCTCTCTCTTCCACTTTTTCAAACAGTGGTGACTCTGTACTCTACTCTGGGAGGGGCAGCAATAGCCCATGGTCTCAATGAGACAGAGGTCACACACATCATCACCAGTAAAGATCTGCTGCAGAGTCGCCTCAAGGTCAGCACTCGGTCTTCACCTGGCAACATGCTAACAGCACTGATAGCATTCAGAATAAAATACGACGGAGTGTGCTTTTCTAAAAAAAAAATCATCATCAATATGGTGATATGGTCTATTACGAAGTTGAATAATTTCCAATAACAGCACGTCCTGAAGAATTTTATACCTCTTATCACAGCAATTTGCCAGTGCTGTTTTTTTTAAAATTATTATTATTAAAGAACAGCATATACTTTTTTTATCCATTTACATTTACGTGTTGAAGTTAAGAAGACAAAAAAATATGTCTTGTCATGTTACTGAGGAACTGCAAAGCCTTCCGACCTGAAGATTTTCTTGTGTCAGAAAAGTTAAAGTTACAGCCTTAACTCTGTCAGCATTAATTTCATTTCATTTAATATACATATAAAATTTTGTTTTTACCCAGATGATGATTATTTTTTGAAGCTGACAGTGTTTAATAAATCCCCACATGGACTTGAAATCTGAATATGCTGATTGCATGCCACCACTTAATGCCATATATTTCATTCCAATAGTAATATAGTAATGTGTTATGCACCTCTTATACACAGTCATTTTATTAGTGTCTATGCATTTGTCACTACTGCTTTTGAGTTAAACTTAAAATGGTGAAATTGGTGACTAAGACTGATCATTTTGCACCAGGGTTAGTTAAGTAAAACTACAAAAATATTTTCATTAATTGAAATAAAGTATACTTAAAATTAAACTAAAACTAATCTACCACTAGAAATAGTGGGTCCAACAATCGTGATAAAAGCAGGGTGATTCTTCGGGGAGGGTTTTAGTGTGTTTTTTTTTTTTCTGGTGTAGCGAGGAAAGTAGGCCAGTGCTGTGCAGGATTATTCTAAATTTAACATTCTTACAAAGAAACCCCATCCCTGGTTTCTAATAATAACACTCTGTGCACTGTATTAAGGGTTAATGTGTTTATATTTACTCATTTATGGACCTATTATTAAAGTCATAAGAATGGTCACAAAATAAATGTTCTTATAGTTTAATGCGGTGAGCCCCATTTATCAGTCTTTTAGTGTAGCTGTATGTAAATTTTTGCTTAAACCAAACCAAACAAAAAATGTCCGCCGGATTTACAAAGGTTTTCGCAGTCAGTGATTGCGAACAGCTGATTTGCATTTAGTGATGCCTACAATACTCCATAAAAGGCAAAGCTCACAAAATCACAAAATGACTGTAGCCAAAAAAGAAGGAAGAAGACAGAAGTGGAAGTATTTTTCATTTTTCATTCCTGTCAACAAGAATAGAAAAAATATTATTTAGCAGCAATATCTAGTGGAGTCACAGTACCTGAATGGAGAGAAACAATGTGGAGAGAGTCCTCACTGATGCTGTCTTGGAAAAGCCAGGACTCCATGCTCAGAGCAGTGGAGCAATTTTAAGAGACATGAGTTCAAGTTTAAAGCAAATAGTGTATGCCAGTGTGAAAAGATGAAAATAACGCTTGCTATGCATATTAAATGGATGGTTGAATTTCTCCTGTTTATGCCAGAAACCTTTGCTTTAAAGACCCATGATGAGGCGCTGATGTGCGGTAACTGCATCAGGAATGCTCCCTTATGTATTAGGGAACAAGCTGGATTATGGCACGCAGCACACTAGAGAGTATACGGCTCATTGTACGTTCAGACATACCAGATCAGTCTCTTATCACTTTTTTGAAAAATGCCCGTAGCAAGAAATCCAAACACGGACTAAACTTGGACTTGCACCGAATTAGTGCTGCCTCTGAAGTGCTGCACAGCATTAAAAAAGATGCCGTGGCAAACGGGAACTGATTTATAAGCCAGCTTTCAGGCTTTCATAACTCCAAAAATTCTGTTACAGATACATTGAGTTAATTAGCAATATTTGCTGTACTCATAATCCCACAAAATCACTTTTGCTTGTGCGACATGCAGCTAGGAAAAGGACAGACTTTTTCCCTGTAGACCATTAACAACAGATTAAATATGTTTTGCCTGTTCCAAGGATGTTACACAATGTGCAGCTTGTATTTATGCATTCCTTTCTAAATATCTAAATATAGCATTCTGTCCCCAAAGCAAACTAAAATAATTTTAATAATAATTTAATACTAAAAACTGAAGTTAAAAAAAAAAGTAATAAAATGAAAACTGTAATACTGTTTTGCCGTCATTTGTGTGATGAAATTGTGGATATATAACGGACTCATCTGCATTATCCATAACCTCAGGAAATTCTGCTGGAAGTCCCGAGGCTGCAGCACATTATCATCGTGGACCCTAAGCCCACCAGCTGGCCTGGCCTACCCAGAGGCATTCTGGTCCACAGCATGTCCTCAGTGCAGGAACTGGGAGCAAAATCTGAGAGCAGTAAGGCTTTTCTTTAGTACCTCAGTAAGAAAGTTGTTCCACTTCATTATGGTGGTCAGTTGAGGGGGGGAAAGGAATTTCAAACATTTGACACTGGGAACTTTGCGCACTAGGAGATCATTATCTCATCTCATTCCTATGTTCACGTTCTTATTTCTCTCGATTTATTTCTATCTTTCTCTCCCTTCCTTTTTTCCTCTTTCCAGTGATGGTGCAGCGGAGTCAGCCCCTTCCCCAAGATATCGCTGTGATCATGTACACTAGCGGTTCCACAGGCATCCCCAAAGGAGTCATGATCTCTCACAGAAACATCATTGCCGGGGTAGCTGGCATGGCTGAACGGATCCCGAACCTGGAGTAAGAATTCCTTAAAACTGTCTTTATTTCTGTCATTCCCGTTCAGAGGATTGTCAGAGCCTTTATATTTTAACCATGTCACACATTAGTTCATTAATATGGTGTATTTATACAAAATATACAGCTACATTTATACATTTGATAGCTAAATATACAGTATCTCGCCTGTGGATGCAGTTTTTGACTCTAAATATCCAACCTTGGCACATATTAATATAGTTTTGTTGCTTCTCACTGAGCTTCCTTGCACATGCTCTGTTTCAGTTTGTCTACTCTTTATTGTCTTATTCTCTCTCCATCCTTCGGAGCAGTTTGCCTTCTTAGTTGCCTACTGTGCACCTTAGACTTCAGTTCAGGCAGTGTTAATTATGTCTTTATTCATTTTTTTTTTTTAAAACCTGGACAGTGAGAATGAAACCTATATTGGCTACTTGCCGCTGGCGCACGTGTTGGAGCTCAGTGCTGAGCTGGTGTGTGTTTCTCATGGCTGCCGCATCGGATACTCCTCACCACAGACCCTCTCCGATCAGGTAAACACATTTAATCTCAAACACAGTCGTTACAGCACGCACACACAAACATTTCCATTGCACATAGAGCATTTAGCTGATGCCCTTCTACAGAATGAGTACAGAAGTGCTTTATCCATCAAAACATGTCCTCATGCTAGTAAAATGGGTCTGGCCATTAGCTAATACTGTGTTAGATAGGAGTTAGTGCAACAATATGTTAACACGGCAACAAAAACAAGGTGGGTCTTCAGTCTTTGTTTAACGACAGCCAGCGACTGAGCTGTTCGGATACCCAGGGGAAGTTCATTCCACCACCTGGATGCTAGGACAGAGAAAAGTGTTGACGCAGGTCTTTCTTATGTCTTAATAGATGATGGGTCAAGACAAGGGGACATGGTGCAATGCGGGGTTTGATGGGTTTAATATGTGCCTTCAGCAGGTGGGGGCTGGTCCATTTTTAGCTTTGTAGCTACGTATCAGTGTTTTAAATCTGGTAATCTGGAAGCTATAGGAAGCCAGTTAAGGGAGCATATTAATGGACTGTCTAGTACTACACGAAGGTTGCACGCGTTGTCATATGGGGTGATCCGAGAATTCTTCAGGGAGATCACAAGATCCAGACACAGGGATGCATGTCCAGAAAAATACCCCAGCTCGTTCTCGCTGGGATGTAGTTTCATCTGATGAGTTGCCATTCATGACGAGATACCTGCCAGACACGCTAAGATGCAAGCTTGAAACATGAGTGTTTGAGGGAAGAAAGGAGAGGATGTGTTGATCAGCATAGCAGTATGAAGTATAAAAAAAAAACGTGAGGATTTGACCTTACTGACAGAGAAGTTATAGAGACAACATTATAGGACCGAACTCTGAGCCTTGTGGGACACCAATGGAAAGTATACATGGAGCAGAAATGAATCGACTCCATGTCGCTTGATAGGACCCTGCTTTCATTAAGGAAGAAAACAACCACTATGTTGAGCCACTATGTTGGGAAGAGCATAGGTTCCCTTTTTGCGTCTGGTTCCTCTAAAGGTTTTTTCCTCGTGTCGTCTGGTTGGGAGTTTTTCTTGCCACTGTCGTGTCTGGCTTGTTCACTACAGATCTGATTATAAATCTACATCCTGATTTCTGTAAAGCTGCTTTGTGAGGATGTTTATTGTTAAAAGTGCCATACAAATGCATTTTAATTGAGTTGAATTGAAGACTTCTGAGGGGTCAAGACGTCTTGAGGACAGATGATAATTTGGCTGATCTAGCGGCATGAAGTTCTCAATAACAGACACAAAGGGTGTTGCTTTGGAGTGCGCTGTGTTGAAGCCGGACTGGTTAGGATCCTGCGGGTTGTTCTGGGTAAGAAAGAGAGACAGCTGTTTGTGTATTACATGTCTAAGAACTTTCAAAAAAAAAAAAAAAAGGGGGAGAAGTGATTTGTGTGTGTGTGAGACGCAAGCCCAACACAAACTACCTTAATACTGAATATGTGAATTTTCAAGGCTCCTACTGTTTTTGGCTTAAGCACTTTCTGTTCTGTCTACTTGTGTTAAAGCCGTGATTTTCTCTTCACAGTCAACCAAAATTAAAAAAGGCAGTAAAGGAGATGCCAGTGTCCTGAAACCAACGATAATGGCAGCTGTTCCGGTAATAAAACACACATAAGAACCACCCTCATATAAATTGTTGTCTTTCACTTTTCTGGCAGAGATGTGACTCTCTTATTTGATTTTTCTCCTGTCTTTCTCACTGTACAGGAGATCATGGACCGTATCTATAAGAATGTGATGACTAAGGTGGATGAGATGAGCAGAGTGCAGAGGACTCTTTTTGTGCTGGCCTACAACTACAAGATGGAGCAGATCACTAAAGGATATAGCACTCCACTATGTGACCGGTATAGCCCTCTTGCAGACACACCCACTCAATTGGTGCTTTGAAAAACTGTTTTGTATCATTTGAATATTGTGAACAAACTGTATGTTACTGGCTGTCTAATACTTGTGTGTCCTCCGTGTGCGTGCTATGTGTGCAGACTGGTTTTCAGGAAAGTGCGTTCGTTGCTGGGTGGGAATACGCGAGTGCTGCTGTCAGGAGGAGCTCCTCTGTCTGCAGCTACTCAGCGCTTTATGAACATCTGTTTCTGCTGCCCAGTGGGACAGGGCTACGGCCTCACAGAGACCTGCGGAGCGGGGACCATTAGCGAGTGTAAGACATAAACAAACATGAGGCTGGGAGCAAGGGTTTTGGGGTATATACAGTACTCTAATAGTAGGGGCAGGGATGGGCAAAAATACATCAGAATCACCAAAAGTAAATCGATATAAACAATAAAATATTACAACAAAACTTGAATCAAAATAAAAACAGTAATTCAGCATTTTCAAAATACAGAGATACATTTTCCAAGATCAGCCGGGCCTGTTCACATGATGCTAAGAATCCTACACAGGTGGTGCACAAAATCGCGACGGTTCAATCATTAATACTGTATTTTTTTTTTTTTTTGTCTCTAAAATATTATTGCTTCTTATACCACAGTGTGGTTAAATGCTTGAATCTGATTGGTCAGGTGTGCATGATTTTTGTATAACAGCTTTTGGCTGTAACAAACAGGTTAATATTATTGGGCTCATTCTAATATGAGAGAGAGGCTGGTGAGGGAATGACTGTTTCTCGCAGCTGTAACGTAGGTGAAAACAGGAACTAACTTGTCTCTTGGACATTCCACAACTTTAAATCTGACTTTGAACCATTAAAATGTGCGAACGGTCATTCAGTAATAAATTAAGCATTGTAATCATTGGAAAATGGCTCTGGTATAAGCGTGATAACACACTCCAGACTGTGCTGTTATATGAAAATAATGATAATATTGCAACGGGGTAACATTACTCCCCACCCCCACCCTGGGCTTTCATATAACAGCATGGACTGGAGTGTGTTATACCTTACGTAAATGTTAACCTGTTATATTTTTCTCTCATGGGTTAACGACAAGAAGATTAACGTAGCTTTGCCTGCTAGCCTCTAGCTCACTAGTTAGCGAAAAATATGCTGAATATTAAAGGACATTCCCGATCGTGTGAAATCTTTTAAACTTTACTGTTATTAAACATCCACTAACAGTCATTTCATGCTTCACAACCAGCAGAATTGCATTTTGCATCGTGCCATGCCAGTATTTTCGACATTTTTTAAATCTGATATTAAAAAGATTAAAATTATAGAAGTATGTATCAGATATACTGTCCGTCACTGAGTAGCAGCTATTAGCCCATTAACATATGTGTCGTTTGGCTTGTGTATGTGTGTACACGTATGTGTTATTGTATGTAATTGTATGTGAAAGCTGTCTACACTGCAGAATGGTTATTGGAGGAATAATGTACATTGAACTGGTACTATAATGTACACTGCGCATTATCAGTTGTATCAGTATCAGTGATAACGAAGCCTATTTCGGCTAGATGTATTTTTAATTGTATGTGTGTGTGTATGTGTGTGTAGTATATGACTACAGTACAGGCTGTGTCGGAGCACCTCTGGTCTGTTCTGAAATCATGCTTAAGGACTGGGAGGAAGGTGAGTGCTGATCATACATGAAACATAGTGCTGAGAGCAATGATAATGAAGCAAAATGCAATCAGTGAGAGTATTTTCTTTCAGGATGGTTAATGCAAGACTGCACAGTACTGCAGGGTTTCATGGGTATCTTTCTCCCTTCTTTAATACGCCGGAATCACATAAATCCGGCTACATTTTTTTTAGAGTTAATCAGGTTCGCCAGGGAGATTCAGCTAAGCGTTTTAAAGAATATCTTCTGTTTTGAGAGCTGATTACTTAACCAGAGGATGTGGCTGGTGCCAGAGATTCCAGATGCTCATAACCAGGGCTCTCATTTATCAGCCATGCGTACACATAGTACTGTGCTTAGAAAGTGCATACACACATTTCTATGCATAGGATGTTATTTATCAGTTTCTTCTTGTGCAGGATGGTTTGCATACGGTATATTTACACACGCTCCTGGAACAAAGTGTAATCGTGATAAAACTGATTATGAGGCGCTCTAATCACACTTATTGTCCATCATATCAGCATAATTAACAGAGTAATTACTGGCTGTGGTGCTCACAGCAAGGTGCAGACAGGTGACCCAGATGAAGAGTACAATAAAGTCGTATAAAAGGCACGTCTGAAGAATGACTGGGATGATGTCTTGCATAAAGCTTTGGCACATGCAGCTTTACACAAGGAGAAACATGTTTCTAAGAAGCACATGAAACTCTTTGCGAAGAGTGATGCGTGGCTCATCAGTTGATTTCATTTTAGTTGACCTCTAATCTAGAGTTTTTAAGCCACAGGTTTCAACATTTCAACAAGAAATTGCAGACAGATGTCGCATTTTCCACCCTGCTATGTATATGAACCGAATAATGACATATCTTGTGTGTATTCATATCCCTCATGTTGCATATTTACAAATATGGCAGTGAACAAGACAGTAATAATGAGCAATATTCACACCATCGCAGGATTTATTTGACAAATCACTTGCAAAAGTACCAAATTTTGTTTGTTTTACTCTACTTCATGCAACAGCATCTGTACCTCAATGTCTGTGAAGTCCATCTTAGATTTTTCTGACACCTGATGATTATGATGATTATTGTTATTATTATTATTATTAAGGAAGAGGCAGATGAAACCACTGCCCTAGTGTATGATCTTACCATTTAGCCGGAGTCTGTTATTCATATTTGTGAATAATTGCAGACATGCACATATCCATTGCCTCATTAGTGGGTAAAAGCTTGAATTCTTTCTTACAGCCAATTACTTTGTTTTTATTTCCCTTTCCGCTGAAGGCGGATACTATAGCACTGACCAGCCCACTCCTCGAGGGGAAATTCTGATTGGTGGACCAAATGTTACTATGGGTTACTATAAGAACGAGGAAAAGAACAAGGAAGGCTTTTTTGTGGACAAAAATGGACAGCGCTGGTTCTGCACAGGAGACATTGGCGAGTTCCACCCTGACGGTTGTCTTAAGATCATTGGTGAGCAATACACACACTCACCGATTGCAGGACACACACATGCTTACAGCACAGAAGACACACTTGATAGGCCAATTATATTATAGCTAGTAGAAACAAATAGATAGTTTTGGATTATGGATTGTATCATTTATACAAATGTGACCCCTGTATAATTTGTACTAGAATGCAATCGTGTGTGTGTGTGTGTGCGTGTGCCTGTCTAGATCGTAAAAAGGACCTGGTGAAACTACAGGCAGGAGAGTATGTGTCTTTGGGAAAAGTGGAAGCTGCGCTGAAAAACTGCCCCCTCATTGACAACATATGTGCTTATGCCAACAGGTGAGTACACACTAGGGATGCACCGAAATTTTGACCACTGAATATTTTTAACCCAAAATGTTAAGAATTGTACGAAACGCTGAGAATTTTGCCCCAGAAATATCATTTTATAATAAAATAATTTTAATGGTAATAAAAATGTTGGGCTCCTTTCCTTTTTATTTTGTTGCATACATATACACTGCCCTCCAAAAGTTTGGAAACGCCTGAACAAAATAGGGTTTTTGGGCAATATCAGCATAAATCCTCTTTAGTTAGTGACCATTTTGCATTGATAATAAGGGACAACACAAACTATGAAAACATATTTTATTAAATAAAATGTTCATGAACATAAACATGAACATAACATAGAAAAATACTCAAATTTTGG
>CM040995.1:11034742-11078228 GCA_022985145.1 Pangasius djambal | reverse complement strand
GAATCATCTTTGGGCAATCCTCCAGGAGGCTTGGAGTAATATATCAAGTCAATGTTTGAATAAACTGACTGCTCGGATGCCTAGTGTTGTCTCTTATTATCAATGCAAAATGGTCACTAACTAAAGAGGATTTATGCTGATATTGCCCAAAAACCCTATTTTGTTCAGGCGTTTCCAAACTTTTGGAGGGCAGTGTATAAAAATTTAAAAATCAAATTTTAAGTCGCATTAGAAGATTCATAAAAAAATATAGTGTAATATTTTTGTTGCATTTTTTTTTTTCAGCCCAGTGTGTCCTGAATTTCAGTTTCGACCACGAATTTCCATTTCTGTTCATCACTACGCCATAGTCTTCAACAATAAAAGCTTGATTTGAACTAAACCGTATAACACACTGCTTTCCGTCTGCCTGTGTTCTAACTGAAGTTTCTCGATCATGAAGACTTGGCACTGCCAGACATTTATAGGCCGTGCAACGTTGCAACAACCTCAGTCTCATTCACACTCACTTTCCTCTCCCTCCTTCCATCTCTCCGTCAGCGAGGAGTCATACGTGATTGGCTTTGTGGTGCCCAATCAGAAGCAGCTGCTGGCTCTTGCCAAGCAGAAGCAAGTGCGAGGGACATGGGAGGAAATCTGTAACCACCCTGATATGGAGAAGGCGGTGCTGCGCATCATTAGTGAAGCTGCTGTAAATGGTGAGATCTCTCGCTTCTACATCACTTGATGATTATATTATGACTCATGATTATTCATGACATTTAACCTCACCACAAAAAAAAAAACGTTACACAATACAATATTTAACAAACAAATACAACAAGATGAACAAAACATCCATAAAATTAATTCACTGTTTTTTTTTTTTCCCCTTTATGGACACTATATAATTTCTTTTTGCTCTTATTATTGACTTGATGAAGATTTTTTTGTCATATAAATACTTTGTGTCACAGGTAATATTTAATTGCTTTAATTTGAAAATTGAAATTCAACTTGGTGCAATTTCTCACAGCATTTTCCGTCCATGCGGTTGTCACTTGAAGTCATTTTGGCCTCTATCTCTCTGATGACAGATTTTGAGCAGTTACTAAAAGGATAGTTGAAATAAAGAAAAACCTTTTAATATGATTCAGTATGGGCCCATAACAAAGAAGAAATCATAATATACCCAGTCATCATGGCATATTAACTGGCAACATTGACTTTCAAACATGTTTAACCATTTTAGCATGTAGTCGTAGTAACTCATTCATTTTCATTTAAATTTGTATAAGAGATAAAGGACGGAGGCCTGTAGTCACATCAGCACTAAAGTAAGAGTAAGAAGTGTTTTCTGCCATTGCAGCCAAACCGTTGCACTGCTGTTCTCTCTGTATATCTTATTCTTGCTCTTTTTCTCTCCAGCCAAACTGGAGCGCTTTGAGATCCCCAAGAAGATCCGTCTGAGTGCCGAGCCGTGGACTCCGGAGACAGGCCTGGTTACTGATGCCTTCAAACTCAAACGCAAGGAGCTCAAAAGCCACTACCAGGAAGACATTGAGAGGATGTATGGTGGCAAGTAAAAGAAGAAAGGGTCAAACAGTAGCAAGAATTGGGATAATTCGAAGGATTTAGGATGTATCATGACCAGAAAGCCTATAAAATATGCATTCCTACTTCTTTGGGATAAACCCTTTAGATCATATACATGAACATTTAAGTTATTACAAGGTATTGGCTGACCAAAACAAAAACAACAAAGATCGTAAAAATGGTCAACAGGCGAGTAAAAGTGTCTAATCAGTAACAATAAAGCAGTTTTTGACCAGCGTTCTTCTAGTGGACTTCTAGAAGACATGTGTTTGTATTAGACTAAAGAGATACCAGGATCTGGTATTTTCAGGAACTAATGACTTCACTTTGAATCTCAGACACACTGAAATGGATGGACCAGCTCCATGTATCATCAAGAAAAAAATGCACGGGAATTGTGCAGAGTAAGAGCGCTGTGTCGGATTTCATATAAATGAAGTCATAAGACTTGTGAATTCATTCCAGTCTGCAATAGTGAGACTGTGTTGATCTGACAGGAACAAGGTAGCGTTATGTGTACAGGCAAAATCTTTTCAGCTGTTTGTTTCGGCATCTGTGAAATGAAGCCTCGAGAGATTTCAGTGTGAAGGTCACTATTATATCATATTCCATACACGTGCTCTTTTTTTTTATCAAAGCACTCCTTAATATTTTGTATTTGTTTCGTTTCCTCACACTTTTCCTTGGTCATTCCTGTTTTACTTTTAACCCAGAGTGTGTTAAAAAGAATTACTGGCGCTCTGGGATAAAGCAGTCACGATGATGGCGTTAACAATATACTGTATTCTGCTCCTTGTATATAGTGCATTTTTGGCTTTCATACTTTTTAACAGATTATTTGAAGCTCTCTACTCCAGTGGATTATCTTAAAGGAAGACTTTAGCTAACAGTACCAGTATGACCAACTGTAAGTGAACTCTAGTGCAGCATGGAACTCAGCACTTATGGCATATTCTGCAGAATAACATCCGTCTGTCCACCTGCGTAACGTTAGCAACGCCCCTCGCTGTTCATCAAAAGAGTCACTAACCCTGAATCACGTAGGAATTTTAACTCACGACCACCTTGTTCTTGTCATCTGGCAAGGATTTTGGATTATTAGTTAATCTGGGCTTAAGGAACCCCACCGTAAAGTGAACATTAATCCTGTCCGTGATGGAGGAGTAACGCTCATGAAGTTTACACTGCAAGAGCCACTTTTATTATGATTTGGAAGTGACCGCGTTGTAGAAACTCATGTGTGTTAGGGATTGGTTGACCTTGATCTCAACAGCTGCAAGTGAATAGTTTACCTACGTTTTTCGCAAAATCAGTTAAAATATATTCTGCCTACTGAAAGTAAGGATTGCTTCAAATAACGAATGCATCATTCAAGAAGAGAAATATGCAATCCACACGTTCTTTGTGGTAAAATAGGTGTTAAAATGAGGCATGGCCATGGACTGTGTGTGTGTAGATGAATTGAAGAAATGTTGTGTACACACAGGGAATAGTGAGATTTCCTGTTCGAACATTACCGGTAGGCCGAATTCTTCTGTGCGAGCGCTACGAAAGGACAGATTTTAAAAAACTAAAGAAAACCTAAAAAAAAACATATAAACCCCTTTATTGACCAAATTATGACTGGGCCAGGTCTGAAATTTGATGTGAACACTCCTTTAAAAAAAAAAAAAAAAAACAGAAATAATAGATTCCTTTGAGATTTTAATAGATGGGATCATTTTTGCACCCAATTTCTGTAGAATATGCCTAATGCTAATAGTTGGATGTCCTGTTCCTGGTTTGTCGTGCGTTCAGCAGCCTTCTGTTTGCTGTTGCTGACACTATTGTTAGTCACACTGGTGTTTAGGCAAAACCTGAACTTTTAAGATGGTGTTAACTGTTCTTATTGGTACTGTTCCAGAAGAGAAACTTAACAATGCATCATGAATAAATAAGCCAGCAAGCTGACCCTTCACTCCATCTGAGAACGCGGTGTGTGTGTACATAATGTGTCAGGATGTATGTGTTTTATGTCACCTCTTCATCCTCCAAACTGGTCAGGCATTTGAATTAATGCGTGTGTGTGTGTGTGTGTGTGTTTGCCCCTCTCTGATGTTTAGTCATCTCTGATTATTTACCTACTGGGATTCCGCTAAAATCTGTTTCATGGGATTTGTAAGCAGGCAGGGAATATACATATTAAAGCTTTACATTTATGCATATATCATATGCTTTTGGTCCATATACCTTTAACAACAACAGAAACGTTTTAGATGAATGTTTACATGAGACCAGTATGTGCAGCAGGTTCACGCCTTTGCCGAGGCATTTAAAAGGCTTTGTTTAAACCATTAGACATTTACATTGACTTCTTATATCTTGATATTGTCATGGATCTAGTTGGTAGTGTTGAATAAAAGTATAAAATAAATGTGCAATAAATATTTTTCATTATTTCATTATATATGCACATTGCTGACCACAAGAGCATGAATCTATTCAGACTTTTTTTTTTTTTTTTTTCCCCCCCACAAAAAAGCCATTTCAGCAGAGTTCAATGCTGACATTTCATGATTCAGAACACAGTAGTAAGGGACAGACCATGTTACAAACATTTTCATTTGGATGAGAGGATAAAATGTTTTTTTAATTCTATAAAGGTTTCTATGACGGCATGATTAAGTTTGATATTTTGGGATTTAGGTTATACTAGTTCTCCGAAATTAGGTAAGATTTGGCTATAGTTTCTTGTCATAGTAGTAGTACTATTTGCCAAAGGTGAACTTTTAAACAGTGTCAGCGCCCCCAAAACCTGTGTCCTGAAATGCTTTGAAAACAATAGTTTAATCCAAGTAAGTGTCTTGTATCTATTATCTGCCTTATCATAAGCAGTTCATGGAAATTATTAGCTGGTTGTCCTCAAGCTGTGCAAACAAGTCCAGTGTCCTCTAAAGATGTGCACAGCATGGCAACTGGATTCATAGAAAGCATGTGATTTCGAACTTAACCTAAAAAACAAAAACAGCCATTCCAATCCCCCACGTTCACTTCCCACTGCACTTACTGAGTCCAGTTCAATGGACTAGACACCACTCACACTGTAGGCGTAACACTCGCTGATTCTGGAACATATAATGATTTCCTGGTAACCTGGTAACGTGATACATGTAAGTTTCCTTCGGATAGGCAATGAAATCAGCATAGACGTTTGCACTTTTAGGTGGGTTTTCTCCGATTCAGCTGCAAACTGAATCCGGAACGCTAATGCTCATGTTTAAACCCATGAATCTGGTTAGGTGTAGTTGAAGAGAAAATCTGGTTTGTATTTACACAGCAAGATGAGATGTTTAAGTCACATCTGCTTTCCATCTCCTTTTATTTATTTAGATTTGTTTTGAAACTGTATAATTGTGTTAGTCTGTGCAAAAGCATGTAAATGTACTCCAGGTCATGCCTGAATCCAGAAATCGAATCAGATTCCAAGTGTTTACACCTCCAGGAAAAAAAAAAAGAAAAAAACATGAATCCATATGAACTGAAAAACGGCACTCTTGTTATACACTCCTTTTATCGCTCACGTTGTAAATACCTTTTGCTTTTTTCCAGGAACAAAAATCCTTTCCATTGCCAGATGTAAACATGTAATATGTTTAATGTATTTAGTCTTTTTTTATTATTATCTGGTATTGATTATTCTTGGGATCTGATTCTTGCTGATGTGAATGAAATTACTGTATTGCAGGTCTCTTCTACTTTTATTTATTTGGAATTGAAATGCATTGAAAGTGTGTATAAGAATAAAGGTTTGTGACTGTTCTAAAGGCTGCATCATTTTGTACTGAGGATATATGCTTGTTCTCTGGCTAAAGTGGTTAAAGTCGTGAAGGCAAAAAGAATATTTCCCTGTAGATACACAGAGCAGAAAATCTTCACAAGTGGCGTATAGGCATTAATCATGTCAAGAAAGAAGCGATTTATTTACACCAGTTGTTTGACAGAATATATAATCAAGATGGGAACATAGTAGTCTCATTTGGCTAAACGCAGAGCTTCGTTTATGGTGTCAATGGTTTCTGACAATCTGTAAAACACTTAATGGAGTTAAACTTACATAAATGAACGTTTGGCCCGTACGGGGATCGAACCCGCGACCTTGGCGTTATTAGCACCACGCTCTAACCAACTGAGCTAACCGGCCATGTTGGCGTTGTTTGTAAGAATTGTATATTCTGTATATATATATATATACAAATACAAACAAACATATATTTTAAAACTACCTGCCTAATACTGTGCATGTCCTCCTTTTGCCACGAAAACAGCTCTGACCTGCTGTGGGCACGGACTCCACCAGACCTCTGAAGGTACGCTGTGGTATCTGCCACCAAGACGGTACAGGAGATTCTTTAAGATGAGAGGTGGCGTCTCCATGGATCAGACTTGTTCTAGGAAATTTGGAGGTCGTCAACGTAGATGCTTGCTCGTTAGGGATTTAAATTTAAATCTACATGCGGCTTTCTGTGATTTAGCGCAGTGATTTCCCCAACGTAATAGAAGACCTCGTGGCGCAACGGTAGCGCGTCTGACTCCAGATCAGAAGGTTGCGTGTTCAAATCACGTCGGGGTCAATCGTTTTCACTTTGGTTCAACGAAACCTTCGCAAAAGTCGCTTTTAAATGATCTGTTAAACAGTGAATACTTTCGTTAGGGAACATTTGGTAAGGATTGGCTTGAGCTATATATGGAAATATGCCCAAAATTAATCGAGTTTGAATATGAAATGAGCATGAAATGAGCTTGAAATGGTGTTCAAATATTAACTTTATTTACAAAAAAAATTACATATTTTGTTATTGGGTAATTTATTAAAGAAAGAAAACGCAGGGCTCGTCCGGGATTTGAACCCGGGACCTCTCGCACCCTAAGCGAGAATCATACCCCTAGACCAACGAGCCAGTACGTGCAAGTCAACTTTCAAATAAGCTTTACAACAACCGCAGTGTAATCCTCCAATCGTGAGTATATGTGCATTGGGGGATTTGTCTAAATTTTAGTCGCAGCGGTCTCGCTATTAACAACAAGCAACGATGACAGTCATTATCATTCATTACTGTAGCAAACGTCCAAGCACAGCTAATTATTTTAACGTTATTCACCAAGTAAGGTTATCTAACTAGGTAGATATTTCGAGAAACTAACTGAATCATGACTATTAAAGTGCGCCCTGTGAGCCTTAATGGCTGTTGTTTACAGTTAAGTAATGCTAACTCAGAGTGGTTTACTAACCCGGAAGTTAAATCTATTTCTGAAGGCATACCCTGTACAAAGCATTTACATTTTATTCTGTGCAATAAAGTAGCTGCACAATAAAAAGAAAATGTCTGATGTGAACATTACCTGATGCTCTTGACCTGTATCTGCATGATTGTATGCATTGCGCTGCTGCCACATGATTAAATGATTAGATAACTGCATGAATGAGCAGGTGTACAGGTGTTCCTACTGAAGTGGATGGTCAGTGTATATTGGGCGGCTATGTTGGCCCTCCACATTAGGGTTACACAATACATACTTTTCCGATTCTAAAACAAGAAACATTTTGATTCCGGAATTCATTTAGTTAAATTATATATACTAATAATGCTGAGCTGCTGAGCATTCATACAAGGTCATTTTTGCCGTAGTATTGAACACTGTGATACTAAACTTGGTATTGAAGTCAAAATTCTGGAAACATAACAACCTTACTCCCTTATACAACATTGCAACTGCAAAGTAGCTTCCTCATGACTAGATTTTGTGTGGTTCTAGTTATGAAATAGTCCATACTTTATACTTATAATCTGCAGGATATGATAAAGAAGGTGCCAGACTGTTCTCACACTTAATTTCAGACCAGGTTTGTTGTCATCCTGTAAAGAAATTCCACTTTAAACTCACTAAAAAATAAAAGTCTTTGACTCTATCACAGACATCAGTAACTCTATTTTGGTGGCTCTAGTTATGAAATATTCCACAGTTTATAAATCTATAATAGGCATAATATAGCAGAGGAGGGACACTAATACAGTTTAAATCCTGCCCACTAGATGGCGCTACATTCATTCTGCAACAAACTGGAGAGACATGAGATTATTAGATTATATTATCATTTATATTGCTGTCACAACATTGTTTACATAGGAATCAAAAGAATCAAAGGTCAGTTAAATGATTAGCTGCAGCACAATAAAGAAAGTATAATGCAAAGTTATGGTGCAGTAATATTAAAACAACTAAGAGAATGTGAATAGCAAAGTGAAATACTGTAGAAATATAAACCAGTCAGTGAGTTCAGCATGCAATAATGTAGTCTGTAGGCCTTGTTGTTTATGACAGATAAATAGAGATAATACACAGTTATCTTATGGCCTGCCAGAGGAAACCGTGTCTTGGTCAGTTTTTGCATGCCTACCAGAAGTTAGTGGTGTGGTGAGGTGTCTGTAGGGTTTCTGATAAGCCTCCTGGTCCTCTCAGGCATCAGGGAGAGAAACGTACCTTCAGTGATGAGTATTTTTAGTTGTACTGAAATTGTATACACGAACATTCCAGTTTTCAAAGATGTAATAGGGGGTAAGTACTCTACACAAAGTAGTGGACAATGTGCTGGACACATTCCTTATAAAGATCTTGAGTTCTTCAGGTGCACACATTTCAGTGAGTATATACTGTGGAATCACCACATGCACACTACTTTTCAAAAAACCTTCACCCTAGGAAAGACATGGAATGGTACACAGCCAGGCTTTAGGAGTTGCTGATGTCGTGATGTCAGACATTTCCTAGAGATGCAGCCGCCTCCACATGTGATGTGCTTGAACTGATGTTCAACAATCCAACCACCCCTCAGTGCCAACAAACTGAATAGTTCTGATAACTCTGCGCAAATGGACCAAAAAGCTGAGGGAAGAAAAAAAAAGCGGAAAAAAAAAAAGGTTTTCTGCAGAGTGAACAGCTACTGCTGTGATGACAGTAATAACACCACACCCCAGATTAAAGATTTGTTTTTATTGATATCTTTTCAGTTTGTTACTGTAAAGCAGACATTTTAAAACAGTGGTGTGAAGAGTTGATGAGAGTAAGAGTAAAAGCAGATAGTATCAGCTTCAGTGAATAATGCATGATGACTGATCAAGATTCTGTCTTTCTTTCTGAGACATGAAAACACAAATGTGTTTTCGTGCTAATGAATATAGTGTTAATCTATAGATGAGTATAAACTTCTAACGACACTTCAATTCTAGCATCATAATAAGCTGATTATAACAATAGCATTACATGTAATCTTTAACTGCAACTCTACGCCTAACACAAATTTGCCGATAACCAAATGCACATTTGCTAAGATAAAAAAAAATAATAATAAAATGTATTGATTCTGTTCTGTATAGTACATTTTCTCCTACTTTATTTGACAACACACACACACACACACTCTCTCTCTCTCTCTCTCTCTCACACACACACACACACACAAACACACACCTGCGTTTCTACATTTGTAAAGAAACAGTACACATCTAACACACATCTAACAAATCTTCGAGATTGTTAGATGTGTATTAGATGTGCAATGTTTCTTTACAAATGTAGACATTTGAACATGTAGGCATCTGCTTACCTTCTACAGTCTAGTGTGAGCTCATTTAATATCAATGACATTTGTAGAGAGAAAGGCCTTTGGAAATCATAAAATATAGAATAAGTTGAATTTAAGTGTCTTGTCTATGACTCCAAATAATGCACATCTCAGAAAACAGAAACCAAAAGCAGTGAAAACAAAATATATGATCAAGGAACAGTTAAAGTTGTAAAGTTGGATCTAGAGAACCTGCTAATTTGTGCTGGAAAACCTGGAAGACCTTTTAGACCTGTGAGAAATGAACTGACCATCATCAAGTGAAAATAGCCTCAGCTATGGCTTAGTTGTAAGAGTTTCTGCAAATGAGTGGGCCATGCCACCACTCATATGCCAACCACAAGGGACCTGCTTAGTTCGGAAGTTGAAGAAGACAACAGAGATATGAATAAGTGTGTGTGTGTGTGTGTGTGTGTGTGTGTGTGTGTGAGTGAGTGAGTGAGTGAGTGAGTGTGAGAGAGAGAGAGAGAGAGAGAGAGACAGATTGAAAGACAGACGGACAGAAAGACAGACAGACAGACAGAGGTTATAAACAGGTGCTCATCCTGCTCTAAGAGGCGGTGAATTTTCTGAGTGTGATGACGACGAGGGCGAGGAGAACAGAGGCGCCGAGGAACACAGCGATGACGATGGCTGTGATGGCACCTGGGCCAAGGACACCTGCAAAACACACACACACACACACACACACACACACACACACACACACACACATGCCTCCTCAAATTCCAGGCATATGGGGTCATATTGCTTCTTGATTAGCAGCTAAGAGAGAAGGAAGGTAGAGAAACTCTTCAGCATAATATACAACACCACTCACCCACTCCAAAAGACCACCAAAGGGCAATACTGAGCTCCACAGGAGACCTTTCTGCAGGTAGGGGTTCTCTAAAACCTAAACGCTGCTCACTCTTAACTCAGCAATTTATTTGTCCAGTTTTATTATTATTATTATTATTATTACTTCCATTTAAATTTTTTGCTACGCATATTTCTCCAATTACATCTCTATCTTATTTTACTTACACAGTTAAGGGGGTGATTTATTTTAGTAGTTTAAAGAAAATATTTCATATACTAGTTCTTTCATTACTAGTATATGTTTCTATCAAATACAGTACATCTTTAACAAATGCGACTTACCAAATACAGTGCATTCATTGTTATCATTCATTGTGTTTGTATTGTCTTGAGCTAGCACAAGAATTTCCTCCAGGATCAATAAAGTTTATCTTCTCTTCTCTTCTCTTAAAGACAAAAAGCTAGTGTAAAACTGAAACGGGATACAATAGAACATGTTTTGAGAAATTACCTACACTACTGTACTATTTCCTATCAAGGGACACTGAAATTCCTGCAATGTTATAACCTAAACTGGCATATTGATTGGGTGATTATTTCTATAGTATATATAGAAAATTGAGTGCGCTCTATAAAAAATGGTGGTAGGCTATAAAATGCAATAATCACAGGTAGTCTGTAAAATTACAGTTACATTACAACTTAAGATTTCTGTCCCACCCCTGTTTATTAAACCCCTATGTACACTATATTGCCAAAAGTATGTTCCAGATATTCCAGATGTAGGCTCCCATTGCAGTTACAGTAAGCTCCACTCTTCTGGGAAGGCTTTCCACTAGATTTTGGAGCATGGCTGTGGGGATTTGATCATTCAGCCACATGAGCATTAGTGAGGTCAGGCACTGATGTCGGGCGAGCAGGCCTGGCACATATTTGGCGTTCCAGTACATCCCAAAGGTGTTCAGTGGGGTTGAGGTCAGGGCTCTGTGCAGGCCACTCGAGTTCTTCCACTCCAACATTGACAAACCATGTCTTTATGGAGCTCGCTTTGTGCACAGGGGCATCGTTGTGCTGGAACAGGTTTGGGCCGCTAAGTTCCGGTGAAGAGAAACTGGTCCCTGAACTCCTTCTTTCTGGTTAAAAAGGCACAACAACGCCTTTATTTTCTGAGGAGACTGAAAAAGGCCCACCTCTGCTCCAAGATACTTGTGAACTTTTACCGCTGTACCATTGAGAGCATCATCACCGATTGCATCTCAGTCTGGTATGGCAACTGCACCGCAACAGACCGGAAAGGTCTTCAGCGGGTGGTGAAAACCGCCCAACGCATCACTGGCTCTCAGCTACCCACCATCGAGAGCATTTACAACAAACGCTGCCTGCAGAGGGCGAACGGCATTATCAAAGACGCCTCTCACCCGAATCACGGACTATTTACCCTCCTCCCATCTGGAAGGCTCTATCGGTGCCTTTAGCGCGCGCACAAACAGACTGAGAAATAGCTTCTTCCCAGTGGCTGTTTCCACACTGAACAGCTGATCACACTGTACACTGTAATATCTGTTTTCAGTTACTTACTTCACTGTTCATTCATCTCGCATCTGGCACTACATAAATTATAACATAAATTATAATGCGATCTTTTGCACCACTGTACCTACATACATGCATATATGTGTGTGAGTGTGTGTGTGCATGTATATATTCATTGTATATATTCATTTTTATATTCCTGTTCACACTCTTATCATATTCTTAACGTCTTCCCCACTGTACACTGGTTGTACATACATACATATATATATATATCATATTTATCCTTATTTATAATACCCACTGCACTTTCTGTACACAAGTCATCCATTTCCTTGTACATATCACCCTCATATCCTTATTTGTAATTTATTGTAAATATGCCATTTATGCACTTCTGGTTAGATGCTAACTGCATTTCATTGGCTTAGTACATGTACTTTGAACAATGACAAAGTTGAATCTAATCTAATCTAATCTAATCTAATCTAATGCTGCAGCATACAAAGACATTCCAGACAATGGTGTGCTTCCAACTTTGCGGCAACAGTGTGGGGAAGATCCACATATGGCTGTGGAGGTAAGGTGTCCACAAACACTTGGCCATATAGTGTACATTAAACAATTTATTTGGTCTCATTTTTAATAGCTGAAGTTAGAAATAACTTATGGGGCACTTCACAGGAGTAAAGATTTTGTGCTGTTTGAATCACTATAAATATGATGCTTTTAATGTTTCTATTACAGAGGGTAGGGAATAAGTGACTGGAGCTTTAAAACTGGACACACCAACCACTTCCTGTGTGAAGAGTGACTGTACCTTCTTCCTCCATCGTCGTGGTGTCCAGGTTGTCAGTGTAATCTATAGCGAAGGTGGGTTGCGTCAGGTCCTGAGTTGGGTCTTTAGTTGTGACCTGGCCTGCATCTGTTCCATCATCTCCGGACTGCGTGCCCTGGCTATCGCTATGTAGCGTGGGAGAAGCCTCAGCCACAGTTTCTATGGAATCACAGATTTTGCAGTCAATTGGCTAGCTGCCTAGCATTATCTCAATTAAAATATAACTGTGTACAAGCACGTACACACACACACACACACACACACACACACAGAGTTCAGTTTTTGATATTAACAGGAAGTAACTGGCAGTGCGTTGCTGTTTTTATTTAAATCATTATTTCAAGCCTTTATGTGTCTTGCTCTGTGTTATACCGCTACTCTGATTGATCTGAAGGTGTTGATTTATTTTCTATAGCAGCATGGCTTGGACACTAACTTGGCTGCAAGGCTAATCACAGGTTTAAATTAATGCACTCATTCTAATATGTTATTTCTATTAGAACATTTCTATTGTACTAGGAAGTGTAGCTGTTAATATAGTGAAGTTTTCTCTGAGGAAACGTTTTTTTATTTAGCATTTTTGGAATGAGTCTCCAGCGTTATTGCTTTGAAGTGGTCAGAGGTAGAAGCTTTCCGACACCAAAAGTCTTTAGAACAGGGGGATTTGCAGTTTCATTGTAACATGAATATAACATGTCACATGATGTTCTACAATATTAAAGGGAATTATAAATGGTACGACATGTCATTCCTTAATACATAAAAATAGTTTGCTTTGGAAAATTGCTGTGGTATAAGGGAAATAAATACTCTTCAGGACATGTTCTTAGTTGCAAAATAATGAACTTTGGGGTGTTTCTGGCATTGATTATTTTCCTATAACAGCAAGCCCCTTTGTGTTTTACTCCTTACTTATTTAAGTTGCATAAATGCTCTCTTGTTATCTGGTATCTCTTGGGTCTATATACATGCCCTAGGTTTATGTTCAGCAGGGTCACCACATGAAGAAATAATATGTTGCTATAATTACTTAAGAGGATGTCTATGGAAATGGTGGTAACCGATTTCAATGTTTTCTGGGGTGAAGGTGTAATGGTGGTATGAGGGAGTGATCAGTGGCCTGAAGTTACTCGTTCACGTGGCACGCCTCAAACTGAAAGGCACGCCCTTCAACCGTTCCTGAGCAGGCATAGTTTTATGTTGAACTCAAAGAGATTTTCTAAAATATCCTGTCGAGTTAATCTGTTATACATATAGAATTCTGCAATTCCTGTCAGGTTAGAGTCCATGTTAGCTAGTTAGCAACCATTCTCTCAGAAATCCTGTCAGGTTAGCTAGTTGGCTACAATTAACAGCGAAGGTTATGAACATCTAAGAACATGACATAAAAATCCTAGAAATGTTAGGTTGGCAAATGATAGCATCTAGCTAGAATTTGTAGAGTGTTTTGACTATAAACTTTAAAATAAAAATGTTAGGAATAGCACTAAAATCTGTTTGAGTAACTATATATGAATACACAAACACATTACCATATTAGCATCTATGGTCTTAATGGCATGCTCTTATTTCCATAGAGACACTCTATGATTTCTGTGAGACACTCACAGATCCATATTTCCTTATAAGAACTTAGGCCCGCTTTCTGTGGTCTGTAGAAACAGATCCATATTTCCTTATAAGAACTTAGGCCCGCTTTCTGTGGTCTGTAGACAGACACTGGCTTACTTCTGGGATGTTGAGAATATGATGAACTTGGAATTTAAACTCGTCAAGCCTGGAAAAATCTACATCATGGCACTTTTTTCAACCTAACAAGGTTTTTGCTGTAACGTCTTGTTGGCCTGAGCACAAGATGTAGGATGGAAGGTTGTAGGAGGTGGTTAGCGTTAGTCACACATCGCTTTGATCATGCCAGTATAGCAGCTGAAAAGTGAAAAAATGAATGAGTGTCTTTGTGGAGAATTAGCATGCATTTTCACTCGTTATTCTGCCTTCCACTCAACCACTCTCCTTTTTTTTTTCTTCTTCTATGTCCTCACGTCTCTTGTTTGCATTCCTCAGGTCATGGCATGGACACACCATGCGACTTTTCACACCTATGCACTAGCCATGGAAACCTGACCCCGGTTCCTGTGGCACTGGTTCCCAGAGTCCTAAAACCACTGCGAGGAGAGGGACATCATAAAGCCAGACTGAGAGATTTTTCTTTTTCTTTTTCTTTTTTTTTTTTTAGGGCAGAAGACAGGCTTTAGTAGGCTTATACCTTACACACGACTTGTAAATCCATGCGTTTAGGCATGGAAGACTGTATAAACTCAACTTACCTCTTGTTAACTCACATAACTGGGGCCTAAACAAAAACAACCAAGAAAACCTTCAGAATTCTCCCATTAAGAAACCTTTGAAAGCAGGCATTTCGTATTGGAAGAAATTTTATTTACCACCTAAAACCACCTTCACTTCTGTCACACTTCACTGTAAATCTCCTCTCGTAACGTTAAAAATAAAATGATGGTTATGATGCAGAGCAAGTGCGCATGTGCTGATGAGCAGCACACACTTTTTTGTATGTTTACTTGTGCTGATGAAGCGTCTCTTGTTGTTGGAGCACCATCAATGCTCCCCTTCACACTGGGCCACAAAAGGGCACTTGTATGAACTGGAGAAGCAGCGAGTAACGGCCCCAAAACATGGTGTGTGTACTGAAGGCTACACAAACTCATTTATTAGGCCACATATGGAAAAGCTAGCAGTTTGTGGCTTTGGTTGCGATCGCACATTTTCAGTAAATGTAAGCTGTGTATCAATTCAGCAAAAGTTATAGTGTGACAAAGTCACAGAGCATCACCTCAGACATATTTATAATCACAGTCATCTAAATATCTCATTCCAACACGCGTAAAAATGTAAACTAACCTAGACATCGAGTAGCCTAGAACCTAGCCTAGCGTTGTAGCACTCTACCTGTCTACCTGAAGTAATCTGACCGTTCTGTTATATAGAGGATGCCCAGCTGAAGTCCAAGCACAGACTGAGAATCGAAAAGATAAACACCCAAAGCTGCAGTAGATTTATCTTGAAAGGTGTTGATGACGAAAACAGAATGATCTACAACAGTTTTGTCTAAAAGCCTGCTTATACTACAGTGCTAATCACATCCCTCACAGATCTCATAACATGGCAGCTAAAATTAATTTAAACAATGTTCTTATAAACAACGTTCTCCATTTTAGCTAGCACTAATAACAGTGCTGCAGAGATTGCTAACCGCTAAGAGTTTATAAATCAAGAACCAGCAGCACTGTAACTGGGCTCTGGAACCTTGTTCACTCCATGTAAGCTGATTTAAAACATAGAGAAATGTGTAACTAAATATTTATTAAATATCACAAGATTAGAATGTTTAATATACAGTAATTATGGATATCTGGTGGATAATCTCACTTGGATACTGTAGCACCTAAGAACTGCTGCTGTAATCATAAAGACTGTCCTGTGGACATCATCCCAGGACAATATTCATAATATGCTTATAATATGCTTATATGCTTATCCTTTCAACACACTCTGTTTGAATTGACAGTTTAATTATTGTAAAAGAGTGATGATTTATAATCTCACGATCCAATATCACCCAGAAGACGATGGGTTTTTGCATCTGGTTCCTCTCAAGGTTTCTTCCTTTCCTTGCCACTGTCGCCTCTGGCTGGTTCAACAGGGATCGAAATCTATATCTGGATTTTTATAAAGCTGCTTTGTAACTACAACTATTCTTAAAGATCCTATAAATATAAAACTGAAACTTAAAACTAAATTAACTGATAATTAACACCTAAATGACACTATGCTTGAATGTTTTATAATTCAGCTAGCAGAGGGTCTGAGGCTTACTAAGCTAAAAATAATTAAGCTACAAAGGTACAAGCCTAAATACAAACATTATTTTCATACACCACAGAACATTACACTTTTGAACTATGTACGACAAACTCACTGAGAATGAATTTGTTTCTAGGACAGATACAATTACTACATATATAATAACATTTTCACCCGCATATTTTATGAAGTAAGGCAAAATGAGAACTGTCATTAAAATGGATAAATTGCATTAAAAAAGAAAACTGCACAGTACTTTTTGCATACTAATTTTTATGGCTGCTTATTAGATCGAGTAAGGCATATGTAATACTAGGAAGATGCATGTAGCGTACTTTAGTATTAACTTGAAGTGAGTCCATATAGCAGTTAGTAGCTATCTAGTTAGTTACAACGCATTCTGTTTTCAAAACACTGTTAGCGTTGGGATTTTAATACAACACCCATTAGTCCTTTGAAGGGACCTATGACCTGGATTATATTATCATGAAAGCTGATCTTATGATCCATACAAATGCGGTTACTTATTCAATTGTAATGTAATTCAATGTTCCCATAATTAATCTTCAATTTGGGATTGTTTCTATGAATCTAGCTGTGCAATTTGTTGCAAACTGTGGAAAGTGTGTGGCCATGTTGATGAGCACGTTGAGCAGACGTTGTGCCCCTCTAAATAAAGCAGATTACGAAAATAATTATCTTTATGACAAGATTTCTGGAATCTACCGCAGTTCTGTGAATCTTCTGCAATGATTTGCATAAATAGCTAAATGAGGTAGGTTTCACTATACCAGTGTGTGTGGTGTGTGAAGTTAGCAGACAAATACACATTGGGAATTCTTCTGGCCTGGGGAAAAAAAAAAAAAAAAACATTCTAACTGCACATGGATATGTTCATTATACATATATTTTATAAGGGGAGAGGTCTGGTCACACAGAAGGAGTGTGGAAAGAGTGCAGGTTTCCAGGATATGGCATGCTGTAATGTAGAGTGAACTTCAGTCAGTACACCTTCATTCGGGAATGAAGAGTGTCTTCACCACAGACGAGATAGAGGTCTATCTAGTACACAGCACTAGGCTCCGTCACAACAGGTTTCATAAGTAAAAATCTATATATGATGTACTGAGTCTGTCTGTATAAAAATACCTGAGGATTCCAAATGATACTAGCTTGCTTGTTGTTCAGTGAATGATTTGTAGTGAATGAATATACTTGTAGGATTCATGTATCTGGGTCATCAAATATCTAGGCCATTTATTCACACACACACACACACACACACACACACACACACACACACACAAGGGAGCAAAATTAAGTTAACTTCTTCATAATTTAGAGTTCATAGCTGTTTCTTGGTCAGCTGTGTATTGCTGGATTTGTAATTCCGAGCTAACAAAAGGTTAAGATATGAAATAAACAGCCAAAAACGTGTCAGTTGTTCAATCCGTTTCTAAGAAACATGAATGCAATGGTGAAATCAGAGAAGAGCAGAGAAGACCTTCAATTTTAAAATAAATACGTCTGAACAAAATATGAATATGGAATGTCAAAACCAAGAAAACCAAGTTTATCATAAAATCAAAATCTCAGGTATCAAGAACCAAAACCTCACCTATTGCTGGCCATAAAGTGAATGTCAAAGGTGACAAAGAATTTGCAAAGCATGTGAAGAACATTTATTCAAGTGTTCAATTACAGTTATTGGGCCCTTCAAATGACATGATTATGTAAAAGTCCTAAGATTTCTACACGGTTTTACCCAAAACACAACAGCCCTCAAATTGAAAATGCTTGATTAAATATTAGTTATGTTGTAGCTTTTGCCTCCCTCATAACTAGGTGCAAAATCTACTCTCTCTACCATCCTCCTTTCTTTCCCTGGCTTAAACACTTGATGGCTCTTTTAAAACGATTGGAAATTAAGCTTAATTTATGAGGGCCAACATCGATTTCTATCTTGATCGGAAGGCTTTCAGTCATCAGGCGCCGAGGCCTTGCCATGGCTTCCCTTCGACTGACCCGCAGCACCAGCTTTTGAGTTACTGCATTATTTTGGCAAAACTATTCGGGTCCTATATGTTTTCTTTCATTGCCAAGTCTCAAATATTGGATTGGAACAAAGTTTTGAGCTTGAGTGGTTTACTGATATTATTGTATATTTAGATTGGGTTTCATATAGGGTATAACTCTTAACTTTACCATAGGAATATTCTCTATAGTCTATACTGTCTTTGGGATGGTGTGTGCAGTAATGGTGCTCTGTACTGTTAATAAAAAAAAAATAATAAATCATAGATTACAAAAGAAAAAAAAAAGGTCAGAGGAAAAGTGTGATTGATAATGGTCATGTTGCTGTGTCAGCTGTTAAATAATGTTTTCATGAAAAGAACCAGACTTTCATGCCATGTACGCATACAAGAAATATATCACTATTAAAAGGGTTATAAAACGGTTTCAGTTTTACAGGCCAAAGTGTCGATTTACTAACAAAAGATGACAAAATATTGTTTAAACCTGATCAGGCGTCATTTTTTTTGTTTGTAGCAATGTCACTTAAAACTAAACGCCTTCCACAACACGGTTCAAATGTAATGATTTTTTAAGTGTTATTATTTTTAGGTTTTTTCTTTTTTTGTTATACTACTTTTGGGAATTTTCCACAACTTGACACTCATGCCATACTGCCTATTTGTGTACTTAACCTGCGTACTCTTGTCTTGGTGCATCAGGACTGATGAGTTGCTTTTCCCGAGCGTCTAACAAACCCATGCTTTGTCCAGTGTAAAGCACTGAGGTGTGAAAGAAATCGCCAATTTACTTAGTGTAACGGCAAGAAACTGCAAAATAATACGGGCCATAAAGTCAATTTACAAAAAAGTTCGCATGTGCGCGAGTCCCTGTCTACAACAAAATACAAACTTTTTTGCACAGGTCTTAAATATATTTTTCTTCTTTTTTTAATGCTTAAACCTTTAGATTCAAAAGACTTCTTCACATTAAAATGCAGAAAATCTCAAGAAAGTTCATGAAGCTTTAACATTTTCTCATGCTGTTTATCAAAACCTGTAATGAATCAGCACCAGTCATATTTACCAAAAAAAAAAAAAAAAAAAAAGTCAGTAAGGTCCTCTCAGAATGAAACCACAGAAAATGCCACATACACTCAGTCAATGAGTTGATCACACATGGATTCGGTGAAATCTCCGCAGCTCGTTTTAATGAGAAATTGAAAGAAATGACCTCTCTAGACACCTAGATAGTTGACACAAATTTGTCTTCAGTTGTGGTCCACTCAATGTAAACTCCTGTTTACATTATGCTCAATATGCATAATTCACGTTATTATTGGAATGGAAAAGGATTTTCCATTGCAAATATGGAAAGAACGGACATGCTTACCTGTACGTACAAAAGCCACACAGAGCGCAAAAAGTGTGAGGAAGAGAAATCTGGACTCCATGCTGAAGCTTCTGTAAAAGGCCATGTTGTCTGTTCACCAAGCGTCTCGCCACTAATTCCAGACCAGTGGCTCAATGTCGAAGAGGTAGTGTGAGAGGGTGGAGGAGCAGTAAGGTGAAAAGGTGGAAAAAGGAGGGGTCCGCTTGCCGGACAGAGTGGGCATTGTCAGCATCTCCACCTACAGCCTCATGTTGTGCCCATTCTGACAAACGTAACATCCAATCTGTCTTTAGTCAAGTGGTGACACTAGACATTCAAGATATTTCACTGTCACAAATTTTGCAGCCTCCTGATAAACATCAAACATTGAATAACTATATAGCATTCTGAGTTTGACTTCAGTTCGTCAAGAACCATTAACATACCTGTTGAACATACTGATCTTGCACCCTTTATAAAAATCAGGTTTTACTTTATCTCTGTTCATTTTATGGCACAGACCCATCCTGTATGCAAAGGTACTCTCTTATCCCTACAGCTTAAGACCAGCCATGCTGTTTACACCGCAGTGCTGCTGTAGTCAAAGTCCTCCGAAATAAACTACACATCTAATTATAATCAGCAAGACACTTTGAAAGCATAAAACAGCCAGGATCATCTAAAGAGGTAGATTTAGTGATCCTGAATCCTTAAATATACGGAGGAACAATCATTTACCAAAAAAAAACATTTATCAGTTGTACCAAAAGATTGTAGGTTGTGGAAAAAATTAGGATTACTGCACTATTAAATGCTCATTAAATGCTTAATAATTTCATCAGACTTCTAGTTTCTACCAAGTGTGCAAAAAGACTAATCGTCTAAGCCATCTAGCACTGAGGTTCTCAAATATGTTGCAGACAGGGACCCCTTTAATTCAATTAACCCCCTCAGTCCATATTTATTTCAACATATATATATATATATATATACACACACACACACACACACACAACACACACACATTCAGGTCCGAAAGTATTTGGACAATGACAGTTTTTGTGATTTTGCTTTATACACCACCACAATGGATTTGAAATAAAACAATCAGGATGTGATTGAAGTGTAGACTTTCAGCTTTATTTTAAAGAGGTTCCACAAAAATATGGCATTTACCATTTAGGAATTACAGCCATTTTCAGCAAAGTACCTACATTTTCAGGGGCTCAAAGGTATTTGGACAAAGTGACATAATTGTAAATATAACCATAATTTTAATACTTGGATGAAAATTCTTTCTGCCTGAAGTCTGGAGCCCATGTTCTCAAAGCTCAAATTCTGAGTTTCCTCCCTGGAGATGCTTTGCCAGGCCTTTACTGCAGCCACCTTCAGTTGCTGCTTGTTTGTGGGTCTTTCTGCCTTCAGTCTTGTCTTCAGTAAGTGAAAAGCAGCTCTATTGGGTTGAGATCAGGCGACTGACTTGGCCATAGAAGTCGAGTTGCTTTCGCAGTATGTTTAGGGTCATTATCCACCTGCACTGTGAAGCGGCGTCCTATCAGTTTTGTAGCATTTGGCTGAATGTGAGCAGAGAGTATAGCCCTATACACCTCAGAATTCATCTTGCTACTTCTGTCAGCAGTCACATCATCAGTAAACACCAGTGAGCCGGTTGCACTGGCAGCCATACATGCCAATGCCATAACACTGCCTCCTCCATGTTTGACACATGATGTGGTATACTTTGGATCATGAGCTGTTCCTTTCTTTCACCATACTTTTCTCTTCCCATCATTCTGGTACAAGTTAATCTTGGTTTCATCACTCCAAAGAATCTTATTCCAGAACATGGGAGGCTTTTTTAGATGTTTTCTGGCAAAGTCTAATCTGGCTTTCCTGTTCTTGAATGTTACCAGTGGTTTGCCCCTTGTTGTAAACCCTCTGTATTTACAGTCATGAAGGTGTCTCTTGATTGTAGATTTTGACAGACATGTCTACCTTCTCCAGAGTGTTCTTGACTTCTGTTGATGTTATGAAGGGGTTTTTCTTCACCAAGAAAAGGATTCTGCGATCATCCACTTTAGTTGTCTTCCGTGGTCTTCCAGGCCTTTCGATGTTGTTGAGCTCACCAGTGCTTTCTTTCTTTTTAAGAATGTACCCAACTGTTGATTTGGCCACACCTAAGGTTTTTGCTCTCTCTTATAGATTTATGTTGTTTTTCAGCCTAATGATGGCCTCCTTCACTTGCATCGAGACCTCCTTGGACTTCATATTGGGAGCTCCAGTCGAACAGCTGCCAAATGCCAACTCAGTACCTGATATCAACTCCGGACCTTTTATCTGCTTCATTTGTCTTGAAGTAACGAGGGAATGGACCGCACCTGGTCAATTAACTTCTTGTCACTCAATTGTCCAAATACCTTTGAGCCCCTGAAAATGGAAGTACTTTGCTTAAAATGGCTGTAATTCCTAAATGGTAAATGCCATATTTTTGTGGAACCTGTTAAAATAAAGCTGAAAGTCTACACTTCGATCACACGATTGTTTTATTTCAAATCCATTGCGGTGGTGTATAAAGGCAAAAATCACAAAAACACTGTCATTGTCTAAATACTTCCGGACCTGACTGTCTGTGTGTGTGTGTGTCTGTGTGTGTGTGTGTGTGTGTGTGTGTGTGTGTGTGTGTGTGTGTGTGTGTGTGTGTGTGACACTAATCACATTGATATTTGTGAGTCATGATATTGTTACCAGCATAATAAAATAATGGAAAAAAATAAAAATCACAGACCTCATATCTTGGACCCCACTTTGAGAACCACCCTACACTGAATGTGAACGAATAAAAATATGATTGTTAATTATGATGTTAAAGTGCTTTTTGTCAGTTGTGCTCAGAAGCAATCATCACTGCAGTAATGTTTTTCTTCAATCTGGGCATCTTCCACAAAGCATGAATAAAAAGAACGTTAAATATTTTATAAAACATAGCAAACATGGCATTAGTGGCAGCTTATGTGCTTATAAATTTATGACTTCAGTGACAACCTATCACCAAATCATCTTTAGGAAGAGAAAACACTGAACAGAGAAAAGGAAGTTTGCTTTCCATGCCCCTACAGAGAAACAAAAAAATCGTGACCATCTCTGTTCAAATACAGAAGTGTCCATAGAGAGAGACAATATGATGTAGAACAGCCCACACAAGAGACTGTCTTTTATTCTTTTTCCATATTGCAATAAAAAAGTATGACTCCGTTGGTTCATTGTCTCCATATATTATAATACAGATGCAGAATTGAAAGTTTATTTTTTAAACAGCCTATTATTTTACAAGAAATGGATAACTACTTGGAACTTTCAAACACGTCCTTAAAACAGGACGGCAGTGATTATATGCCCTTAGGTCCTACTTTGTCGTCATCTTCTGCCAACATATGGCAACGAAGAAGAGAAGAGAGGGAGGAGAAGAAAACAAAGGAAGGAAAATTAATAAATAACAATGACAAGATGGGTATATAGATTATTTTGTCTAAATTTATCTATAACTGCTTTAATGAACGCTTTAAAATAACTAACAAATGATTAGTGATTTGGGGATGTGGATGAAGTCTTCTTCATGAAGGCATCCAGATAGAATAATGAAATCTCACATCAAGCTGGAACATGTGGATTCTCATTGCTCTCGAACAATGAAAATTTCCTTATCATCTATTTGGGCAGCATGTAAGTTTTTGGTTCTTTCCGTGATGTGAGGGTCAACTCAGGCAAGATGCTTCGGCATTTTCATCTAGAGTAAGGAGACATCCAGTTTCCTGGTTGGACTCGATGTGTAGGAATTGACAATGGGAACAAGGGAAGGTTTTAAAAAAAAAAAAAAAAAAAAAAAGAAAAATACAAACAAACAAAAAAAAACAACAGTGTAATAGGGTAAAATGGCAGCTGTTGTGAACGGACATAGTCAGTAAGGAGAAGGAGTTTGTCAGCAGGTCTCAAAAGTCCTCCACAGTCTCGATCTCGCCCATGTTTAATCGCTCAGATGATGCGTTGACTGAAAAGCCTGTACAAAGTTAATAGTGAAAATGTGCATAAGAGGTCTGTAATGCGGCCCTGCATTTTTTTTCCACCAATTCATGCAAACACTGTAATCCTACTACACCAACACACGGCATCAAGATACTCTTTGACTCACCTAATAGACTGGGATCTGCCCGCACCATTTTCTGCTTCTTCTTCTTCTTCCCAGAGGTGACTGTCTCAAAGCGTGGCTGCTGTTGCTTTGTGGAGTGGTTAGACTGGAAAACTGGCTGAGAAACGGTTTGGTTTACCCCCCACACAGAGTCCTGACAAAAGCGATGCGCACACAGTTAACGCCACACTGGAATGTTTCCGGAAAATTGTATTATCCCCTATTAGGTAATTACAGTAGAGTCTTAAATTCCTAAAAGCTACAAAGCACAATATGTACTGGTTTGCGAAAAATCTATGATTGTTATTACAAAGAAGCAACAGAAACACATGATATGGCCAAAAGTTTGTGGACACCTGACATCACACCCATGTGTGCTTTTTGAACATCCCTTTCCAGATAGTCCTCACTTTGCTGTTTTTTTTTTTATTTTTTATAACCTCCACTCTTTTGTGAAGGCTTTCCACTAGATATAGGAACATGGCTATGGAGATTTGTGCTCATTCATTAGTCAGATCAGGCACTCGTGTGAGGAGGCTTGGGATTCCAGTTCATCCCAAAGGTGTTCAGTGGGGTTGAGGTCAGGGTTCTGTGAATAGCACTCAAGTTCTTCCACACCAACCTTGACAAACCATGACTTTATACACAGGGGGCATCATCATGCTGGAACAGGCTTGGGTCTCTTGGTTCCAGTGCAGGGAAACTGCAATGCTACAGTGTACAAAGACAATCTCTACAACTGTGTACTTCCAACTGTGTGGCAGCAGTTTGAGGAAGACCCATATATGGGTGTGATGGTCAGGTGTCCACAAACCACATTCACATTCTCTCATCGTCTAAAACCGAACTCCTCAAACAGCGCAAATCTTGAGTCATTTGCACGAACCTGCTGATTTTTCGGCTGCTGACTCTGCAATGGTTTTTGCTGGTTGATGTTCTGTTTGGCACGGCGCTCCAGGAACTGCTTGGCAAAGTCCTTGGCCTGGGGCGTGTCACCCAGATATGCCCGTACATAATCATGCACCTCGTATGGAGAGTCCACCTCCTTCAAGAACGACGCAAATGTCGGGACTGCAGAAACAGAGAGAGGAAAGGGGAAAAAAAAAAAAAAAGAGAGAGAAACAAATCAGAGGGAGAGGAAGAGAGAGAAAGATAGGGAGACAGAAAGAGAGACAGAAAGAGAGAGGGAGAGAGATCATTAAGTTTTATTCAAAAACATACGCAGGACTTTGAGGACACAATTTCCTGATAAAGTCATTTGGCAAAGGGCAACCAGGTGACTTAGAATCTGTAAAATATTTTTTGCATCATGGATAAGAGGTAAAATCAGTGACATGAAATGCTTTCATGTCTTCCTTTTTTTCTTTGACTCGAGTTTAGCTATACTATCTGTATCTAAATGTTAATCATGCTTTTAATTATACTGATGACCAGACAATCATAAATCTCACTATGGGAATACAATTTGATTACTGTGTGCGATTCTGTGCATTTAATAAGTAAAATACCAATCAAACATTTAAGTCACACAACTCTCTCTCTCTCTCGACGTCTGTGGTAAATGTTTTAACCATATGCGTTTACACATTAGACAAATGCACCTCTGGGGAGCAGCTGTATGTATAACACACTCAGCAAGCAGCCTCCCGTGGTGTTCCTCCTGTCCAGTTACTCTATGCAAAAATGGCTGAAGCGTCAAACTCATGAACTCCCTATCTTTATTTTATTTTCTTTACTTAGATTCAGAGGACAGCATGGACTTCTGTCTGTTTGTCTGTTGGTTTAGAATTTAATGCCATGCCAGCTACCATGGCTATTTTCATTGTGAGAAACAGGTTACAAATTGTACTTGTTTGTATGTTTTTTGTTTTTTTTTTAAGTTTATCTTTGATTTAAAAAAAAAATCTGGCCTCATTTCATTAAAAATCTTTTCAACCGAATAAAACAAAGACAGTCCTAGAGGACTTGAAACCATCACAGTCTATTAAAATATGCCTCAAAGATGCATGGATCTTCTGCAGTCGATCTTTAGAGACACTGGTTGAAGAAGCTACTATGATCTACAGATCAATTTAGGTGCAAGGACAGAGCTAAGAGTCTGGGAGCAGATCATTTACATTTATTCATTTGTCAGATTTATTCATCGGGCAGACGCTTTTATCCAAAGCAATTCACAACTGATCTGAAACGATGAGGGTTAAGGGTATTGCTCAAGGACCCAACATGGGCAGCTCCAAGATCTGCACTCACAAAGCCCGACCACTAAACCGTAACCGCTGAGCCACCGCTGCTGAGTACTGCCCAATTTAATTTATTCGAAAGGGTTTTGATTGTCAAAGTAGATTAGATGGATTTACTTACACCTGTATAACCTGGATAAAATGCATTTTACACCTCCTAAAGTCAGTCGAGCAATGAGATTAAAATTTTTTTCAAATTGATCAAGGGTGCATTTACACCTGCAGCTTTGCGTATTCATGCAGGAGGGTGCGAGTACCTCACCGTCAAGGTTGTTGGCAGTGTTAAGTGTGTGTAGCATCTGTTCACACCACTGCATAAAGCCATCCTGAGTTTTATTGGCTCCCTGAAAGAGCTTTAACAGCTTCTCCTCCTCTTCTACCTTCTTACTGGATTTCCCACTGTTACTGTTACTGCAACACAAACCAGAAGAAAGAATATTAGCTACTTAATACATTTAACTTAATACTTAACACCAAAATCTGTGATGTTTCTCATTATTCAGTACCTTTATCTCGAAGACGGCCAATTCAGATTATTATAATTGCTCAGACAAGTTAATGAATGTTGCTTGAGAAAGGAAGGAAATATCATAGCAGCACATGAGACAAGTGTCTTCTTTATATGAAGCAATCTCTAGCTCATTACAAATGGTAGAAATGAACTCGTTTGTGGGCCACACAACGTATTTAACACCTGTGGCAGTAACGTGTATTGCTTTCGGTTTTAAGTTTCACAAAGCCGGGACAGAAATCTTGTGGTCTGCTCAGAAGAGGAAATACCTCCCGGATGTATGGAGTGAAGACGCCATTCACATGGAAGAGCTTCACTCACTGGCTTCACCTGAATACTTTCCATGAAGAATGAATGTTGTGTTCGCTAGAAAATTCCATGTAACATCATCCTATAACAATGTTGATGCCCCATGTTCATTTCGACAGTTTTAAGATTAAGATTGAGATGCGGGACACACTCCGCAGACGCACCAACGATCGCTGCTACTTATTTCCAAGCTTTATTTTTCTTCTTAATGTCTCTATGCATATTTAATAATGAGAGGTCGTACATGACATGCCTGCTAACGTTGTGACCACATGTGCCATAGGATTGGTCCGAGGAATCATTCGAGCTAATCGTTGACACGGTCATACCTAATCTGCACACCACTGAGAAAGTCTTAATTAATAACACTAAATGGGAGCAGGGAATTGGAAGTCAGGAAATCAGAGGCTTTGTGTTTTGCAACTGATATAACTAAGACTTTATTAAACGTTCTAAAGTGTATGACTGACTTTGCAGAGAGGTCAAGCAAGTCTGTTTATCTGCACTAGACAGCTGCAGTGTTTACCTGAGGTTAACGTTTCCCTTGTTTTTCTGCGAGTTGTTCTTTCGTGTGGTTGGAGGTGGAGCAGTATCTTTCACAGCATCATCCCAGAAGCCTAGGTTAGAGTTCTGAGTGTCACCCCAGATGCTGCTGCTGTCTGAGCCCCAGTGACTGGTATTACTCACTGAACCCCATACCGAAGAGGTCAAAGCCTGCATGCAAACATACATTTAGTTTAACAGACATAAACCTATTACACAGAAGATCTGAGAACCTACTGCATGATTTATGAGGCATACAGAGATTTCTTTACTTAAGAGTCTTTTATAGTCTAGTTTTATTAAAGGTGTACATGAGACGATAGAATTCTCTCATTCATCTTTTTTTTTTCAAACTCTAAACATCTTCAGGGCGGAGCAAAAACAAAAGAACTGACCTTTCAGGGAAGAATGCATACGTAAGTCAAGTACTCACAACTCTGTTCTGTGTGCGGTTTTGCTGCATAACTGCAGCCTGCTGCTGCTCTTTCCTCTGCTTCATCTGCTGAGCCTCCTCCTGCTGAATCTCCAGAAGGGATTTAGTGGCTGCAGGCTGCTTGGCCACACTGCCCCAGCCCGAAAGCTTAGTCTGAGGTTGCTGTTGTTGCTGCTGTTGCTGCCTCTGGAGCTCCTGCTGCTGGCGTCGCTGCTACAGGACAATGTTCATGTTGACTCGGAGCAGTGGAGGTGATGTAATGACTAAACTAACAAGAGAAGCTGCATTTCATACCTCCTCTCTAGCTAGTCGTTCTCTCTCCTCTTCTAGTTTCTGGATCTCACTGAGAGACAGAGCGCTCTGTGTCTGGGTGAGGGAAGATGCCGAGGCAGACTGCTGTCCCCACTTAGAAGAAGAGGGGAGCTGCAAAGAAAAAGAGATTCATTAATTCTGACAAACGGACTATCACGATGTATGTATGGATTTAACTGGGTTAGTGGATCTAACCAAAACTGGGGTCAAATCGCCTGTTTTCTAGTAGCTGTCGATGTATTAGGAGTCAAAGTGCTTCAAAGCACTTACAATCCACAAGCGCTCTCAAAAACATCAAAACACATGCGTGTGCCCTTGACAGAAACTAAAAGCAGAAAGTCTTTGACTGTTGGTTTCCTTGTCTGGCCAGTACCTTACCTTCCACCCGATATGTTGTGATTAAATGCGAGGTGATTCCATGCTTTACTAGTAATGCTGACAGAGCTGAAACCTGATTGTACTGGTAATGCTTGTAACGATTCTAAAATTTGCTGATTTCGGTTTATTAAACAAATAATACTAAACCAGAGTAAGAGGTACACAGGTCAAAATCCGGTGTAGCTCAAGTTCAACGCGTATTAAAGCAGGGGAACTGTACAAGTTGTCTGAAATAGCAGGATACTTCGTCCCAGCCTTTCTTATCACCTTCATCTGGGCCAGCTGCTGCTGCTGCTGTTGCTGCTGGAGTCGGCGCAGGGCCTCCTGCTGCTGCTGTCTCTGTCTCTGCAGCTCCTGCTGCCTCTGAGCTTCTTGTTGCCTCTGAGCCTCTTGCTGCCTCTGCAGTTCCTGCTGCCTTAAAAGCTCCTTCTGCCTTTGGAGTTCCTGCTGCCTCTGAAGTTCCTGCTGCCGTTGGATCTCCTGCTGCCTCTGGAGTTCCTGCTCCCTCCTCTTCTGCTCTTCTTGCTGTTGTCGAGCCAATGCTGCTGCCTCCTCCTCTCGCCTCCTCTGAGCCTCCAGTTCCTCCTGTTTCCTCCGCTCCTCTTCCTGAAACACCCACACAATTAAAACTGAAAAATTAACTGAAAGTACAACCTATCTCCACTTCCTCTTAAAGGCAATGTTCAAATGTTAATGGACAAGACAGGTGTTTCAGTAAAACACTGTCTCAACTCTGCATCTTTGACCTTTGGATAAGTCCTAATGTAGTTTGGAGCAGTTTACATCCTATGCCAGATGGCATGATAAGTCCCTCTTGTTCCCTCCAGTTTGGCTCACACTGCACGGCAACGGCTACCATTAACACTTGTGGGTGTTTACTGTCAGTCTTTTACAAGTTGTAATATAAAACAGAAAAAAAAAAGATGTATAATGGCTACTGTACAAATCTGTGTGGTACAAACTGTCAAAATCATGAGGCACTGGATTTTTCAATGCATTTCAGTCTAGACGTTTCGGAGGACAATGGACAACCCACGGTAGGTCCAAAGCAACTACTACTACCAATCTGCATACAATTAAGAAAATCTCAGTTCAAAGCTTGCCTCCCCACTGCCATCAGAAGAATCATAAGCTTCATACATAGAAAATAAAGAATTGCCTGTGGCTTTGTTGCATTGCTAGTACAAACGCAAAGTCCTTGTCCTCTAAACTTGTCTCCTGAATCGATCAAATGTAATGATCTCCACTATAATGTGAAATCCCCACCCTCCTGAACGCATGCTAGACTACTCACGAATGGACAAGTTTTGCTAAAAAGGAATTCACTTCCAGCAGCAGTTAAATTCATGTTGGGCCAACTTCCAAACTTTAACCCTGCAAAGTAGTGAATCTTAAAAACATGAGCGAATAAGACAAGATAGTGGGCTGTAATCGTTCCTTTTTGAAAAAAATTAAACAAACATGGAGGAACTGGTAATTACAGAGTGGTCACAATAAGCACATCTAGAATTTGCTAAGAGAATCTGATACACGTGTCCAAGAACCCACAAAGAGGAGATCCACAAATGACCGAACATTAACCTCTTCCTGTAGCCTGCTGGCAAACATGCATCCATGAACCTTTTTTTCAAGACTGTATCTTGTACCATTGTATTGCAGCATTCCAAAGTTTGCGTGGAGAGCCAGTCATACTGTAACCTTCACAATTCTGAAGCTAGCAGATGTGTTGTGAGCTGTAAGTGGTGTGAGACTATACTTCAGTTTAAGCCTGAAATTTCTTGAACTGAAGGTTAGACATCAACGTGTGTCTAACATAACGTCAGAGATGTCACCTGTTTACGGAGGAATTCTTCCCTTTGCCTCCTCTCTTCCTCTTCTCTCCTCTTCTCCTCTAGTCTGCGGAGCTCCTCCTCCCGAGCCAGACGTTCCTCTTCCTCCTTCTGGCGCCGCTGTGACTCCTCCTGCTCCCGTTGCCTCCTTAGTGCCTCCTCCTAAAACAGACAGACAGCATGGGCATCAATGCCGGAAATGATACCTACCACAGCTCATGATACACACACACATGGCTGAAAGCTGAGGGTGCTAATCTCAGTCCTGAGGCCTCAAAAGATTCGCCCATATTTGTATGTTCACTACTCTTACTTACTCGGCCCACTCTGGGATGGCCTTAAGATCAATTTGTTGCGTTAGGCTGGCACAAAACAAAATAATGTTCAGGGCATGACTCGGAGCTTTCAGTTTTACTGAGTCAATTACGTTATGGAAATGTGGAAACCCTGAGTAAGAATCAGAGAAGAGTAATCAGAAACTAATTTCAAATTTATTTCTGACTTTTGCATCTCCCTCTTCCAGCCTGCTGCTGGTTTAAATAAAATAAAATCTCTGTACATTTTTGCCAGTGGTTGTGGGTTGGAGAATGGTGCTAGATACAGACATAGAGGTCACAAAAAAAGACTACGTGTACGCATAGACTATTACAAATCATCAAAAGAGCTGTGAGAAATTAAATAAAGCCTAAAACACCGTTTCTGATGCAACCAAAAATATTAAAAGCAACATACAGGTCTGGCTCTGAAGCTGTGTATGATCCCGCAGCCCCAAGCACAAAGCTTGCTGCGTCTTTGTGTAAAGCCCTCATTTCCCTGACCTGTTTCCGTCGAGCCAGCTCCTCTTCCTCCAGACGTTTGCGCTCTTCTTCCTGCTGCGCCCGCAGCGCCTCCTCCAGACGCTTCCGCTCCTCCTCTTCTCGTTTGACTCGGAGTTCCATCTCCAGCTTAAGACGACCAGATGGCAATTACACAAAATAAGAAGCACCCAAGAGTTCTTGTGTTTAGAGATGCAAATTTTAGGCTGCATTCCATGTTCTGTATTGCTGAGGCCAAGCCATGGTAAGGTTTACTAAATTAGCTGTGAGAAAAGCGTTCACTATTATGAATGAATACTAGTTACTTATCTCATGATCACGCTTCTGTATTTTTGTGAGCAAATAAAATCTTTGTTATATGCAGAAAACCAGGATGGGTTGGCATACCTTAGCAGCTTTAGCCTTCTCCAGTTGTATCTGTTCAATAGATGGTTGAGGTATGGTGTCTATTGGCAGATCCCACACACTTGTGCCTTCCCATGCTAGGGGCAAATGAACACACAGTCAGGTCCGTAAGTATTTGGACTGTGACGATTTTCATACCACCACCACGATGGATTTGAAATGAAGCAATCAAGATGTGACTAAAGTGTAGACTTTCAGCTTTTATTCAAGTGGTTTAACAAAAATATTGCATTAATCTTTTAGGAATTATAGCCATGTTTTATTTATTTATTTATTTTTATTATTTTTTTTTAAGCATAGTACCTCCATTTTTACTGCCTCAAAAAAGTAATTGGACAGTTAACTTATAAGCAGTTCCATGGCCAGGTGTAGCCTGTTTCCTCATTATTTAATGACAAATTAAGGAGATAAAAGGTCTGGAGTTGAATCCAAGTGTTGAATTTGCATTTGGTAGCTGTTCATGGGAACTGTCACTATGCGATCCAAAGAGGTGTCGATGCAACTGAAAGAGGCCATCATTAGGCTGAAAAAACAAAACAGACCTATCAGAGGAGACAGCACAAACTTTAGGAGTGGCCAAATCAACAATTTGGGACATGAGGAAAGGAATGAAGAAGAAATGCACTGGTGAGCTCAGCAACAACAAAAGGCCTGGAAGACCACGGAAGACAACTAAAGTGGATGATCGCAGAATTCTTTCCTTGGTGAAGAAAAACCCCTTCACAACACCTAGCCAGGTCAAGAACACTCTCTAGGAGGTAGGCATTTCACTGTCAAAGACTACAATCAAGAGACACCTTCATGAATGGAAATACAGATGGTTTACCTTTACTTTAAAAAAAAAAAAAAAAAAACATTTAAAGAATACCACATAATCTGTCAAATGTGGCGGAGGAAGTTTTATGGCATGGGCATGCGTGGCTGCCAATGGAACTGGGTCACTGGTGGTTACTGATGATGTGACTGCTGATAAAGTGTATAGATCTATACTTTCTGCTCAGATTCAGTCAAATGCTGCAAAACTGATAGGACAGCGTTTCACAGTAGAGATGAATAATGACCCAAAACATACCGCAAAAGCAACCCAAGAGCTTGGAAATGGAATGTTCTTAAATGGCCAAGTCAGTCACCTGACCTCGAATCAACTGAGCATGCTTTTCACTTACTGAAGCCAGAACTGAAGGCAGAAAGACCCACAAACAGGCCTGGCAAAGCATCTCAAGGGAGGAAACTCAGCATTTGGTAATGTCCTTGGGTTCCAGACTTCAGGCAGTCATTGACTGCAAAAGGATTTGCATCCAAGTATTAAAAATAATCCTAATATTAATGACTGCTACTTTGTCCAATTACTTTTGAGCCTGTGAAAATGGAGGCACAAAAATATTTCTGTTAAACCCCTTGAATCACATCTTGATTGTTTCATTTCAAATCCACTGTGCCACTCTTGTGTAGAGTGCACAAATACCCACTATAGCACTGGCCTCCAAACCTGCTGTCCTGACATGATCTCTCTGTTAAACATCTAAATGTATCAACAGAGCCCTGCCAATATCATTCAAAATCTAACAAGTCTGAGTTTTTCAATAAGGCACACTAACATGGCTGTGCTGTCTGTCGTTCAATTCCCAGCAATGCCAGAATGTTCAAAATGATCATTTTATGACCGAAGCCTTCACTTGTGTGATCTCGGTACTTCTCACCACTGCATGAGAAGCTTTTGAAAATATTTTGATAATTTGGTTTCCTCTGCAACAGACGAAGCAGAAACTTGAACTAGTTGGGTTTCCTGTGTTATCACATATTCCCAGTTTAGTTTTCATAATTCGAGACAGTAACAGTAATGAGTAACACAAACACCCCCGTGTATACCCCTGGGGAAAGAACTGAGTAAAGATTTTGCATGGACTGCACCCTGCTAATAAAAATTAGAAGTGTTTTCTTACTGCGTTAGTGTTTTAAGACAACCCACATCAACTAGCTTGCAAAAATTATTCAAGCATGTGACATTTACAAGTGGAATCAGGTTCTCAAATCTGTGGTGAGAGCACAGGAAGACAAAACCAGGATGAAGACGAGGTCGTGAAATCTCAGTATGACTCATCAAATCAAACAGATCACTGAGGTTACAACCAGCTGCCTCTCCCACACTCACCTCCAGGACAAACAGGTAAAATACCATAATGGCCAAGGCAATGACATTATCATCAAACACGACAGTACATGGCAGGTCATACTCCAGTACCTTAGTTACAAAATCCATTCGACTGGAATGAGCTGAAATAAAGAAGTAAGTAAAGCTAGTGAAACAATGCCACTGTGCTAAATCAGGCAGCACCTTCCCAGCTCGCATGACAGTCAAGTCACATAAGAACTCCAAAGGCAGGAGAAGTCTTTTATATTGGCTGTACGTAAAAAATTCCATGCTGTGCAAAACTATGAGGGATTATAACATTTCTAATAAGAAGAATTAAATTATTATAGCTACCAATTATATAGCATTGCCTTACTTTGTAATAAACTTCTTAGACATGTCCATTTTAAAGTCTGTCAAGTAAATCATTATATTAAACACTAAAAATCTATATTTTTTAAAGCGAAATACTTTTCATTATAACATTTATTTCTCTTTTAAGAGTTTATCTTCTTAAGTAAATGCTACTTCCAAAAAAAAAAATAATAATTTCTTTATAAGATTTTATGTTCAATGGTTTTATGAATGTTCCCATCACTATTTGTTTCAAGTTTCAAAAATGTAATTTAATTTAATGACTAATGATTAATGATTTAATTCAGAAGACTGAGCTATACACAGATTCAATCAGCATTAGTGTTTGTGTGTGTGTGTGTTAAAAGACAGTTTTAAATGATGACATACTGCTTGGAGCTGCTGGCTGAATGTTTGCTGTACAGGATGCTTGGGTAGATGGGTTCTGTATATCCCAAATGGACCCCGAATCTGGAACGGACATGGAACGCGTCACTGGCGGCAAAAGGCTCTGCTGCTGTTCTGGAGATCTGCATAAACAAAATGTGTGAAATGTTAAAAGGAAATACTATGGAGGAGCCTTGGAGGACAAACTATGTTTAAATTATAGCATTGATGACGATCAGCATTGCTTCTACTGAATACTGCTACAAAGAAGTCTGCGCATTTGGCTCACCTGAGCTTGAGGGCTTGCTGCAGGAACAGGTTAAGCTGCTGCTGCTGCTGTGTTGGAGGAGCAGCTGAACTGAGCACAGCTTTTTGCTGAGCTAGAGCTTGAGCATACTGCTGCTGCCTGCAAAAACACACACACACACAAACCACGGACGAGCCAAGGTTTGAGTTTAACAGTTCGAGTTATTTATTCATGCAAATTTAATTACTTTGTAGACACTGAATAGCTCATGAGATACAGGAGCTAAATAATTGTCATCTAGAGCATCTGTGTTTACAAAGCACACCAACCATCGTGCAACTAAATGTCTGATCTGTCAGGTGCATACTGAATTACACAGGAAAGCACACTGGCTGTTTCATATTTCCAAATGATATGTAGTGCTAACGTCATCACTTTTAAATTTTAAAAAGCTTCAACAGTTACATTTACGGCATTTGGCAGACGCCCTTATCCAGAGCGACTTACATTTATCTTATTTATACAACTGAGCATTTGAGGGTCCTTAACCTTAGCCTTGCTCAAGGGCCCAGCAGTGGCAGCTTGGCGGTGCTGGGGATTGAACTCATGACCTTCCGATCAGTAGCCCAACGTCCTAACCGCTGAGCTACCACTGCCAGTTAGATGCTGCTGTTGATAGTACATGGGATGTAGAAGGCGGGAAAAAGCGATGGAGATTACATCTTACCTGATTATGTACTGGTACTGCAGTTGCTGAAGCTGATAGATGCTTAGAGCATTTAGCTCCTGCTGTCTCTTTATCCTCTCCTGATCAGCATCTCCCTTTACACACACACACACACACACACACACACACACACACACACAAGTCTGAGTGATACACCAGTGTACTACAAACAAAATCAAAAGCTAACATACAGCACATGGACTAAACCTCACATGCAAGAGGTCAAAAATGTTTTAGCAGACATTAAATCACATGTTAAAGGGAAGTCAGATTAGGCTGAATGCCAATTAGCAACAATATTTTATATAAACGGCCATGACATGAACGAAGGTTTGCATGACTGCTTATTTTTTACTAGTCGACCAGTAGTTTAAAAAAGCAGTTCACCAGTCAACGAGTTTTTTTTCCCCATAGTTAAAAGTGAAAACTGTTTCAGGACGGTGCAATTTTTAAGCCGTTTTATTTGTGCAGCAAACACCACATCAAACTCTGCTTCAATTAACACCCATACATGGGCTACAAATTACAGTTCCAGCTTCGATGCTTTTTCAGGCTACACTGTGAATGATGCAAGTCGAAATGAAAAATGAAAAATAAATCAGTGCAACAAATATGCAAAGCAATACGTCTGGGCGTTATTTACAGATGCGCCAGCTCTATTTAAGGCTGGACCACTTCTTAAGACGCACTCATGTGAAGAGCTGGCAGCACAGCTGAAACCACTGATTCTGAAACTGAGAGTGCACAGCAGATGCGACTTGTGGCTGACATGTATGTACTGTATGTGCAGGGAGGGTGAGGGGGGCTCTCCATACCAGAAGGTGGCAGCAGTCTGAATGTCTAATAAAGAACTAATCCAAAGGATGCAGTATCAAAGAACAACAAAGCAGGTGTTCTAAATCATAGGCATATAAGATACCTAGACGCCTCATTGGCCGCTGGATCGGACGTCACCGTCGCCGCCATCTTGGTGCGGGCAACTTTTCCATCATTCTCATAAGTGGACTCGAGAAAATGCCCCTTTTTATTGTCTATATCATTTTGTAATTGATATTATATACTATTTGATATTACATTCTAATGTATTATTGTTATTATTATTATGCTGTTATATTAGGGTACTACTCATTACACACTATTCATTTTATTGTTATTGTCTATTCTGCAAGTGATATTCCATATTCTACTTGTTATTATTCATCTATTATTATAGTTGTGTTTTACATACTATAATTACAGTACTATACATACATGCCATTCTATATCATACTATATGCTATACCCTATTATCAATCTATTATGCTATTATATTATTGTACTAATTACATTTTTATTGAATGTTATTCTTAATTATTCTTATAGTTATACTAATGTACATATATTAATTACTATTACGTCGTACTTTACACTATATTACAAATATATTTGCTGAACTATTGTTGTACCAAATCACACATGTATTTTCAGAAGTTATCAGTTATCTTTGTTATTGTCTGTTTTGGAGTATGTACCTGTAAATAGCTGCATCATTCTAGTGCTATAAAAAATATAGAAAGGAGCCTGCCAGTGTGATTTTTATTTGTCAGTTTGCTCCATTTCTCAATTTTGGTAAATTATTACTTAAGATGGGCATTTGTTTTTCCGCAGTATTTCAAAGGGAACGAGGTATGTTCTGACCTGAAGCACAAGAAAAGCTAAAATGGTGAGGTCAAACACAGAAAAGACTTTTTGAGAAGATTTAATTTACACAATTGTGAGCTTTTGCAATTCCTTATTAAATAAATTTAACTATCTAGTTTAACTACCGAGACTTTAAGTAACTGGAGATTTTTTGTACACCACGTAGGTCATAAACCACTGATATCAGTTGATAAAAACAAACGCTGTCATATTTTTTATCCAGAAAAACCGCAGCTCTCCCTTTTCGTTGCATTTGTTTACAGGGAACTCTTGCCCGCACCAATACGGCGGACGCGTTGACGTATCGCAGCAACGGACCGAAGCGGCCAATGAGGCGTCTAGGCATTTTATATGTCTATGTTCTAAATCACATACTATAGTAACTACATGATTTATCAATATAAGTATGTAAATGTGAGGAAACGGTATGAAATTGAAATCAGTTTGGGGGAAAAAAAAAAAAAAGGTAATTTGCTTTGTATAATATTACATTTCTTGTCTTGGGTATAAGTGCAAGTTCTTATTACCAGTATAGGAGGTAGTGGAGGGCCAGGGGCGAAAGGCACTCTCCCCCACATCTTAAAGATTTCTCCCAGGGGATGGAAACCTTCGTCACAGCCCCTTTTCACCAGCAGGGTCATTGTGAAATACCCAGCCTGGAACCACTCCGACATCTCATGATTACTGAACGGACCTATAATCAAAAAAAAAAAAAAAAACCTTAAACAACAAAAGACAACCATCTATGCTGCCAAATTACAGGAAACAATAAAGTGTCTTAGCAAGGTGTTTTAATTTGCCTTGGCATAAATTCTACAGGTCTCTGGAACTATACTGGAAGGATGAACACCATTCTTCCAAAATCTATTCCCTGGTGTTCTGATGACTTTGCTGGAGAGTGCTATATAAAACTTAATTCCAAAAATCACCCACAGGTGAAAAATTAGATTGAATCTGGTGTCTGTGAAGGGTACAACAAAAGAGTCAACATCATTTTCATACTCATCAAATCCTTCAGCGGGCCCTCATGCCCTGTCGATGGGGCACTGTCTTCACGGAAAATACCACGCTCATCAGAAGAGATTAGTTATTCATCTATAGTGCTGTTCTGCTCCTGACATTGTTTTTGCAATCATACAACTCACTTGTTCCACACCATGCGCCCCTTTATTGAAAAGCTGGCTTTAAAAGGTGAGCATGCCATTGTGCAGTGCTAGTTTTCACCTTGAATCTCTCCCTGAGGATCCTTGTAGTACCACTTGAGGGCAGCCTCGTGAGATGGTGGCAGGCAGCTAACTTTGGGCCGCTCTGCACTCTTAGCCCCCAAACGCTCGTCATCCACGCCACCATCATGTAGGTAAGCCACCATTTTCTCTGCTTCCTGTCAGGGGAGAGAAGACAGACCACAACCATCAGAATTGATTTTTTGAAAAAGTCAAACTGCGAAAATTGTTCACGCAGGTGGTTTTACATGTTATGAATGATTGTCGTGTATATATACTCCGATCAGCCATAACATTAAAACCATTTGCCCAATATTGTGTTGGTCCCCTTGTGCCGCCAAAACAGCTCTGACCCGTCGTGGCATGGACTCCACCGGACCTCTGAAGGTGTGCTGTGGTATCTGGCATCAAGATGGTAGCAGGAGATCCTTTAAGTCCTGTAAGTTTGAGGTGGGGCCTCGAGGGATCAGACTTGTTTGTCCAGCAAATCCCTCAGATGCTCGATCAGATTGGGGAATTTGGAGGCCGATTCTACACCTTGAACTCTGTCATGTTCCTCAAACAACTGTTCAATTCCTGAACTTTAATTTTTGCCACGTGGCAGGGCACATTATCCTGCTGAAAGAAGCCACTGCCATGACCGTTGCTATGAAGGGGTGTACTTGGTCTGCAACAACGTGTAGGTAGGTGGTACGTGTCAAACTAACATCGATATGAATGCCAGGACCCAAGGTTTCCCAGCAGAACATTGCCCAGAGCATCACACTGCCTCCGCCAGCTTGCCTTCTTCCCATAGTGCATCCTGGTACCATCTCTCCCCCAGGTAAGCGACGCACATGCACATGGCCGTTCACATGATGTAAAAGAAAACATGATTCATCAGACCAGGCCACCTCCTTCCATTGCTCCATGGGTCAGTTATGGCTGATATATATATACATACACACACACACACACACCCCAAGCAGTCATAACATTAAAACTACTGACAAGTGAAGTTAATAACAGTTGACTATCTTGTTACAAAGGCACCTGTCAAAGGGTGGGATATATTAGGCAGCAAATGAACATTCAGTTCTGAAGGTCGTGTTGGAAGCAGGAAAAACGTGGCCTTTGCACAACTTTGACAAAGGGCCAAATTGTGATGGCCAGACGACTGACTGGGTCAGAACATCGCCAAAACGGCAGGTTTTGTGGGGGTGTTCCCAGTACGCAGTGGTTAGTACCTACCAAAATGATCCAAGCAAAAACAACTGGTGCCCAAGGCTCATTGGTGCATGTGGGGAGCAAAGGCTAGCCCATCTGGTCCAATCCCACAGAAGAGCTACTGTAGCACAAACTGCTGAAAAAGTTCATGCTGGCTATGATAGAAAGGTGTCAGAACGCACAGTGCATCGCAGCTTGTTGAGCACAAGGTTGCATAGCAGCAGGTCGGTCAGAGTGCCCAAAAAGACCCCTGTCCGCTGCCAAAAGTGCCTACAACGAGTACGTGAGCATTAGAACTGGTATTCCCAAATGGCAGAGTTCAAGGTGTTGACTTGGCCTCCAAATTCCCCAGATCTCAATCCGATCGAGCATCTGTAGGATGTGCTGGACAAACAAGTCCAACCCATGGACACGCCACCTCACAACTTACAGAACTTAAAGGATCTGCTGCTAAAGTCTTGGTGCCAGATCCCACAGCACACCTTCAGAGGTCTTGTGGAGTCCTTGCCATGACGGGTCAGAGCTGTTTTAGTGGCACAAGGGGACCTACACAATATTAGATATATATATATACACACACACGCACACACACACACGCATCAGGCGTTTACATTTTCCTCCCTAAAGGAAACTCTTTAATTTCCTGGCCAACCTGCTCAAAATGTTTGAGACCCTCATCCTCATCTGCATCTGCGGCCATGGCTGCAATTTGGCCGATGGGCGGCATGATGCTCTTTGGGAAAGGGAGTGCATCAGGCACTGCCACTGGCACCTCCACTGGCTTGGGATGAGATGCGATTTGCTGGGCGGGCAACACCGGGAGGGATGAGGCTGGAAGATCTAAAACAAACAGACAACAAAGACACAACAGAAAAGTAAGCAAAGGTTCTAGAGTTTGTGTGCAACTGCTGATCATTGCGAGTCTGTGCAGGTTTTACAGGATAGCTAGGATTATTTGACCGATATAAAAAATGAGCTTTCATTCGACATTAGTTGTTATCCTCATTTATCCAACATTTCTGATGTAATATACACTCTACAAAAAGTCAGCACATCATTGGCCGATGTTTTGTCTTATCAGGATTGCACATAAAAGATATTATTCGAGTCTAGCCAGCATTTTTTATTTTCTCTCAATATTTTTTTTTCAGGCAGGAGAGTTATATGGCACGGTTTGCCAAGGCTGGTGTGGAAGAAAGTGAGTGGACTGCACAAAGCCCTGACCTCAACCCCACTGAACATTTTTTGGATGAACTGGAACGCCGACTACAGCGCACGCCTCCTCACCCGACATCACTGCCTGACTTCCCTAATGCTCTTATAGTTTGGAGTGTGCCTTTGGCAATACCCACAGCCACATTCCATTGTCTAGTGAAAAGCCTTCCCAGAAGACTCGAGGTTGTTTTAACAGCAAAGGGGGACTACATCTAGAATGGGACGTTCAACAAGAACACATGGATGTGATGGTCAGGTGTCCACATAACTTTGGTCATATAGTGTATTCAGTCAAAGCTGTCAACTATAGAGAAAAAATAAAGACTCTAGCCAGACTCAAATATTGAGAGAAATGCTGACCAATAACTTGAAGACTTTTTGTCAAGAGTACAAAAAAGGGTATTCATTAGTTTCTGTTAGTCTGTATTAATGCACTTACCCAGCTAACTAGTCAGTTAGGTTTCCAGGCAACTAAAAAAAAAAAATAGTACTGAGCAAGCACTTTGGAGCTTTTACTTTTCCCAGTGGGTTAGCTAATGAATTTATGATTTGTCCATCCCTGTACACCATCAGGAAAGTGAAAGCTCCAGTGTTTCAGCCATCTAGTAGCTCCACAGCTAATGAAGTACAGAAGACATGACAATATATTTAGCCTACACATCATAAGAAATCTTTGTGCCACTTCCCGTGCTAATTCACCAAATTAAGAGGTTATTATCATGCCATATCTTAAGAGCAATGACATTTTGAAAGCTAGCAAGAACAACAAATTGGTTAGCTTGCCAATGGCTGAAAATTTAACCCAAAGTTATTACAAAACAGTCTGCGATCAATGTCTGCAGGGCAGCAGTTATTTCAACCAAAGCATGTCATGGCACTATGATATATATGAAGCAGCTGGAGCATGTAGTGTTCTTTTTTTGCTGACCAGTGACAGTTTTACAGACAGCCCCCTTGGCCTGGGCACCCAGATTATGTATTCGCCCTAACACCCTAATTATGAAGGTTCTTGCTATAAAAGACTTTGTAAATAATTACGTTCATTTTTAAATCAATAGTTATGCTGTATGTCTGTGTGTCTCTATTCAGAAATACTACTTTTGACCTTATTCTTGACAGAGAGCAAATGACAAGTACATATTCTATGATGGAAGAACTATCCGTTAGCTTTACCTGTGAGTGTACTGAGTGTATTTGTGCTGTGTGGTATGGATATAGGTAGGGCCGAATGTAATGGAGCTGGAGCAGGTCTGATTTCAGGTGCCGTTGCTCTCTCAGGCTCCTCCACCCTCTCTGGCTGGCCCGAGGGCAGGGATGTAGACACAGCTGGCTCTGGAGCTGGTGGTAACGGAGCAGCAGGTGGAGAAGCCTCTTCTGATTTGCCAGCATCTACATACAAAATCAAACACATCCTAACTCTAAAAACGAGGTACTGGTTACCAAGGTATGATAAGACAGACAGCCCAACAGATTTTGTTTTTTCTTTCATACTATTAAAAGCATATATATATAAAAACTATAATTAAATAATTACTATAGCAAAATAGTCTACACTAAGATACAAATACCGAGCCTTAAAACATTTCACTTTACGAGAGGCCAACTGAGAACTGAAAAATGTTTACTATCCCCCATACCATCATGCCTGGCAGTCTGGCGCTTGCTGTCAGGTTCGTTAGGATGCTCTGCTTCATTCTCATCTTTCTCGCTGCACTCCTCGCCCTCCTCCAGTGGACGGAACTCTAGCTCTGCCTCCTCAAGAATCGGCTCTGCAGGAGCCTTCTGATTGGATAACAAACAAACAAAAAAAACTAAAGCTATATATTGCCTGTCAGAGGGTGCACAGAAAGGAAGATTTTGAAAATATAAGAATCTAATGCGGGCTATTTTTTTAGAACATGCAGCAAGAAGCACTTGGGCTACACAACATGGAGCAAATATTAGAATGCTAAACACTGTTACAGGAACATAACTTGTTATTTAGTTGGTCCAATATCTAATTCTTATCACAGAATCACACCAATTAAACAGAATTGCATAGTAAAAGTAAACAATGTTTATACAATGTTAAAAGTGTGAAGAATGAGATGAGATGATAAGCAACACAATCAAGTGCCTGTTTCTGGCTGCACTAATTATTGTCTTTGTTGCCATAATAGGAACACGTAACATTTCAGTATTTAACCTTTGCTGTAAGAGTAATATGTTGAAAAACCTAAGAACAAAATCCAGCAGAGGCCAGAAAAATCAGAGCACCCCAGCTCTGTATGATGGGCCTCTCCTCAGCTCACCTTGAGTGGGAGAAAAGCTCCGGATGAGTCAAACGTGCCCGTCTCCTCCTCTGCGTCCTCTAGGCACCACTCAGGCAGTGCGTCCCTCTCATCCTCCATGCTGCCACTGGCCGAGCGGGGCCGTCTGTACCCCCCACCACGCTCCTCCTCCCCACGGGAGTCCAATGGCAAGCGTCGCCGCTGATCTGGCTGTTCCCGCCATCCCCCAGCCAAGCGTGGCCCATCTTCAGAAAATCAGATAGACAGAGAGGGCTAAGTTATGGGGACCTGGAAAACATTATCCAGCCTGGTGCCCTACTTCTGGCTGGAGTTCTCGTCACTTGGAAACCACTCGCTGCTGCTGAGGATAGCCCCATATGGACAGCCTAAAGATACATGCGATTACTTTGGATGG
>CM040995.1:10985340-11027423 GCA_022985145.1 Pangasius djambal | reverse complement strand
AAATCACGTCACGCTGTTTTGCGCAGCAAGTCCCGAAGCTATTCGAGTCACTTAGTTTGTAAGAAGTTAAACTACTTTTTTTGTCGACCTAGTAGCGCTGACAAACTATTGTAAATTTTTAGGATACACAACATGTATATTAATATATCTTGCATGAAGTCATCAAGTCTCCATTCTGCTTTTGGTTCGCAGCAAACACATTCAAGTTATGACACATTGGTTTACACCGACGATACACAGCTTCATGTTTTTCTCATTTATTCTGTTTTTTTTTTTTTAAGAGTTTGGGGAGGAAGACGGGAACGAAAGCGTGACTGTGGTTGAGAGTACTCACCGCGCCCACGTGAAGAACTTCGACCTCGTGGTGCCCCTGCTACCACACCTCCTCCTCGTCCGGTCAGGCGCAGCACTGCTGCACTGTTTACTGACATGGAGAAATTCCTCTGTTGAACACCACACACACAACATAATGTTAAAGTTCGGCCAAGGTCAGACGTGTGGGCCAACCTGGGCTACAAAAGCACCAAATGTTACCATGCATCACCCTGAATAAATAATTATTCCAATTTTACACATTAAACACAGAGTTGTGTATTACGTTGCCTGTTTTTCTAAGACTGTTGCAGCGGTATTCCTGTTTTCTTGGCCTCTTGGTGTGGCCTCTGGTACGTTTGCTATTTGGTTTGGTTTCACACGGCACATACATAAACAAACTAAAAGGCGTGTACATCTGAAAAGGTATTCGTGAAACTCAAATACTGCAATAGAAACTGCTAAAATCAGCATAGGGAACACAGATCTGGTGTTAAATCTCAATATCATAATTAATAGATAATTATATAAATAATTACATGGTGTCCCAAAAGTCGCAATGCTTCGGGGAAATTAACAATTTTTGGCAAAATGTAACGTTCTTTTTCAAAACATCCTCTATATGATTGCCATCTCTTTGTAAACACACACGGAGTAGTCTCTCCCACGCACGAGGAACTCGTGTTTACACATATGGTGTTATGCGTGTAACTGCACGGCCATCGCAACCTTGCGACAGCTTCCCGATCCCGCCACGAGAATGACTGCCGTACGTTCTTCTTTTGTCGAAGGCATTCTTAAAGGCTATCTGAAAAACTATATAATATATACCAAGTATGAAGAATTTTGGAAAACGTTTTTGCCAAAAAGTGTTAATTTCCCTTATGTATGGAGACTTTTGGGACACACGCTATTTTAAAAACACGCTGTGTATCGCATTACTTTCTCTTATTGTTTCTCAGTCCAGAACACAAGCGCATTTCTGGAGCACTAAAGCTCAGTTTATGCCTCACTGGTCGGTTAAGCAGCTCACATCTACCAAAAAAAAAAAAAAAGCTGTCTGTAACCCAAAAAATAGACTATATTTGGTTCACTTCCTGCATGTGGGACGATTATGGGTCAAAGCTTTTTAACCCAGATGTTCTCAGAACAGCTGTTTTGGTGCGCAAATTTGTTTTTAGTGGCCACGTCCTCGCCTGCCGAAACTACCTGCACAAACTGAGAAACTGCACCAAAGCTCGATTCAAATAGACTAAACGGTACATAAGTGAAAGTATCCTCTCTCGCTCTCTTAGAATGCATGGTCCGACAAGCCTAGTTTTTGCCATATCATCATAAAGTACAAAATTATAAGTAACAAATACCGGCGTTTGGGACTCAGTGAGCACACCTGATGATCAGAGCGATACTAGTCAATTGCAGGGATCTGTTAACTACTGTATATAGAACGCGCAATTAGTGCTGTCCTCCAAGCAATTCAGCTGCCCCAGTCGTTCAAAAAGATGTGGTGGCTGGTTTCACATTCTAGCCCTCACCTTCCCAGACTGATTGCAGTAGAGCGATAGAAAAGAACTAGCTGCTGGGAAAGAACTAGCAATACCCAACTGGGAGAAAACAAGGTACATTTTTCAGGAATCATACACCATTTTTCACGGTGCTACACAGTATATTCTCTGTGCTGACAGACCAACCTCCTGGTCTTGTGCTGTAACATCTCAGCTTTTAAATATAATATTAAGCTTTAACATATCACGTTTTTCTTTTTACATGTAAGCCTCAACTTTAGGTTCTCAGAACAACACAGCTTGTGCTTATGCTAAACCGTAAGTATGGATTATACTTGTGTCGTGTGTTAGTTGAAACACCCAACCAACCTCACCTGTTCTTCCTCTGTAAATGAGACTAGGGCCAGCGGGGGTAGGGGCTCCTCTTGTAAAATAGGCAGAAATTCCTTGTCATGTAGATCTACAGGAATCTACACCAACAAACCACAGGCAAGGTTGAAGTAGGACATCCATACTGAAGTAGGGCATCAGAAAAACAAAAAGCAATATGACGGCTCGAATATGAACCACAGCAGTGAGTGGGCGGGTGGTCCTGAACAAGAGTTTTCCTGAGCAATGAATTTCACATATGATCAAAAGTATGTGGACCCTGACCCCCAGGTGTGGGCCTTCCCCCGAACCTTCGACGCAAATTTGGAGGCAGACGAGTGTCCAGATTGTCTTTGTATGCTATAACATTAAGATTTACTTTCACTGGAACCAAGCGGCCCAAACCTGTTTCGTCATGGCAACGCCTCTGTGCACAAAGCGAAGTCCATGAAACCAGGATATGGCTTGCCAAGGTTGGTTTGGAAGAACTCAAGTGGCCTGCACAGAGCCCTGACCTCAACATCACTGAACACCTTTGGGATGAATTGGAATGCCGACTGCACAATGGGCACAGATCCCCACAGCCATGCTCCAAAATCGAATGGAAATCTTTTCCAGAACAGTTGAACAACTCAATATTAATGCCATGCCTTTGGAACAGGATGTTCAACAAGCACATACAGGTGTCAGTCAGGTGTCCACATACTTTCAGCCATATAACGTGTGTCTGTGGTCTCATCCAATACTAAGAGAAACACTGGACATTTCAGAATTGACTTGTCAGGGTCATCCCTTGCAACAGCTTCGTGTAGGTAGTTTCCATAGTATCATTTATTTTCACTTTCGTGTTCTGTCTTAAACCTTATGTTCATATCTTAAACATGTTTATGCTGTTTTTGCTAAAGCAGCACTTAAAGGTGCAATTGGAAATGCTGTATTAGGTTTGCCTATGACTTATTTAAAGGTAACAGACTGAGTTAAGCAAAATGAGCTGCAACACAAACACCATCCATGGACTACTGTCTACCTTGTTATCCTTTACATAAAGTGCAAGCATCTCCTCTCTCCCATAGCGATAGTCTGCAAGTTTGTACTTTGGCAATGCAGGCGAGAGTGGTGGAGAAGCCACACTGCTGCTCCCACCTCCTCCAGACAAAGCACGGAGCCTGTGTGTGTGAGAGAGAGGTGAATTAGCTGAAAAGGTGAGCTCATCAGTTCATTACCAATACTTTTGTATAAAAAAATATATATATAAATATTCTGATTTCAACAATAACTTACCATTCTGGTCCAAAGTTAAGTGTCTGGGTTTCTGCCATTTTTCCTAGAAAGTCTAAAGATAGAAAGATACAAATTCAAAACAATACACAAAACATTAACACAGGAGACTTCTCTGTATTTGACTGTTTATATGTATAATAATATTACAATCTAAGCAATCTATGTAATCGTGAAAACTGAATGGTGTTTTTTAAGTGATCTTTCTGCAGTTATGTGCAGTAAACAGTTAAAGCATAATTTTTTTTTTTTATATATAATCAGTTGTCTAATGTCCATATGGCTGTCGACTTCTCATGCTGCTCACAGGAGAGCATGGGTCAAAACAAAAGTGTACTTAATCTCTCTCTAAGTATCATCACCATTAACGGAATTTGTAATGAGTTAAATCCGACACTTTGCTTTATGACTGTTTAATCTTTTGAGTCAAAATCTGTCTTTTTTTTTTTTTTGTTAACTGCTGTTAAATATACACTATATATATATAATATAATATATATATATATATATATATATATATATATATATATATATATATATACACACACACACTATGTCTAATGTTAGCTAAGTTATCCATCAGAGTATGGTCTTTATTTCATATTAATGAACTCAAAACATTCTCCAGTAGCCTTCACAGAAAGCGAGAGCACAACAGAAGTTGAGAACATCGGGGGAAGGAACTGTGGCTGCCAGGAAGTGTCTGTTAATATCAGAGAGGTCTAACCACCAGTGCAAATCACTACACGTTCTCACGGTGATTGGCTCATCCCCCATTTTATTAATAAGAAAAAGACTGCTCTTTTGGCATATTTTTTTGAGTGGTAACTTGTACTAGCATACACAGATGTATGTAAAATTGCATAGGGGTTATAAAAGTCATACCGTGCAAGCCTACTAGCCAGTATTTCATATAACTGTATATTTTTCTGTTCGCTGATGAATCTAACTTCTCTTCCCCCCCCCGCCCACACACACTCACACACTCACGAGATAAAGTGGGAAATTTCTGATCTATATTCAAATAGGATTACCAGATAACCCATGTTAAACAAAACAATAGATTCAACCTGGGTTTTTTTTTTTTCTCTTTATTTCTAAATTACAGATATGGAACACTGGGACTACGATATTGAGAGGGATCGGTGTCGAGTCCTGTCAGCAGTATAATTTGTATCTTTTTCCTGTGAATATATGATGTATCCAAAATGCTCAAACATCAACTGCAACTGATACAACAATGAGGTGACATTTATGCGTGATAAGTGTCAGCAACTGTTCACAATAAAAGCAGGTCACTGCGAAATTAATTTTCCATTTGATTCTAGCAGGAGGCACTTTATGTTTGCCTGTGGTTGGTGCTAGAAAGAAAAGCACTGTCTACTATTCAGTGCCATCTTGTAGGCTAGGCTACATTAAAACCCTCCAGACTCCCAGGCTTAAGTTGACACAAAGACAGTAATAGGTGACAGATGTGTGTTATTTATCAGTTTATTTATATATATATGTGTGTGTGTATATACACATATATATATATATATATATATATATATATATATATATATATATATATACATACATACACACACACATATACACACACACACACACACATATATACACACACACACATATACACACTACTGTGGGGCTCTTTTCTCTCAAAACCATTGACATCAAAATTCATTTCCTTCTAAAGTCTGACCTCAATGCCTAGACTGCTGCTGTAGCCAAAGTTATTTTAAGGACTCACCCAATTAGGGAAGGGTGTCCTCATTGAACAGAGACAGCTTCATTTGCCTGAGAACGTAAACTAACAGACTAGAAATGCTATGCAGAAGCTTTAAATTTCACAACAATAGCTAGAAATATGCAGGTGATTAATTACCATCGACACATGGCGGCTGTTGAAAGTTGATCAGAAAGCCCAAAAATACTGATGGTGCTTTTAAAAATAGAGTTGTAAACCATGTACACCATTTAGATAGTGTTTTAGGAGGGCTGCACAAATCAAAAAAGCACAAATAAAAAAAAAAAAGGGCTGCACAAGAGAGAGCAAGCTCTTTTCTTTCTTTGATTGTTGAGAGAAGGAAAGAAAACTCTGGTGACTTATTTCAGGAGCCAGTTAAACTTATTTGTCTACCAGGCAACTATTTACAAAGAAGAAACAGACCCTACACATAATCTGCTTGTCCCAGGCACCCCTGAATTCGTAAGGACAGAAAGAGAGGTGGTCATAGCTGAGATGGTGCTGTGCTGTCCCAGTAAACCCAGAAGGACAGGACGGAAGCTTGCGTGTCGCCTACTCAACAAGTCTACATAAAGGGTAAAACTGACAGCACCTAATGGTAAAAAGAACACTATAACGAGCAGCATTAGGTCTACTTTCCTGACATGACTTCAACACCTTGTGGTTGAACACGGTTCATATTACTTTATACTTATTTGTAGTCTAAATAAACTGAATGTTACAATGCCATCATACATGTAAAGATTGTATTTTCTGTCTATACACACACAGATTAGTCAACACAGTATGCCCAGCCACCTAGTATGCTGTTGGTCACCTGCTTTCTGCGAAAACAGCGCCAACCTGCCCAGGCATGGACTCTACAAGACCTCTAAAGGTGCCCCTGGGGTATCTGGCACCAAGACATTAGCAGAAGATCCTTCAAGACCTGTAAGATGTGAGGTGGAGCCACTGCAGTTTGGACTTATTTTTGCAACACATCCCACAGATGCTCGAAAGGACTGGGAGGCCAGGGAAGCACCTTAAACTCTTCGTCACATTCCTCAAACCATTCCTGAATGTGTGTGTGGTGTGGCAGAGCACGTAACCCTGCTGAAAGAGGCCACTGCCATCGGGAATATAACTGTCATGAAGGGGTGTACCTGGTCCGCAACATGTTTAGGTAGGGGGCACGTGTCAAATTGACTTCCACGTGAATGCCTGGACCCAGGGTTTCCCAGCAGAACACTGCCTTCACTGGTTTGTCTCCTTCCCACAACGCATCCCGGTGCCTTCGCTTCCCCAGGTAAACGGTCCACACGTACCCAGCCGTCCACATTGTGTAAGAGAAAACAGGACTTGACCAGACGACCTCCTTCTTTTGCTCCAAGGTCCAGCTGCACCTTTGCACCATTGTAGGTGCTTTTGATGGTGGATGGGGGTAAGGATATGCAGCAGGGTGCGCTGCACTGTGTCCTGTGACACATTCCTCCCACAGCCATCGTTAAAATTTTCTGTGCCGTGTGCAACAGTAGCCCTTCTGTTGGTTTTCACCAGATGAGATATCCTTGGTTGCCCTCGCAAATCGACGAGACTTGGGCGCCCAACACCTTGTTGCTGGTTTGTCCCTACTTGAACCACTGTTGGTAGGTACTCACCACTGCTAACCAGGAGAACCGCAGAAGCTTTTTTCAGGGATGCTCCCACCCAGTCGTCTGGCCATAACGATTTGTGAAATTCACTCAGGTCTTCATGCTTGATTGTTTATCCCACATCCAACATGTCAACTACAAGAACTGACTGTTTGCTTACCATTTATTATATCCCCAGATCTTGACACGCATCACTGTTATGAGATAATCAATGTTATATTCGCTTCATCTGTGAGTGGGCATAATGCTAGGGCTCGTCTGTGTATAGTCACAATGCAGTAACCGCTGGCACTTTGTTTCCTCTGAGCTGGTTTATGCAACAAAGTAACAAGAGGTTCTTAAGGTTTGTGTGTAAAAAGATGTGGGCTGGCATTGGTTATACACAGGGCAAAAGGGTACTGGACCGAGGCCTGCATTTAATGAAGTCATCTTTTTTGCATAAGTGAAGGTCTTCCAACTGGAAGGCCCTCCAGCAGGTGGTGAAAACAACACATCACTGGTGCCCAGCTACCCTCCAATCAAGGACATTCCTTACAAACGCTGTCTATGGAGAGTGAGAGGCATCGTCAAGGACATCTCAACCTAACCATGGACTATTCAATACTTTCCCACACAGGAAGCACTATCCCTCTGCTTTTGAACAAACAGTCTAAAACAACTTCTTCCCCTAAGCTGGCAATCTGCTGAACTCCTTGCTATCATCCTTCCCACACTTCTCTTTGTACCTTGACTATCTATATACAAATTTGATAAGCTTCTACATGCATCGTACATTCAATTGTGATGTAGTGTCTTTGGATCCCACTCATGTCACTGGATCCATGTTCACTTGTACACAATTCCATTTGCACCTAGGTTCAACTGGGCTGTACCGTGTTGGATTACATTACTCCATGTTACTCATATCATGCCACTTTTTTTTATTTGTCACTTTGCACTTTACTACCATCCTACCTCGTTTTTTTCTCATTCTTGCATCACATCAATATGCTACTTTGTTATCTGCACTTCTGCTTAGATGCTAACTGCATTTCACTGGCTTCGTACGTGTACTATGCACAATATCAGTAAAGTCGAATCTAATCTAAACCAATCTGCACAACCTGTGTTTACACAAAAGGTGACAAATCAGATATGGGGGGTAAATATATCCTGCGTATTTCTTTTGAATTCGTTTAATTCTTTACAGACACAGAATAGCTGTAATCTTAAATTGTAAAAATGCCACACATATGAACACAATATAATGGTTTAATGACTCGTCATAAAAGGTCCACATCAGCCTAGTTAGCCTACTGGTTCATAAGCAGCTACTCTACTGTGTTTAATGGCACAGGTGCTGGACGGAAAAATACTTTACATTTGGCTTTTCCCGCAGAAGTCTTTTCCTGTGGCTCTTATATAGCATGCACTATGTAGTGCACTGCCTGGGATGTACAGTGCACGTATGTTGTACCCTAGAGTGCCTGGATCAATTGAAGGAAGTCATTTGCAATTTGGCATAACTACACTACATATTTATTCAGCTTCCTAACAGTGCACGGGCTCCACAGAAACGCGAGTAGAAATGCTGCATTGGTACGCATACTCTAACACAGGCAAGCAGTTCTCGACTGCACAGATGATATTACACCCCCTGTACTCTCCTCAGACCTGAAATGGTGGAAACGTTTGCTTTCCTATCACCTAAAATATAATCATTTTATCACAACTTTTTAAAATAGTAAATTGCAAGCAGGGAAAAAAATATCACATAAGCCCAGTATGGAATGTTTACGGTAGAAAAAATAATTACATATTAGTTGTTTTTTTTTTTTCAATGAACATGGGTGCATAAATCTGATAAGTTCACTTATGGGCTCTGTAAATGACTCTTTTCTTTAATTGCTTCAACTGGAAAATACTGTGCAGGTATAAACTGCAATTTTTACCATAGACTCAAACTTCTCACTCTGGCTGACTTTACATGTCAAACCTTTTGTGCACGTAGTTACAGGGAACATTTCAATCATTGTCAAGCGACCTGAGAGTTACATGAAGTGATTCAACGTAAATTTGCGTCCAACACATGCCGTAAATAAGCTACTTTAGACGTCAAGCCCTTTGAGGCTTGCGCAGCTTTGACACAATTAGCAACAATTTGTTTCTTCTGATTGTAATTCTCATTTCTCCCAATAGCATGGAGACACAAACTTGAATTAAACAGTAGCATAAAATAAGAACTGCTAGCTGCTCTTTGGCAAACGTGTGATGGAGGATGATCAACTCAGTTTTTGTCCGCAGTCTTGAAAAGTACTGAAAGCTTGAAAGACATGAAATCACCTCAGAAGTAGCCTGTTGAGCACAAAAGCCCTTACTCTTCATCAGCCTCTTGCATTTCAATACGAATTGAATTTTTTTAATGTACATTTCACATTTGTGTCTCGGATCAGAAAGAACGTGAACAACCAAAAGACATGAGACGGTGCTAATCACCTCACATGATTAATCGTAACATTAACATTAAACCACATTAAAATTAAAAAGATTTTAGAACATTAAGATTCAAGCAGTAAACTGGAATCAAGCACTTATCCTTGCGGTATAGCTGAAATTAATCTAATGGGGGGGGAAAAAGCTGAAACTAACTCGATTTATGAGGCAAATGTCAATATATTCTCTACAGGGCTTTTTACATTGCGCTTAACCCCGGGCTATCATGGTTCTAAACCACGCTTTTAACCCCAGGTAGAGGAACGTTTCACACTTGTAATTTAGAAGCGGCGTTAGCACCGCTGTTTACCTGGGGTTATGAAACCCTGTTCTGAAGCAGGGTTAGCACCTCACTGCTGTGCCAAACGTACAGTGTGAAGCAATGTGGCGACACCCAGTTAAGAAAGAAATTTTCTTCTCACTGATGCAAACGCACAAGATATTCTGTTATTTAAACCGGTTGCACGCTGTGTTTATCCAATCACGGTTGTTAACACTGCAAACATGCAAATAATGACATTAACGCAGGGTTTAGGAATGTACAGTGTGAAACGACAGATTATGAATACCCTGGATTGATTGTTAACCCCGGGTAAAGCATGAGCGATGTGAAACGTCAAACAAGATGTCCCAGGATTCCGTTTACCCGGGGCTCAGAATGACCCAGGGTTAACTATTTCAAGTGTGAAAATGCCTTATGTGCAGTGTGTGTTAGTGCGTTCTACCCCAACAACTGCTGAGAGCCGCAAAGCTGTCAACTTTCCAGCTAACAGGTGTCTTCCTAAATAAGTCAAACTTCTCGGCACTGCTCGGATTGCTTCCCATGATGTGCCTCTACTCTAACAGGCACCTAGAGGAGGTAAAAAACTAAATAAGCAGTGGTGATTTCACTGCCAGTGTCCACTTTAAAAAGAGTGAGACTACTCTGACTTGGCAGTCAGCCCAGGAAGGAAGAGAAGTGTGTAGCCAGCTGAGCTTCTCAAGTAACTAAATGCAGCCAGGTCCTACTCCCTGTGTAAGTGCACTACAGGGGATATGAAGGGATGGCCTCCACACGTTATGTAGTGCACTACATGTTTGGCCGTTTGGGATTCCACCATCGCCAAATGACCAAGTCAGCAAAGTGCATGAAGTGACTTGGCCAATTCAAAATCCACACACGGACATGACGTGTACTTAGGCCTACATCTCCACTACAACACTGCACAGTGACGAGCTCACCTACATACAGACGTGTAGAGCTGGCAGATGTCAGTCCTAATGTTAGCTACTTAGCCGAAAGACTAACATGGCTAGCTAAGATAATCGACGCTTAAAATCCTCGATGACTGTCGAGTTATCCGCTGTTGTGGCTACCAGTAGAGAAAGCATAAACTCAGTCAAGCTGCATCACGCAAGATGTAGCTAATATATCTAGCAAATTTAGCACCATGATTAGATGAAATAATCAGACAGCTAGCTAGCATCACATGCATGTGCTAGATAGCTAGCTAACTAGCACTGCTAGTTCAAGTCCAGCATTAATAAGTCAGTTTATAATTCACTAACGTTACTATTTGAAATACAACCAAGAGACAGAGATATAGATAGGTAACGCACTTTCTGAACACTGCATCAGGCTTTAGATTATTAGCAGACTGTAGTCACTAGCTGGTTTGCACGTCATGCTATCGCAAATTAGCCTAAAGTTAAATCAGTGCCGTGGTGACTTTTGTGCCGGCTGTACACAAGTACTTAGCCAGCTAGCTAGTTAGCTAACTACAACACATGTCTGCTGGCATTAGCCACTCTTAACGCTAGGCATACAACATATTAAATAGTAGTGCTGAGCAAAACAGGCGTTAATGTAGTCAAGGCTTGATACGAGTTAATCATTTAACCCTCGCTCCTTCGTGCGGCCTACGGCGGGGGTTTCTGGCTACACGGCTAGTAACATTAGCTACAGGTTTCCTGCCTACAGCTACACCGGCGTCACTCGACTCCTATGCGGTAGCCGCCCATAATTGAGCCCGCGGTTTGAGGGCCATGAAGCAACCATGCGGGGTAACAACATCTCGGCTAAACGATTTCAGTTCCTACATTTGGGGGGCCATACACCACTGAAATCAACCTAATACTCAGCTACGCTTTATTTTACAGCAAACCTGTGTACCCCAGCCTCGCTGTCTTACCTCTGCTTTTAACTGACAGCGATGAGTTTGGGTGCGAGTTGTCGCTCTTTGCGTATCCACAAGATGGCTGAGAAAGTGTCACATGACCACGCATTTCCTGAAAAATGCCCGGATGGGGAAAGCACTGACCACTGCACTTACAGCACCTGTCCGCCTCAGTAAGCAGCTTTTACATGAAGGATGGGTGAGACCCCTGATTCTCTTTCAATCCAGCACCAAGTAATAGCAAGAATATTATCGCGACACTTGTCTTGATGTTCATCACGGTACTGATACTTTGAAAAGTCCTCTTATGTATATAAAAGGTCACAATTTGCGATTTCTGCAGTAAGAATTTGTTATCAGGAGCATCAAGAATTATGGATATATAACATTCTTGTTCAATTATTCACTCCAAAAAAAAAAAAAAAGATAATGTTCACTTGAAAGCCAACTAAAAATGGAAAGATGTTCAGTCTGCTCAAATAAATGAATTCATTCATTCATTCATTCATTCATCTTCAGTATCTGCTTTATCCTAGTCAGGCTTATGGTGGATCGGGAGCCTATCCCAGGAACACTGGGCACGAGATGGGAATACACTCCATCTCAGGACACCATGCACACACTTTCACACCTAGGGGTAATCAGTTCACCTACTGGCAGTAGGTGTTGCCAACTGGGGGCAGTCGTGGCCGCCAACTGGGGGCAGTCGTGGCCGCCAACTGGGGGCAGTCGTGGCCTAATGGTTAGCGAGTCAGACTTGTAACCTAAAGGTGAACCTGAAGGTCATGGGTTTGAGTCTCAGGTCTGGCAGGGATTGTAGGTGGGGGGAGTGAATGACCAGCGCTCTCTTCCACCCTCAATATCACGACTGAGGTGAGACCCTTGAGCAAGGCACCAAAAAAAGGCTGCCCACTGCTCCGGGAGGGTGAGTCTGTGTGTGTGTTCACTGCTGTGTGTGTGCACTTGGATGGGTTAAATGCAGAGCACAAATTCCGAGTATGAGTCACCATACTTGGCTACACGTCATGTCACTTCACTTCACTTCACTTACTGGCATGTTTTTGGGAGCTGGGAGAAAAAGGGGAGAAAGGTCCGAGATCCTAAATAACCAAAAATGAATTGGTACAAAATACAGCTGGCCTACACACAATCTACCTTCCACACATATTTACCAAACTGAAGACAATGGCAAGTTACGGCACTTTCTTTATCTTCTTCCTCTTCCTCCACCACCTCCCCATCATCATCATCACCAGCATCGCCATCATCATCATCATCATCAAGCAAGTTGCCCACCTATGGTGTCTTTTCCCTCTTTCTCCATGTCTTCATGGTGTCCAGTATTCAGCAGTCAGCTTCTCCCTCCAACTTACAAACTGTCTGTAAATGAAGATTACATGATATTCTAAATAGGTCCTATTTTATGGCCTGAGTGGACAAGTAGCCAGGAAACATGATACAAGTTTTGGAGATATTTAAGGAGTAGCATCTTCTACGTACAACTGAGTGCAAATGGTTTGAACACATAGAAGGAAATTTATACCAATTACTGTGTTAGGTTTCACAAATGTTCATTCATTAGTACAGAAATGGTCTAGCTGTGCATGTTAAGAGTGAATAAGAACCTAACTAGGTTTGGTGTTTCATAAACAATTGTCATGGTGATGTATCCGGTTAAAAATATTGCACCACTGTTAATATAAATCCCAAGTTCAGTTCAGATAATGAACACTAGTACATGAAGCAACATGTGGAATCCATGCCAGAAAAATTCCTGCTGTTCTGATCGGCAAAGGAGGTACGGTTATTAATAAACTGGAAACTCTGCTTTTAATATATACACAAGTGTACACAAGTAATGAAGTGCTTTTTCAGGTCAGTTAGGTTCAACATTCACAACACATTTAGTCACTGCAGTTACACAACAGTTCCATTTTCACTTGCCATTTACACAAGTACAAGGTAAACTGATCCCATATAGCAGCCAGAATCCATCCATCTCAACATTACAAGTTAACATGTTAAGCAGCCACACTACAATGGCAGTAGTTCGCTGCGAGGCATAATAATTTACCCACTGTTGTTTAAATTAGTTATGAGATCATATTACCGAGATTATTCTGGACTTGGCGTTTGTGCTGCAGTATGCTAATTACTTGCTAATCACAATAAAAATCAATCAATCTAATGGCAGTTTTCATGGGTTTGATTTAAAACGGGAATATCAGATATTTTAACCTCACTCGATCATTGAATCTAACATTTATATATGTATAGCTGATTGAGACAAACAGCTTGCTGTTCTAAACATGTTCTTGCAGGTTATGTAGGCAAGGGCACCAGTAGGTTTCTCATACCAAGGATGTGGTTACATAGTTTAAAAGAAGAAGTGTTTTTATCTGACGCCACAGTCTGCTTTCAGGAAAGTGTCAGACACTCACATCAGAGCACATTTACATTGGTAAGATTTACTTTGTTAAAAAATATTCAATATTTAATATTCAGGCTGAAGTTAGAGTTTGCAACATTTGACAGGTAAAAGTAAATATAAAAGTCCATCATTTTTATTCATTGTTAGATTCAGTTGAATGATTTTTTATGTTCCTGTTTTTGTACTGAAAGTAGCACTTAAAAAATCTGGACAGACACCGTTGTTGTCTGAATTATACTTTCGCCACTAACATGTTTAACTACAAATAATCAGTCATTGTAGTTCAACAGATTTGGCACATAAGAATGATAGCAGTCAATTGAAATTGAAAGTAGTTTTGAATAATGTAAGCACTGGCAAATTAGATTGAAACATTTTAAAGAGCTAGATTTACTCCAGTACACGGGAGTACTTTTGAAACAGCCTTCTTCCTTAATACCTAAAATATCACAATAATGCAAGCAAAAAGAAAATTTAAAAAAATATATAAAAGGCAACGTACACAGAGTAGATTCCCTCATGCAACAATGTTTGCAGAGTAGAAATACAGATAAACTTTTTTTTTTTTAATCTGCAGATGCAGGTGGCATAGCTCGCTTAGGCGTAGACATAGATGCCTGTGAACAGGCGTTAATTGAGCGTAACAAAGGCTAATGCAGCAGCTTTGTGCCCTTTGAGAACATAACGTTTTCACTTATACCACAGTTTTGTCATAAGTACTAATGTAAGTAGTAAGATGTGTGATCCAGAAAGAGGAAGGCTGAGGTTATAACGCATGAGTAACACATGCTCTGTAAGTCATAAATAAGCCTGGACGTATTTTTGAACATTATTTGAGCAATCTATTTAAACTAAAATTATTTATGCTACCTGAGCACAACTTGTATATTTTTCTAGCAGAAAGCGCTGCGTTGTGCGTTTATGTGATATAGACTGTGTGAATTAAATCCGAGAAACTCAGGTATACCATTGAATGTGGCAAATGTTAGGCAATTAATTTCCCACAATACTGAGTCATTTTCACATGACGCTTATCACAATTCACTATCACCATTTTGGGCAAGGTAATGCTGACGGCTTAAAATAGCAGAGCTTAATTCATTTATTAAGTAATCATCAAAGATTTATTTGATGAAAAGTTTAAAAAGTGGGGGAAAAAAGTCAAATAATAAAAACAAAATTCAATACAAAAGCAAGTACCTGAAAGGCAATAGAGCTAAAATGAAATTAGAGATTCGTTTCATTTTTAAACACAGAAATTCCTTTGATTTTATTTTTAAATGACTTTATTACCATTTGACTTGTACAGAGTTTGTAACGGAGCTGATTTTAATTAATGGCAATTAAGATGGAGTTTATTATGTTTATTATGTAGTTATGCTATGGGAATTTATTAAATATTTAAATTGTATTACTCAATAAAATGCAATGTTATATTATCCGGAAAACCAAAAAAATCTCATTTGAGAGAAACAGCAACTAAAGATACAACTTTTTCAAATTAATCTGAATAAATGTGATTAAATTGAAACATATATTTAAACATATTGGATATAAGGTTTCAGCACATCACTGCACTGCTTCTTCCTCCGCAGAAACACGAAGCACAGCTCAAGTCATCGCTCATTATTGCTCATACTACTGTATAGTAATTAATATGTGTATGTGAGTAGGTGTATTAGAGATAAAGGTCAGAAGACTTTTATAAGCAAATGTTCTTTCCCCCAGAGTCACAATGAGCAACAATAGCAACTGTACATTTGAAGATGTGGACTCGCTTATACAGTCACTGGAGCTGGCCATCTACGTGCCCATCTTTGTGCTTGGCATCATCCTAAATGCTATTGCAGTTTGGGTGTTCTGCTTTTTTTTTGAAAAATGGACTGCATCCACCATCTGCATGATCAACTTGGCTGTAATGGATCTGCTCTTGCTGCTTCAGCTGCCCTTCAAGATGCACGCCACGAACAACCTGTGGTCAGCCAACAAAAAACATTTCTGCTCTTTCCTGGAAAGCCTGTACTTCATGGCCATGTATGGGAGCATCTACATCATCATGTGCATATCCATGGACCGCTACCTTGGCATATGCCACCCATTCCACGCCAAGCAACTACGTTCCAAGAAAAGTGCCCGGATTGTGTGTGTGGTAATTTGGGTGTTTGTGATCCTAGCGACTGTTCCAGTTTATACATTCCGTGAAGATGGAGATAAAGAATTCCACTGCTTCCATGGCTTTTCAAGTAAGGGATGGAACCCGGTGCTTATTGTGTGTCTGGAGGTGTTTGGCTTCCTGCTGCCTGCTCTCGTGCTAATATTTTGCTCAGTGCAGAGTATCCGTACCTTGCGTGATCCAAAGTTCACGACCACTCCTGACAGACAAGCTGGCGTCCGGATCATTTACAGCAGCCTGTGTGCCTTCCTGGTGCCCTTCACACCGTGCCATATTGCAGTCTTTCTCCAATACCTGGTGCGCAGCTCCACCATCTGTGAGTGTGACGCCAAGAGAAAGATCTCCCTGTTTTTACAGTTGTCTCTCAGCCTGGCCAACATAACATGCTGCCTGGATGCCATATTCTACTACTTTGTAGCCAAAGAGGTACGGGCGAGTAAGGACAGAATCAGGATGTCCATCACTAGGATTAGAAGTATAAGTGCCTCAGACACATAAGAAAGAAGAAAAAAAGTTTTTTGGTTGTTGATTGTCAAAACATAGTGATGCTTACTAAGGCTCATTATTGATACAGTTATCGGTTTACTATAATGTGCCTCAGAATCAGAAGAAAAATGGCCATTTTCCAAATATAACTTTTAAAAAAGAGGCTGCCGTGGGCCGTTTGGTCAGTTGTGGATGTTGTTAAGCTGAAGAAAGACTTTAATGCTGGATTAACAAAAGCAACCATGCTTATCAAGACACATTTACTCATTTTCAACTCCTCGATTTTATATATGGTATGCCTCAGATTTGTAAGATAGACGAGGGTTTCTAGGCTGAGTCACCTTGGCAGGCTGTCAGAGGTGGTTCTCACGCGATGGGAGCGTGCCGAGCTGAACAGAGATTTCAGAAATGAATTTTCACAAGTTTATGAGGTTTATCTAGACCAATTACTTACAGCACCATTTTGTTAAACTAATCAGTTTTATGTACTGTGTGTCAGAGGGACATGAAGTCCGTTCATGAGAGGTTCAATATATATTCAGAAATACATATTTAATTGGGGACAGGGCTGAGAGTCGCAGAGGATACCGCTACCAGCTTTCGTTAGTTGGGTGAAAGAGTGGGCACAGGCAGCATGCCTGACAGTTTCACTCTGCCTCAGACTTGTTTCTCTTTGTGCTACAATTCACACGCCTACTGTACATAGTATCCTATAGAAAAAGCATTATTTAAAAACAAAGCTCGTTATTTCTTATGTGTTTTTCTAACATAACTCTTTTATTCATTATTATTTTTTGAGGTGTAATATGGATGTTAAATACAGTATTAGGTACGGGTAATACTAAGCAGTAACAATCATTTTTTGTTTTGTTTCCTAAACAACCTGTTGGTCTATAACTTTGTAACCATTTTCTTTACTATTTTTGTTGCCTTATAATAAATTTCAGTGATCTTACCCTATAATGGTAACATTTATGGTGAAGTTTTTTGTTTTTTTTTTTTCCTTGAGCTCTTAGCAGCACTGGCAAATATTATTTTAAAACCCAGCAATCACATGGTCTTTAGGAAACTAAAACCCTAAAAGGACTGTATTTTCTGCCATGTTTATTTTAAAGAGCATAGATGGTGTGATTTACGTAAAGGACGTTCTGCCGAAATGTATTTCTGCTTTTGCTAGATAGAGGTTGACTATATAGCGTTTTCTCTGGAGAGTTACCATTAATTTGTAAACAGTCTGAGTCAAACCGAATAAAGACCATCTAAGAAAATATGTTCAGTGAGTGACTGGTGTAAGAGAAACCGTGCCTGCTTTTTTTTTTTTTGTATTGTTTTTTTTTTTTTTTTTTTTTTTTTTTTTTTTTTTTTTTTTTTTTTTTTTTTTTTTTTTTTTTTTTTTTTTTTTTTTTTTTTTTTTTTTTTTAATTGTTTATTAGATAAATTAGTTGTTTATCACACATTAGTTGTATTTTAATCTGCTTTCAATCCATGGTGTGATTTATTTCATACTAAATCGAATTACTCACTGTTATTTCAGAAATTGTGTATAGATTGTCTACAGAAGGGAAACTATGCGGGAAGAAAGAAAGTGACTGTTTTGCCGAAACTTAAAATTACAATTCAACCCCCTGACAATGTAATTCATTCTGCAAATAAGTGATCCTCAGTTTATAATACTGTGACACCAGCTCAAAATTTCATTCTTGATCATTATTCAAGATATTTCTAGTATAATCCACCATTTTTGAAGCATTAAAAATGTTTTTACTGCAGGATGTTTTTAGCCATAATGGTCACACATGGTAGCAAGCCACTTACCTCTTAAATTTATGTTAAATAGTGTTCTCTTTTTAAGTTGTCCCCAGTAACCTAACTGATAGTACTTTACTGAAGTACTTTATACAACAAATAAGGAGCATACCGAAGAAGCAGAAACAATAAACATACAGGAAGACCAAAGTCACTGAAGCTCATGCAGTGCGATGGTACATAACGCGGTTGTAGGATGTAATACTTAACCAGTAGCATGATTTTAACAAACAATTAACCCCAAGCCTAAAAAAAAGTTTTTTAAAAATATAAACTATGTTATACATACAACAGAGTTAGCTGTTAAATATGTGAGATCCCTGAAAAATTAAACTTGACAGTTAAACTAGACAGTTAAATCTTCTTTAAATGCGATGATGTATTCTGTTCCACGCTCATGTTCATGTATCTAAGGTCTTTCATTATGACTACATGGGAACATTAGCTTCATGCAACCATTCCAGTTCTGTTGCATGTCACTACACATCAAGGAAACTGTGGTGACCAGACCTGTCTGTTTTTACAAACTCATACCACAAACCGTGACCAGTTTGGAGGCATATACTGGCTGAGAGAGAGATCCATATACACACTTGCATACACATTCTCACCTGATCAAAGTCTGGACTTGGTCTAAAAACTGGATCTGGATGTCTGGTTCACCGTGAGTCTCAGTGGCTTATCACAGGTCGGTAATTTCATTGCTCTAGCCAAGCTTTTTGCAGTGTCTTACAGCTATTTCTATGCCATTCGCTACCATCATGGCTGATGATTTCACCTCTTTTTTTTTTTTAAGCCTTAGAGAAACAGGAAATTATAAGTCAGAAAAACAGTTCTGTAATACTTAGTAACAATTAATGGACCTGAACTACAATGAAGATTTTATTTTCATGAATAAAATTGCATATTTATTTTCTGATTTGTTTTATAAAACATATAAAAACATATAAAATTAGGGTTAAATAATTGCTATAAGTAACATTAGAAATGTATGGCCTAATTATCCATTCATCATACTGGAACAAATGTATTACTTTACATTTCGGTCTCCTCTGAAATGATTGGAACGGCAAGGCCAATTCTATCGTTTTTTGCTATGCTCTGAAGACATTTGGGTTTAAGATCAAAAAATGAATATGAGATGATAGATTAGAATTTCAGCTTTCATTTCCTGATATTTGCATCTAGATGTGTTACAAACTAGGCACGAGGCAGAACAAGGCACCTCTGGTGGCGGAACATCCAGTTTTTACATGACTAAAACTAAAACGCCCAATTTTTAGATGACCAAATTGGAACAGATAATCTTAAAATAAATGAAAGTAAACCATATCTCTTGCTTGGAGTAACTGCATCAACCTGGCAACCCACTGACATCACAGAAATGTTGCGTTCTTCTTTTGTGATGCTTTTCCAAGGTTGTAGTACAGCTTCTTTCAGTTGTTGTTTGTTTTGCGGGGTTTCTCCCGTCAGTCTCCTCTTCAGGACGTGAAATTCATGCTCAATTGGATTAAGGTCTGGTGAATGACTTGGCCAGTCTAAAACCTTCCACTTCTGTCCTCTGATGAAGTCCTTTGTTGTGTTGGCTGTGTGTTTTGGGTCATTGCCTTGCTGCATGATGAAGTTCCTCCCAATTACATTGGATGTATTTCTCTGTAAATTGGTGGACAGAATGTTTCTGTAGTTTCTCAGAATTTATTCTGCTGCTACCATCATCGGTTACATCATCAATAACGATTGGTGAGACATACTTTGGTCTTTCCATCACTTTGGTAGAGGTTACTCTTGGTTCCAGAGCTTCCAATCTGGCCTTCTGATTCTTACTGAAGATTTCTTCACAGCTCTCACAGAATTAAAAGAAGAATTAAATGGTTTTACACAAACACAAAACACATATATCCATGAATAGGTGGCATGGTGGTGCAGAGGGTGGTATTGCCCCCTCACAGCTCCAGGGTCTGCTGTTTGATCCTGAACTTAGGTTGCTGTCATGTTTTCCTTTGTTCACATGGCTTCCCTCTGGGTTCTTTGGTTTACTCTCATCAAAAAAAAAATGCCAGTAGGTGGCCCCTAGGCTTGACTAGGCTTGAGTATGTGGACTGGATTGGCAACCCATTCAGAGTGTATTCCCACTTTGTACCTCGGATAGGCTCCGGATCCACTGGTACCCCGACCAGGATCAAGCCCCAGACCAAGGATAAAGCAGTTGCTGAAGGTGAATGAAAAAATATCCATGACTTTTTTGCCAAAAGATGGCGCTAATTCATCATGGTTACATACTGTACGTTGCTCTTGTCTTACACTTGAACAATATTTTGTCCCTGTTTCCATGCTTAATAGTGGGATAAAAATAAAAAGGAACTTTCCTTAAAACCTAATAGAACATTTGCTTTCAGCTAAATTATTTGATAAAGGCATGGAAAGATATAAAAGTATTCACAGAGCACTTAGGTAGAAATCACTTAATGAATTGAATTTCTCTCTTAAGCTGATAGAATGCCTTAGCCTTTAACCCTAACAACTATTTGTTGCATTCTATTATCTACATAAGTTATTCATTTAATCTCAGCATGAGAACACACTTTTTGGTACCACTGAACAATTCTGAACACTCACAGACTAATCTCACATGCGATCTGCAGTTGGCCTTGTCTAGCAGCTACACATGCTGTTGTCTGCAAGTCTTCACATAATGAACAAAACCTCCCACAGCTTCCTGTGTCTGCAATCTGCAAGTACAAATTGAGAGAAATCAACGAAAGTTAACTTACACAAGTTAAGAGTGCATCTGCCATCTCTTATAGTCCGTCTTTGAATTCTTCGTTTTTAAAAAGTAACCTGCTGTAACCTGCTTCTTAACAGTAAAATATTTACTTGACAGTGTTTTAGCCAACTTGCTGGAGGTTTTTGTACCAGCCAGACATGTTTAAATACCTTGCAGATGTACCTAACAGTGGGGAGTATAAGCAATAAACCTGTTCAGAAATGTGGATAAAGCACTAGTCATTGGGAGTCTGGGATAATTATTTTGTCTTGCAATTTCCATAGAAAAAAACGTTTAATATCAAAGATATTGTAGTTTTGGGTTTAGGTAGTGGTACAAAATTCCTGTTCTTGTGTCTTGTCTGGTCTAATACATCTAATCTAACTTAAGTAAATTAATAAGTATTTACACTTGAGGCCAAAAGTTTACATAAACTTAGGCTGAAGACATTCAAACTAAATTTTTTTCAAACTCGACACATTTCATGTTACCATACATTTCCTGTCTTATACCCTTTTTTTTTTTTTTTTTTTTTTTTTTTTTTTTTTTTTTTTTTTTTTTTTTTTTTTATTTTTTTTTTTTTTTTTTTTTTTTTTTTTTTTTTTTTTTTTTTTTTTTTTTTTTTTTTTTTTTTTTTTTTTTTTTTTTTAGATTTTTCTATATTTTCTTTTTTTATGTCGGAACAGTTGTATAAAGCTTTTCACTGCAAGTCGTATTGTGTATGGTTATGCATGTGAAATAAAAGTTGAATTTTAAATTTATTGTATTTATTTTATTTCCATTAGAAGTAATTTCACAGTATTGTCTAAGAGACACATTTATTTGAGCTTTTATTTTCTATATCAGATTTTCAGTGAGTCAGACATTTATATCCACTTTGTTACTATATGGTGGCGTTGCCTTTTAATTGTTTGAACATAAATCAAACTCTTGGGGTGCCCTTCAAAAAGGTTCTCTCAATCCTTCGCTGGAATTTTTGCCCATTCCTTCTGACAGAACTGGAGTAACTCAGTCAGGTTTGTGGGTCTCCTTGCTTGGACATGCTTTTTCAGTTCAGTTCACAAATTTTCTGTGGGATTCAGCTCAGGGCTTTGTGAAGGCCACTCCAAAGCTTTCACTTCATTGTATTTAAGCCATTTTGTTACAAATTTTGAGGTATGTTGCTGGAAGATGCAGCAGCAGCCAAGTTTTAATTTTCTAGCTAATGTCTTGAAGTGTTACTTCAGTATTTCTAGATAATCCTCCTTATCTAGAAATACTCATGATGCCATCTATTTTCTGAAGTGCAGTCCCTTTTCCAGCAAAACACTCCAACAACATGATGCTACCACCCCCATGCTTCATAGTTGAGATGGTGATTGGCAGAATAAAATCCTCACACTTTTTCCTTCATATGTAGTGATGATCATTATGGCAAAATGGTCAATTTCTGTTTCCTCTGACCAGAGAACTGGCTTTTTTATGCTGGGCTTGGAGTAGGGCCTTCTTCCTTGCACAACAGCCTTTCTGGCCATGGCAATGTAGGAGTCTTAATGGTGTATATAGAGTATATACTTTGGTACCTGATTCCTGTGTTGTTGTCTTTTAAATGTGTGCCTCTTTCCTGAACAACACAGTGTCTATGTTGTCTCAAGATTTTTATATTTGCATATAATTATTGGTATAGATCCTTGTGGTACCTTCAGTTGTTTGGAAATTGCTCCTAAGGAAGAACCAGACCTGTAGAGGTCCACATTTTTTCCCTGAGGTCTTGACTGAGTTGCTTGGATCAAAGGAAAAAGGCACTCTCTCTGAAGGTAGGCCCTTTTACAGCCATATTACCTCTGATGTGAACAAAGAAGAGGCCCTAATTGACTTGCCAAAGGAAATGTAAGTAACATGAAATTAGATGTGAAAAACTGAGAGTGAATATCTTTAGCCTAGGTGTATGTAAACCTTTGGCCTCATCTGTAAATCCATTGTGAGCTCACCAAAGACATTTCCTAGGAATTTGTTTATGGTCTGGATAAAATTAGAAATCTTACTTGATTCTTACCCCTCATAAAACCTGTTACTTACCAATTCTGTCGTGTATGTCCTTAATCATTAATTTATGCTTTCTAAAAAATCTAGTATAGACTAGTACTAATCCATGTACAAAAGGTTTAAACTTCCTTCCTTCATCCAGGGGCAGTGAGAAACACTCCTTGTGGGCATGTGCACAAATACTGAGTACTTTCAAAGTCACGAATTGACCTGTGACATAGTAAATGCAATAAATACTGTCCACATACAGCCATCTTCTCTTACTTCTCCTTACCTGTGTGCATTTCGGACTACATGTGCATAAATCTAAAAGATGGTACAAAAGCAATGCAGCTCATCACCCTTGAGAACACTGTACTCACAGTTCAGCATGAAGATGGTTATCTACAAGTTATATACAAACTGTTCTTTCGCTCACTGTCACTCACCTCTCAGTCTATCATCAAGTGCGGTTTCCCCTTGGTGCTCTGAGTTCTACCATCTGACCAACCTCAGGCCTGTGGCTGGGTGGTGCAAGCATGGTTGTGTAGTTTTCCCTCACCATATTGTACTCCATCCGCACTGAATGGGTCTCCCCCAGCACTTTGGATCAGTTCCACAGTTCCCTGATTAGTGGGCCTGTGGATAAATCACACTAGATTGGTTGAGCAGTTTTCCTTCTTCATACTGTGTTCTACACCATTGAGCTTGCGAAGTCAGCTGGTATGCTAATATGCATACATGTGCTAGAGTGGATCTGCCTCCATCTCCCTGTATCTGCAAACAGGACCCTCATTTATCACCTGAGCAAAATTTTTAAAAATTTTATAAGGGATTCATTCAGCTTTCACATCCTCCACTGTCTGATGACTCGAGGAACTGTGACTCCATCCTAGTAGCGTGGGTTTTTTCCCAGAATAACACTCTTTATGGTTAGCCACTAAGTTTGGCTCTGAGTTATTGCTAAATTTAGGCTTTATCAGATTGCATGCATTGCTGGCAGGCTCCAAACAGTCTGGGACAGCCACCCTCAAAAGCGCTATGTTCATACTCACAATACCCAAGCACCGAATTCAAGCGCACTGATGTTCAGGTGAGGTCTTATGACGCTGCCTTGCCCATGATGTGAATAGGCAATTTGCTAATAAATTTACTGATTGCATTGGAGCAATCACTCTAATCCTCACCTATAAATTCGTCAATCACAGAGCTGATCAAACACCTAGGACAGCACCTAGGATGAAAGACAAGGGCTGCTGACAGGATGCTTTAAAAAATGGGGATTGCTCATTTACAGCAGACCAAAATGGCCGTGGGGATTTGTGCCCATTCAACCACAACAGCATTATTGAAATTGTGCACTAATGTGAGACAAGAAGGCCTGGTGCGCAGTCGGTGTTGCAATTTATCCCAAATGGTGTTCACTGGAGTTGAGGTCAGGGCTCTGTGAAGGTCATTGGAGTTCTTCCACACCAACCTTGGCAAACCATGCTGCTTTGTGGACATTGTCATACTGGAACAGATTTGGGCTCCTTAGATTTGTGATGGGAAATCATAATACTCCAGCATATAAAAACATTCTAGACAATTGTGCGCTTCCAACTTTGTGGCAACAGATTAGGGAAGGCCCACATATGGGTGTGATGGTCAGGTGTCCACATAGCTTTGGCAATATATTATAGTATGTAAAAGATGCTATCAGATGTTAATTATGATCTTCAGTCACAGACTCGGTCACATAGGTGAATCTTTGCAATGCACCTTTCATGCCCTCATTGCTCTGGAGCCCATTTTTTAGAGTTAGCGTTTAAGCATTCCAATTCAATGTCCTACCCTCTGGCCTCTGTCTAGGATGTTCACAAAATGCATACAAGTGGGTTTGTTTGTAGGAGGCATAAAGGTACTGCCATACTTGGACGATGAGTTCCAGTGTACCTCCACCAGGTCCACCACCCTGCTTGCACACATTACAGAGCTCAGTATTATGGTGAATTGGGAAAGATCCCTAGTAATAAAGCTGACCAGATGATTCATTTCTGCGATGCTAGATTCCTTGGGCATGCTGGCCACCCTCAGGTAATTTTAATATCAAACATCAGGATGGGGGAAAAGTGTGATCTCATTGACTTTAACCATGGCATGGCGTCCTATGAGTGGAGGATCTGTAGTTCCTGTTCTTCTGACAGGAGCGAAACCCAAAGAGAGGGGAGAGAGTTCAGCTTTCTGACAGCCTGGTGGCTGAAGCTGTTCTTCAGTCCTGTGGTTCGGGCCTGGAGGCTGCGAAATCTCCTCCCCGATGGCAGAAGACTGAAGAGGCCTTTCAAGGGGTGGGTGGGGTCCCCCGCTATGCTGAGCGGTGGGTGGGGTCCCCCGCTATGCTGAGCGGTGGGTGGGGTCCCCCGCTATGCTGAGTGGTGGGTGGGGTCCCCCGCTATGCTGAGTGCTTTCCGGGTTAACTGGGTGTTGTAAATGTCTGTGAGGGAAGGTAATGTGGCACTGATGATTTTTCCTGCTGCATTCATTATGCGTTGCAGTGTCTCCTGGTTTTGAGCAGTGCTGCTCCCAAACCACACAGTGATGCAGCTGGTCAGGATACTTTCAATGGTGCCATGGAAGAATGAGTACATGATGGGTGTCGGGACTCTGGCTCTTCTCAGTTTGCGGAGGAAATAGAGGCGTTGTTGTGCTTTCTTTGCCAGAGATGCAGTGTTGGTGGTCCAGGAGCGGTCCTCTGTTATGTGCACACCCAGAAACTTGGTGCTGCTCACCCTCTCCACAGCAGCACTGTTGATGATCAGAGGAGGGTGCTGGGTGTGTGCTCTCCGAAAGTCGACAACAATCTCCTGTTGTTGATTCATGTTCTGTTAAAGCCCACTTTATTACTACTAGATATTTCAGGAAGTATGTAAATGAATTGTCTACCTGAACACTGATGGTATGCACTGACTTTATTTTAATATAGTCAGATTCTTGCACCCGCTGCTTTAATAGTGGTGCGTGTGCAGTCTTATTACTATGAGATTATGGGATATGGGATTATGATTACTATGGGAAATCCTTAATAGGCTACAGACACATTATAAAACATTTAAGAGGTTAACAACAAATATTCTGTCAGTTACCTGCTATTTAATGGGGGAAAAAATGAGTATAAATTGTATAAGAATGGATTCCGTCTCATTCTGAAAACTCTAGCACACCTTAGAGATCCTTTTACAATACAAAAGGTAAGCTCCACAGGGCAGTGAACAGGGCAGTGGTGGCTCAACGGTTAAGGCTCTGGGTTACTGATCAGAAGGTTGGGGGTTCAGTATTTTGTTTACAGTGTTTTAGCAGCAATTTAGAAAGAAATGTGCAAGAATTGCAGATGTAGTGGAATGGTGTTCAGTTGAGTGTGTGCTTGTATGTGTGTCTGGGTTGGTATCAGTCCAGATTCTGGGTATTGAAGAGTCTGGTGGCTTGGGGGAAGAAACTGTTACACAGTTTATTAAAGCTTGGATTCCAGCCCCAGCACTGCCAAGCTGCCACTGTTGGCAAGGCCCTTAACCCTATATGCCCTATATGCGCAGCAGGCTCACGAGAAGATATCCAGGTGCTTATCAGTGCCCCTGGAATAATAGAACAAGTGGGTCTAATAGTAAGTTTGTTGGATTAACATCATTTGTTCACTGCTTATGTGATAATTAATTATGTAATTATCACTATATGTCAAATGTAAGGACATACAATCACACATGCATAATCCTAATTTGTCTGAGAAACAATGGCCCCATTTATTTTCAGTAGTTTATTGGGTAGTTGTTATTGTACAAGCAATATTTTACATTGAGGAAGGAGGTAATGGGGCATTTTTCAGAATCTTGATATTGATATAGCAATTGCCTCGTTGATGGCCTTGAACAGTGCATTTTTTTATGTCATAAAAAAAAGGCCTTTACTGATTCAAATGTGTATGAAGAAAACCTCATGCAAAGTGAAATGGATTTAGGCATTGACAGTACATCTGGAGAGATAATAGCCTTCATCACTTTACCCTAATGCAGTAATGAAATGGAGATGTTAAAAAAAAAAAGTCCAAGAAATCCAATATATAATGATAATGTATAACAGTACTTTTATAATGAAAACACACTTATAGTGAAAAGCCAAAGGAGAGCTAGGCAGGCATCTATTTAATTCATTTGTGGGAGTCATGTCAATTTTTCTATAAACTTTATTCACAAATATGTCACAAAGGGACAAAAACATAAGTTTATTAACTCATTACGAAAATGTCCAGTGTTAAAATATGAAATCCAAGATAAGAAAACTCTATTGCTTAAGTTACTTTGGGAAAAAAAAAAAATGAAAAGAATGTCTTAATTAAATAACAAGTAATTAACTCATACATTTCTAAAACATGAGGTATACTTTTTGGCATTAAGACAATTTTCGAAATCTGGATTTCTTATTTAACACAGGGAAACAGTAGTGAACAGGTTATCCATTCTACAGACCAACAAACAGACAAACAACCAAAGGAAATGAAGTCAGTGCATAGTGCATGCCACAGTCTCACACTAAAAAGATGTCAATACTGTCAGATAAATCATTTCAACGTGCTGACATTTCTCAGACCAGTCTGACATTTAGACCCCCTACCCATATTCAGTGAAAAAAAAATTATACATTTATGTTATGTAAATACCAATATATACAGATCAACATGTTTAACCAAGACAACAAGAATAGCCACCAAACTTAACACTAAGGCAGTTATTATTCAACTCGGGACATTAGGATCCTGGGAAAAAAAAAAAACAGTTATGATTGATCACAAACTAAATTTGGAAAAGAAAAAAATAAATAAATAAAAAAACACATGATGCCTTACACAGTATGTACAGAGTAGATGTGCTATAAAGTGCAATAAAAGCTAAACGCAGAGGAACAGGTTTTGGGATCTGCTCAGTCGAGTTGGGAAGATTCCGAGGCTGAAGTTTTAGGCCCGGTCGCAGATCAGCGTCTCCATCACGAATGTGTTCTCAAAGTGACGGATGCTGTGACAATTCCTGGTCTCTCGCTTGTCGATGCCTAGACAGGATGCACAAAGTCAGAAGTTAAAGGCCTGCAGAGAATATTAATTACATTAAACAAGGTTTTGTGCTTATAAGAAAGGTAGAACAGACAAAATGTGTATGTATATACAAAGGCAGATGAGAAATGCTAATGATGAACTGAACATGAGCTGACAAATCTGAATCCACAGCCAAATGTACTGTAAAAATTTTAGGGAATATTGTATTAGTATTAAGACCTAATTGGCAGAAACCCATTTAAACTTCCAGCGTTATTCAACGCTCGTGGCTCATTTTAGACAAAAGTATTTCAGGCCTACACATTCAGTACAAATGCTGTCTAGCCAAACGCGTCATTCTGTCACAGCGACATAATCTGTGAAAAGAAGGAGAATCCCCTATAAGCCAAACTCCTACACTTCATCGTTGCATCACTTCCTCCTCCCGTGCAGTACCCTACTTGGAGCTGGTTGGCGTACTCTCGGCTGGTGAATCATCCACACATGGATTAATCACGCAGTGGATCACAGTATTAGTGCATCCTACACACGCACGCGAGAACTACGTAGCACCAGCCTACACTAATATCAGGTCCAGGTTTCCTCCACTGCCACTATAGCGGAGGCAGACTATTTGTGACGTACAAGGTTTTGCAGGCTTACAAAATGACAGGGTTTAAAGGTACAATGAATAATCTTCTGGAGTTTCTCTCATGGCTGTCATGCTGGTCACAGCTGAGAAATAAAATAATCGCCAGGAAGCGTTGTCGTGTGGGCCAGCCCCCAGGGGCCAGTTTTACCTCGCTCAAGGACCATTCCGTGAGTTCAACAGTCCTAAGTGGGCATGTGCCACATACTGCAAAATATTAGCTATTAAGTAACAGTTTTCTTTTGTTAATATTTTTTAAACTTTTATTGAAATTCTGGAGGAGGTGTTGAATTCCCATTAAAGTATGCAACTAGAGAACAGCTGAATAATGGTCACTGAATGGTGACAGATAAAAAATGAAGGGAAAGAAAAACAAGAAACAAACAAAGAAAAGGTTGTGTGCATGAAAGGCAGGATAAGTAGCTGTACTCACGTCTGCGAGAGTTGCGGCGTTTCAGCCGGAAAGTCTCTTTGCCATAACACAGGCGGTGGATAAAGGGGCCGAGTTGACGCATGTTCTTCACCCGGCCTGTCACCATCATCTCTTCCTGAATCATGTAGGTCTGTGGCAGGTACATCCCCCTCTGCACAACACATACACAGCAATTAATCATTACAGAAAAGGACGAACTGCTGGGATTTCAGCAACAGGACTGTGTTCTGCTTTACTCATAACACACTCACTGAGGTTCATATATTTGTAAAATAAATGTACATCTATAATGGCCTAAAAGACTGACCTACATTGTTAGACCTAGAATTTGACCTCAATTTTCTTTCTTTCTATTTCGTACTAGGTCTCTCTGCATACAGAAATTAAGCCTTGTGCATTTTTTCCTCCCCCCCCCCCCCCCGTTTTTTTCTTAAAGCACAAAGCAGCATACTTTTCCTCAGCCTCACTTATCATAAAATGCCATATATGGAATATGATACAAGACATGACAGAAGGTGTGACTCAGTCAGAGAGAGACAGATTCAAGGTAAGAACATTTTATCTGATGTAAAAAAATAAATAAATAAATAAAAAATCAATTACCTTGACATTAATAAGTAGTTCCCACAGGTTCCTGGGAGGCATGACAATGGTGCTGTTGAGCTCAGCAACATAGCACTTATCCAACGCAATGTCGTGATATGCTGTGAGGCCCTGCGTAGGCGGGGGGGGGACAACAAATTAGCAACAACTAAATGAAAGTAACTAATACGGTCCTTTAGTTCTAGACATATCGATGCCTATATTATTCAGAGTTCAGAGTGTTCTCTCAAATTCTCTCAAGCAAGTGCTTCTTGGGATCAAACTGTTACTTTGCTAAAGCAAGAAACATGCTCTTTAATGGGAGATCGCTTTCGCTAAATTTTTTGTACCCTAAAAAAAAATGTCAGTGTTGTCACACATTTCTATGGCATTACACACTATATATACATATACACATATATATGTGTGTGTGTGTAAAAGAGGTAGAGTCGAAAAGGCTAGGAGATTCCCTCCATACCCGGTGGAAGTCGTGGATGATGTCAGCTGGATCGCTTCCTCCGAAGTTGGGCACAGGAACATTGATCTGCTCGTAGTTTTCTTCCAAGTGGATGCCGACATTCTCTTGCAGCTCCTGTCTCCCTAGCAACGGTGCGTACAGGGAGTCTTCATACATCACCCGACAGTGGAACAGGCTGTCCTCAGGGATCTGTGTGAAGAGCAAATTTGGAGCATGTCTTAAAAAAAGCACACACAAAGGACGAGATGGAAGACATAGCTAATGAATAATGAAAGGGAGTAAAAATTAAGGAGGATGACTGACAGGGCATATTACTCATCAGACACAGAATGTAGCCTAGATTTTGCTTGTCTTTGTGCGCTGTGCACAAAGAAAGCTTTCTCAGACAGACAATCCTACTGCTTATCAGTTACATTTCACTTAATGGTTTTAGAGCACTGTTTAATATTAAACATGACACTATCTTTGTTCATGTCTCACCTGAGGGGTGAAGTAGTAGCGATACACATAGACTGACACCATGATCAGGCCGGATATGAAGATCACCAGGCCGGGGATCAGACAGCAGAGGCCACTTACTGAAGACTTCTTGGGCCTGAGAGGGAGGACCAACTCATCCGGCTGGAAGAAAGAACAATCAATTGGGCTATTTTGCCTGCTGAGCAAGAATATTTCTGTCAAGCGAAATCTGACCGAACAGGAGCACCTCAAATGTCCTATACCCCCACAGGGACACGTTTAGGCGAACTGATCTCATGCAAAATTCAGAGGAGTATGATCATTTGAAGACTTAACAAACCAGTTTCTAACCCTAAACATAGCCATTCATATCTTCATGTACATCGTGGCTCATGCTTATGACTCTGATCACGAGACCATCGTTAGACCATGATGACGCCTCTCTAGCAACAAATCAGATAAGCGCTAGTAGCACATATTCTCTGTCTCTCTCTGTAATTTCTCTTTGTGAATGCCAAGGAATTAGTCACACCACATCTCAAGGAGTCAGGAGGTGTAAACGCCTCCAGTCTCTCAGGCAAGCCTGCCAAGGACGCCATTCTGGCTTCAGCCCACGCTGACTGTACTCACCATGGCAATGATATAGCAAGTCCACCAGACCTGCTGACAGAGCAAATGTGTGACGCAGCTGCGTTTTTTTAAGCCACATACTGTACTTCCTAGTTTATAGCTGTATAGACATTTCAGTGCAGGAGACAGAGGTCATTGACGATGGTCTTTGAAGGACATTCTGCATGGCCATGAGTGGGATGTTCATTCACTTCATTTTATGTAACTCTAAACTTATAATGTTCTAAATGAAGTGGAGAATTCATTCATGCTCTCAACCAATTATGAGAATCGGTTCTAAATATAATATCTGTTCTCTATTCGTTGGCATCCAGGCTTTGACTTCAGTATCTTGGCATCCTGAGGACGATTGTGAACAAAAGACATTAAATAAAAAAACTATTTTTACCTGGACGCATGCTGAATGTATGTTGTCTGTTTCACTTGAGTGCATTTATTCACCTATAGGGTGCTGTCTATGTTACGAACAAAAACCATCTACCAGTGTCAGAAAAAAACCTATTCCTGAATGATGTCACATGATCATTAGTCAATCTAGGAGACCAGATGCTACCAGTTCACCAGGGAATTTCAACAGCAGCACTTTCGTTCTCATCGTAATTTGAGCGATCTGACCCGAATGAATGAACTGATAGATAGATAGATAGATAGATAGATAGATAGATAGATAGGTATTCACTATACTAGTCACACATGTGTGCATTAAATTCAGCTAAATGTTAAATCTTAAATCCAGATCCACATACTAAATTGCATGCCAGAATAATACCCTACATCAATACAGGCTACTAGTAAGGCTTTTTTTTTTTAAGCCTATTTAAGCTTTAAGCTCTCTGTACATACTGACAATGATGTAATGGCAGTCTCAGCAGTGCTCTGAGGAATCTGCCTCATTCTCTCCAAGCTACAGAAATGCAGAATAACACTGTGTTCTGGATTTCGGTTTCCACACTTTAGCAATAAAGTGCACCATTACTGCAAATGTAAGCAGTGTTCTGGTCTGTAAACACCACCAGCTGTGTCTTTCTCTCATTATAGTGCTTATAATCTGGAATAATAAGCTATAATCATTATTGCAGTTGCTGTGGGGTTGAAATGTAGCCCGCATGACACATTGTTCATATTCCCCACTATTTATTACATTTATCCTTAAACTGCATTTAAACGAAAAACGATTTTAAAACACTTTCAGACAGCCAGTTCTCCGTTTTCATACAATTTAAGAATATAGTTACTAATAATGTCATTTAAAAAGAATATAAAACTGACTTTATTTCTAAAGAGAATAAACTCACCTGGGAGTAAGACATGATAATTTCCTCTTTCCCTCCATCCCTCTGCTTTTCAGGCTTCTGGACCGATACGGGCTGGAAGGAGATCTTCACCATTTTCTCCTTCTGTTCTGCTTCTCGCAGGTCTGTGTGTGTGTGTGTGTGTGTTTGAGAGAGAGAGAGAGAGAGCTGAGGAGAGGAGCTGATGCACCACAAGGCTGCGATGCGCTTGATGCGAGCCGCTGAACTGCGCGCGCTCTTAAAGGGAATTCCCGACTTCCGGTCTGCTTCAAAGTAAGAGTCGTCCAATCAGCGCACGCCGCCTATAAATACCAACGCCTATAAATATCAGTTTAGAGGAAGAGAGTGAAGAAGTCAGTTCAAGAAGTGTTGAAAAGTAGACTACTACAGAGTTGAGTAAAAATTGTTAAAAATAGTTTCGCTTGTCTTCATATATAAGAAATCAGTAATAAGTAAATACATTTTATTTATTAAAAAAACAAAAGAGGAAACAAATAAACAAAACAATATAAAACACTGATAAGAGGTTAAAATGTCAATTCATAAAAGTATGATTTAATCTTGATTTAAAAAGCATGATAAGAAATAAGAGCGCGCTCCTAATGTCCACAGTGCGGCTGGTCCTCAGCCTCGGCGCGGCCCCTGCAGTCCCCCACCGCCTCCAGGACCTAGACACAGAGTAACGGCACAGGAACTCAGAGGCGGACAGGAAGCTAGACTGTTACCAGCTTTAACAACAAACATCAAAACCTTAACTTGGATCCTGTAATGAACAGGAAGCCAGTGCAGGGACTCCAAAACCAAGCTGATGTAGTCTCATTTCTAATGTTCTCATTTCTTCTTTTCAAGGATGATTCAAAAATACAATGAATTACACCAATCTTAATGAGATTTTTTTGTTGTTTTTTTTTTTTTTAAAAAAAGCATGAATAACTTTTTATTCTAGTCCTGAAAAGAAAGCCATGACTTAATTTTAGAAATCAAGTTGATAACTATCTTAATTGAACAGATCTGATCATTTATGTTAATATTTATATCCTTTTATAATAAAGATGACCATAAGGAGGGACACTCAATTTCATTGTACAGTGTGCAATGACAATAAAGAATCTATCTATCTATCTATCTATCTATCTATCTATCTATCTATCTATCTATCTATCTAAATGCTACTCTTTAGCACAGAGCTGGTTTCCTGATCAAATCTGAGGTCCCAATTGAATAAAACATGAAGATTCTTCATCTGTGGTCTAAAGTTTTGTGCCAGTACTCCTAAGTTATTTAATAAAATATTTAATTTATTATTAGTTTTGGCAAGGCCAAAGACAACGAGATCTGATTTGTTGTCGTTTAACTAAAGAACATTGTTAGCCATGCAAGTCTTAACATCTCCAGTTCATGCACTGAGACAGTGTAGTGAGCACAGATCATTGGGTTTTAAAGGGAAAAAGAGCTGAGTGCTATCAGCATTATATTTCATTTTTTCAAATAATGTTTCCCAATGGCTTGTACAGTGACAAAAACAGTGACAAGCTTGTGATGGGGAAGTGGTAGCTCAGTGGTTAAGCTGTTGGACTTCTGATCGGAAGGTTGAGAGTTCAAGTCCCAGCACCACCAAGCTGCAAATGCTGAGACCTTGAGCAAGGCCCTCAACTGCTCAAATGAGACAATTGTGAGGATAAGGGTGTGTGCCACAAAAGGACAGGCCTTAATAGGTTCTGACATTCAACTCGAGAACATCCTAAGATGGAGGTATTGCCTAAAACAGTTCAGTGTGTTCCCTTGCAGGCCAATGCATTCATATTTATGCGTTGTTAAAATGTTCTCTGTTCGGGTACACGTTACTTCTGCTGCGTGCTGGGATGCCAGTGCCTGATATTGACGCCCTCGGCCCACTGAACCCATCCTGATGCTCTGCATGGTGCTTGGAGCTTTCTGCAATTGTGAATCACTCTCTGCTACTGGAAATGATCCCACATAGATACTCTAAATATTGGAGGTACCAAAAACAGACTCACCCACTTTCAATGGATAACTTCACCTGGATACTGTAGAATCGTACCCAAAGACTTCTACTGTAATCATAAAACACCCTGATGCTTAGAGTGCACATCCTTTCAGCACACTCAGTACTATTTAACTATATAGTATACAACTGGGGAAGAGTAATGATTTATAATCCCACTATCCGCTGTCACCCAGAAGAGGATAAGTTCCCGTTTGAGTCTGGCTCCTTTCAAGGTTTCTTCCTCATATCATCTCATTAAGCTGCTTTGTGACAATGTCTATTGCTAAAAGTGCTATAGAAATAAATATGAATTGAATTGCTTTGAAAATGCTCTACATGAGTTGTCTTCTATCATGAAGCCTTTATATAATATACAATATACACTCAGTTCCAGACTTTAAATACACCTATGTTGAACTTATTTTTTTTTTTTTTAACCACTAGACAGTTGTTGGCTGGTTATTTTGGTTGGTGGACTATTCTCAACCCAGGTATATTATAAATTATAAATTATATGTTGAAAATATATAATAAAAAAATCATTAACAGATTTTTTCAATCATTTTTTTCCAATCATTAACAAGATTCTTCCAACTTTTTAAGTAAGGATTAAAAAAAATGGTTTTATTCCTCTTGTACCACAGCAATTTTCCAATGATTACAATTTTAATGAATTAAACAGCACGTCATCCTTTTTATGCATTTAAGGTTGTAATTAATATTGTGGAACGACCACAAGGCAAGTCATTTCCTTGTGGAAATCACCTATAACAGCTATAAATAACAAATTTAGCAAAATAGCAAAATCTTTTTCTCTCTCTTTTGAAGTTAATAAGACCAAAAAAAAAGTAGCTTGCAATAAGCACATTAATACAAACCTTGTAGCTAGAACTATTATAGAAAATTAATCAACACCTTTTGACCAAACAGATTCAAGAATTCTACAGTGCTGTGGTGTAAATTGTACAAAGATTATTGTACAAAGGTGTGTGCTATTGTAATAATAATACTAATAATAATAATAATAATAATAATAATTATTATTATTATTATTATTACTAGTAGTATGTTGTAAGATCGCCATTATTTGTACATGTAGTTTCTTTTAAACCCATTTCCAAAGCCACAGGCCTTTCAGAAGCTGATTGCATTTGTGCTCACATTAGACCAGAGGCTGCTGTGTGCTCATGAGGACTTTTAATTTGAAATGCTCCTGAAATGGCTCTGCCTTCCGATGCTTATTTTAGGCTTTTACGATGAACGACGCACTCAGATTTGCATCAGCCTTCCGGAAGTCAAAAAATAACCTGACATGGCATTCTACTTATATGGAATTATTATAATTTATGACCGCTTTGACGGTGTGTGGGAATCCATGATCCTTAATCATTCATGTGATCAGAAAATTGGGGTTTTGAGCACTGGGATGAGTTGTGTATTTAAATGTAGGGTATTGGTTTAATGGCATATAATTATCCTTATGTTTGTGATGTGCTCGGGAAAATAGCATTCAGTTCCTTGTCATGATAAATATGATGGCTGATGGAAGCATAACCTAAACCAGGGTGTGCTGGGGTACAACTACATCATAGTGGCAGCTCAGTGATTAAGGCTCTGGGTTATTGAGTAGAAGGTTGGGGGGTTTAAGCCCCAGTACTACCAGGCTGCCCCTGTTGGGCCCTTGAGCAAGGCCCTTAACCCTCTTTGCTCTGGGGGTGCTGTATCATGTCTAATCCCAGATACCTAATAAGCTGGGATATGAAAAGAAATTCATATTGCTGTGTTGTAATGTATATGTGACAAATAAAGGTTTCTTCTTCTTCTAAGCAACCAAGCAGGAGCCACACCAGATTAGACTTGATTAATCAGTTCATCAGCTATCAGGTGTACCTCCAGTGTGGCTGTAATGAAAGTCTGCAGCCCCACTGGATGTTTGCGGATAAGACTGAAGACCCCTGATTTACACCACCCGTCGATCTGTCCATTTTCTGCACCGCTTATCCTACACAGGGTCACGGGGAGCCTGGAGCCTATCCCAGGGGACTCAGGGCACAAGGCAGGGACACCCTGGATGGGGTGCCAACCCATGGCAGGATATTATCACACACACACACACACACTCACACACTCACACACCCATTCACACACTATGGACAATTTAGAGATGCCAATCAGCCTACGACGCAAGTCTTTGGACTGGGGAGGAAACCGGAGTACCCCGAGGAAACCCCTGAACCACGGGGAGAACAGCAAACTCCACACACACAGGGCGGAGGCGGGATTCAAACCCCAATCCTGGAGGTTTATATATAAGATGAAAATGACTAGACGTTAGATTGCAGTTAGGATGGCATAGGTACCTGGGCTTTTCCTGGATTCGTTTTGTTAATTAGAGAACCACACACACTACTCTCACACTAAACAGTGAACTGTTTATTATAGTAGTGCACAGTTGTATGCTCAGTAACGTCCTGTGGTCCTGGACGTGTACGACATGGCAGTGGATTCATCATAAATTAGCATCTTCATAACACTTGTTAATCTTCAAGACACCCTGTTCATCTAATTACGTCAGCATAATAATTAGGCTTCTTACGTCATAGCCTATATAAAAATAGGCTGTCCTCCAAAGCTGCGTAAGTGGGACTCCTGACATGAAAACAAAAACATACACGGAGTGTCCAGCAGAGGGCGAGCCTTTCACCCTTTAGAAAGATAATACTAATACTACTACTACAAATAATATTAATAACAATAATAACAATAATAATAATAAATCCCTTATTGTCAAGTGGAAAGTCTGGGGTTAGTCTGAGAGGCATTTAGATAGCAAATCATTCAAAACACTATTAATATTCCAAGTCAATTAAACCGTTTTATGAATTAATTTCATTGCAGTTATTAATTAATTGCAGATAAACACACGGATGGTGCATTAAAGGTGATAAAACAGAAACAGCTAACTCTCATTTTGACTGGGGTTTATTAATGCTCTGTTCTGATTGGCCATTCACAAAGTCATTCAGTACAGATGTTTGTAACTTGCAAATCATTAACAAACTTATTTTAACCAATAAAAAAAAAAACAATATCCAACATCATCACTGGTTATCATCCTCTATTATTATTAGTAGTAGCAGTAGTAGTAGTAGTTTATTGTTGTTGCTGTTGTTGTTGTTGTTGTTGTTGTTGTTGTTGTTGTTGTTGGATTTACTCAAACGCTGGCCTGTAGGACTGAACAGAGTGCTGATCTGGGACAGGGAAAGGGAATGCTTCTCCTCCAGTACACACGTTTCAGGGTGGGTTGGTTTTCGAAGGCGAGACAAAGGCGCTGCAGATGATTGGCTCTCTTTATGCGCGAGCTCGCCGTCAGCTCTCTCGCGCAGTCCGCGCTCCATTCACATGTAAATCAGGCTCCATAAATGCAGCCCTTGGTCGCCCACTTTTGCACAATACCCGCCTCGCTTGTTAGCACCGTGTGTAGACCTTTGTCTCAGACTGCGCTCGCCGGCCATCTGCCCTCCATTCAGCAGTCGTAACGGCACTGCGTGCTTGTTTGGAGCGCTCTCTCTCTCTCTCTCTCCCTGTGGCTCTCTGGATATCGGAAACACAGCAACATGGCCCCTGCCTCCCGCAATGGCAAGAGTGAGGATGACTACTATGGGATCAAAGGAGACAGAAAGGTACTGTGCGCTCTTCCCATCATGCCTGGCTCTGCTGGTCTTTGCAGCAATGCTTATGCTATGTAATATCGCATCTGTGCAGACGAGAAAGCCGCTGGTGGAGAAAAAGAGGCGCGCCCGCATTAATGAAAGTTTGCAGGAGCTGCGCGTGCTACTGAGCGACTCAGACGTAAGTTGCGTTCATCACTTTTCCGGGTCTGACGCCTACACTACACACACGATGACAGCTCGTTTTCTGCAGAAGCAGCACGCATAATCACTCTTAACACTCTTTGTGTCATCTTTAGGCTCAGACAAAGATGGAGAACGCTGAAGTCCTGGAGATGACCGTGAAGCACGTGGAAAGTATTCTTCAAAACAGAGCGAAAGGTGAGCTCGGCGTGCGCGTGCACCAGCTGCCAGTGCACGTTCAACCCTTAAAGCGTAAAATGGGTCCACTCTGGGATTCCCATCCTCATGTGTTTTGTCTTTACTCCAGCAGCTGACAGCATGAATCGCGAGGCGAGTGAGCGCTTCGCCGCCGGTTACATCCAGTGCATGCATGAGGTGCACACGTTCGTCTCCAGCTGCCCCGGCATCGACGCCACCATCGCGGCGGATCTGCTCAACCATCTGCTGGAGTGTATGCCTCTGAACGACGAGGATCGCTTCCAGGATCTGCTTTGTGATTTGATGGGAGAGTGTGGGAACGCTGCGGCTTGGCCGGGGGACGGGATGTACGCCGTGCTCTCCCCACGCGAAGCCAGCGCCACCGGCAGACCTTCAGCTCTCTCCCCGTCCCCGTCCAGCACCTCGAGCGACGACCTGTGCTCGGACACCGACGAGACCGACACCGAGCACAGTCACGTGGACAGCCAGGACGCTCAGGATAACCTGCCCACTGTGTTCTACTCTAAATCTGTATGGAGGCCCTGGTAGACCTGGACACATGCCTTAAACATAGCAGTGAGATGTATGCAACAGAACGTGTGTAGCTGTTAGTGCGCAGGCTATTGTGTAGTTCAGAAAGACTGGACATGTGTGAGATTTTAGCTGGGAATGAGAAGTGTCTGTAACAGTTCTGAAAAGCTCTTCATGGTGAAACAGCCTTGTATCAACCTAACAACACTGCAACATCAGCATCTTTGTAGCCTATTTAAATGTTTTTGTATAAGCTAAATTAAGACACTGATCTGATGAGTATTTCTAGGAAGTGCTTATCTGTATCTTATTATTGTAGACAGAAATGTAAATATTTCATTGTTGCTGTAGATATATTGATGACGTGTGCGTTTTCTTCATTAAAAACATCAACACTCATCTCTTCCTTTTTTAATTTATTCATTCATTATTTTTATTTGTTTATTAATTTATTTATTTTTTGTCTTGTGGGACACTTTTCATTTTACAACCAAGTGTACATGTGGTAAACTACTGCAGCAGGGACACCTCATGACAGAACCGGGGTCGCTGTAATTAAACATCATCAAACTTCACACTCTAGCTGGCCGCTATTGAATTTAATGAGCAGGCTTCTTGGACAGGAAAAAAAATTAACAATTGAAATAAGCAGAGGTCAAGAGCACTGTGGGGGGGGGGTATCTTTCCCACACTTTGCTTATGCAGGCTGAAGGTGAGAAAGCACTCTTTGGAGTTCGTAGCAAACCCCACACCTCTGATGGTCGGTAATCCGGAGCTGACAAACCCAGCTGTCATTCTTTCAGAGCCTTTTGGAGCTTGACCAGCTCACACATTATAAAGTGCTGTGGTTCTGGATATTACAGGGTTGGAGGAAATACAAGTATACGCTACAGTGGGCTACATCCAACATGTACTGCACTAAACAGTAGCTGCATGGCCAAATATTTGAACAAGGTATTTGTATGGTAGCAAGCTGCCTGTCAGATATAGGCTATCAAAACTCTTCATCAGTCTCATTCTTGAGATAAATTAGGATAAATGCTTTCTTGAGACTACCATATTTTCTGCCAAGATCCTTTTCAGAGTGTCATCTTACATTACACGACATTAGCTACATCTCACTCTGGGTAAGGCCTACAACTAAGGCCTTCACTCAACTTCATATCACTTTGGCTGAGTTTAGGTCTGTAAAATGGATAAGCCTGCATAACTGAAGAGGCTTAAACAAGACATGAGCCTTTATCTCTCCATTATAGTGCTGAATAAATATGTGAAACAAGCCAAGTTGAGCACAGAGGTACAACTAACTCACAAAATGTCAGAGGCCTACTTCGGAATTCATGTTTTTAAAAGGGGCTGACGTAGCACTAGATAAAGGTAGGCAACCGTTTTGGGCCCCAGAAGCCAAGGGCCCCCCTAAAAATGCAGATTATATATATTTTTAATTATTAATGTTAAATAACAGGCCACATTCCTATATTTTGCCTATACTAACCTTTAAGGCATTATCAAATGTTAAAGTACAAAAAAAAGCCTTTTTGATTTCTAAATAATCTCAGATACTGAAAGTTAACCATTTCAGCTATAAAAAAAAAACTCTGTTCAGCTCTGTGGCATCACTGATATGGCAGCTACAGGGACGGGAAGCTGAGAAGGCTAAATATTGGACTGGCTTAGTCACAACTGTCCCACATTAGGAAATGCAGACTGTCTGACACAACACGGCACTAAGAGTACTGATATGTCTACCATTTCTTTTAAGAGTGTGCTATGTGCATTTTCTGGTTTGGATTGATTAGGACACATCCTGGGGATTTCAGAGTGCTAGCCTACTGCGTGTGGATTTAATGTATTGGCTTTTATATGGCAGTAAAGCCTAGTCCAGCAACCTGAACTGCAAAAATGTCCCACATTAGGCTAATTCAGCCCAGTGTATGATTCTGAAGAACTAACATCAGGGCCTACTCGCATATTAATTGGGTAACAGTGTGTAGTTACTTGATGATCTGGGCCGCGTATTAATCTTTTTCAAATCCACATTTGTTGCGAGCGTGGAGGAAAGCTGCTCCTGTGATCAGGCGCGTTCTTGTGGCGTCTGGGAGGTGCCGACTCGAGGGGCGTCCGGACTTTAACACCTCGCGCTCAGATCGGCGGAGGTGTGAACGGCTCTCACGGCGCGTTCATCAAAGGCACCTCCATCCTCTGCACGTCGCGGCCAGGTCCTGCGAGAGCTTCAAGGGCCACTAAAACACAAGAGAGGCTGTACACCGGAACAGCGTTGCCATAAAAACTACCAGGAAATGTCTTTCGAGCTAGAAAGAAACAACACAACACAACACAACGCGTTTCATTTGGAGCATATGGCACCGAAATGGCTCCAGTTACACAGACGCTTCCAACGGTCACCTCCGAGAACAGATTAGACTTCATCTGATTTAATCTGACTCACAGCTCATGGAGTCTACTGTCCACAGAAAACGCGAGCATCTCCTTAACAAAGTCAAACAATGACATTTTTTTTTTTATCTCAGTCTCCTCTATTTTAAATCACTTATTAGCTCTTTAACCCTCTCCCTGCTAGTTTTGTTGTTTGTTTGTTTGTTGTTTGTTTGTTGTACTGTATGTGTCTTGATTTCATTGTACTGTGATTCTCATTTGTGAACTGTACTTTGGCTTTGGCAAGGTGCTATATAAATTACAATGCACAAAAATCAAAACTCCAATCAAAACCCTGAAGCATGTTTTTTCCCTAAAAAATAACATTTTATTTTTTTTA
>CM040995.1:10962025-10985240 GCA_022985145.1 Pangasius djambal | reverse complement strand
AAAAAAAAAAAAAAAAAAAAAAAAGACTTTGGGATCTTGGCTGGCTCACATCGTAAAAAGTGCTGTGGTTATTACAGGTAAGGGCACCTAATAAGGACATAAAGTGTTAATTACTTAATATGAATTGAATATTAATATATTCAATTGCTATTTAGTACAGTAAGAAGCTGTTTTGGACATATCCAATGTCAAAACCTAACAGGTACATTTTTCCTTCAGAACTCTTTCCATCAGTCTCTTTCCTGGGAAAAGGGATTAAAACCTTTTGTGATCCCTGTACCACAATTGTCTGTAAACCGATCTCTCTATAATCTTCTTCAATGTACTAGCTTATACAACAACTTATATAAAATATATTAATCTATTTTCATTGCGCTGCTTCTGGGATTCTCAGGTTCAGGGTTTAATGAGGCAGTATAAAGCTTGGTCTTTAGGATTTAGCTGGCTTTGGTTTCTCCTGTCCAATGTCTCGGCATTTATACAGCGTAATAGCTGATGATGGGATATATATTTTCTGTTAATTGTTAAAATTAAACTCATATTTCTATATCCAGCAGAAATTGACCTTCTTTTTCCATACAAGTTACTACAGTAGCTGTTGAGGTATTCGAGGACATTTGTAGGGCAACATTATACACAAAATATGACATATGAGTGATTTTCAAGATCCACATAAATATCTTAAATAACAACCATTTGTAGGAGAAATTTCAAGAAACAAAAATAATTTTCAGTCACAAGGACATTGTCTTAGAACATCTTGGAGTCTAGGAATTTCACTGACAGACATCTGCAACTTCACACACACATCCACACACTCATATACACCCACACACACATACACACACACACACATACACAAACATGCACAGAGACCTCAGAGAACTTCACAAAGCTCCTCAAAAGCAATGCTCCTCACATCTAAACACAAACTATGGAAATATTTTTTTTTAAACATATACACAAACTTCCTGTCTCAGATCAGCACTCTGTGTGTGTGTGTGTGTGTGTGTGTGTGTGTGTACAAGCTCTTCATTGCGCCTGGTCATGAGGGGGGGCTGTGACATCACTGACTTCAGACTCTCCCATGTGCAGGTCTGGGAGCTCCTCTTCAACCAGCGCCTCTGTGACTCCTTTACAGCCGACACACGCCTTCACAACATGCAACACATAACACACATTTAGCTTAGGTTAGGATTTATAACATCAAATGATATTACTAAAGCTGAATCTCTTGAATCCAGAGATGACTGCCTGAGCTTAGCTAATTTATACATTTCACACATAATTATCAAAAAAAAACCTTAATCTTTTTTTTTTTTTGCTCCTGAGTAGTGCAACAGAAAATCGCCTTATAGTTGGAAGCACAAGAGAGCAAAGTTGGCTTTAAAAATTCTAACAGGTATTACGTGTTTACAACTAAATGCCATATGTTTCTTAGAAATGGGATTAATATAATGCTTTATTGATTTGCCAGTCATCTTTTACAATAATTTATATCTAGCCAAACAAACCTGCATCTTTACAGATGTCTATGGCAATGCTTAAAACTTATACTGATGCAGGGATGAAAGGCTCTTGCGCATTTAAGTGCTAAAGTGTGGTCCTCATTTTGGAACCATGGGTTTAAAAAGAAAGGATGTGTTTTTGAACCAAGGTGTGGACATCAGAGCTTCCAAAAACAATATTTTAATTTATAGTAGATCAACTTTCTTAACTGAGACTAAGGAAATATTAACCGTTTTCTATTTTACAAAACTACTTGTCAGCTTGCATAATTGTGAGAAGTGTTTTAATCTTAGTTAAATTAAATATATTGGCTTTACTTTTGGTCACTTAGTTGATGCTTTTTGGACTAGATGTAAAATGCCCATCTGGCTGTGTGTGAAGGGCTTTTTCTTTGTGTTCACCTCAATGTTAATGGCTTTGGGTAGACTTCCTCCTCTCACCCAGGGGTGAACCTCAGCCAGCTCCCTCTTCTGCTCCTCAGAAAACCGTGGCTGACTCTTCTGCATCTGCCTCAGTTTCTCCAAGTCGTCCTGCAACACTTGCTGGATGTCGCTAAAGAGACAGAAACACAGGCACAAAAATTCATGAACATACATAGAAACATTTTATTACAACTGAACATCAGATAATCATAATATTACATTTGGGAGTATTTCTATCAAAACTGTTTGAGACCAAACATGTTCTGATATCCGTAGATGGTTACATAATCCCTACATGTTTCACACCAGTGCCAGAATCCACTGAGAACTCCACCTCCCAGACTGTACCACAGCATACAAACATGGCCGCCACGGACTACAATCCCCAACACCTCTCCCCACCAGCACGTTCACACTCACCTGAATACTGATGAGAGACACCTGTTCCCAATCACACACACCCTATATAAACACAGACTCTGACAAAGAAACTTTGTGAATTAACGCTCAGTGTACGTTGACCTAACTTAGTAAGCCTTTGTTTACGTGTTTAGATATTCTGTTTTTTTAATCTCATTGTGCTTCCTGGTTTTTGCATTTTGGATTTTTTTTTGCCTGTGATTTACTGTTTGCTGATCGCCTGACCTTCTGTCTGTCTCTGTTCACGATATTGCTTCACGTTTTGGATTTGTCTGCCTGTTTTTTCAATAAAACTCTGTACTGCAATTGCATCCGTCTACAACTCCGTCGCATGGAAACATGATGTGATAACTGTAGGTGGGGAAACGTTAGAGATGCTAATGCCACAGGATGGATACAAGTTCGCTTCAGGAAATGTATTTAATGTAACATTTTTAAAAACATAAATAAACAACAAAGTATTATATTAGCATCAAAGACATATTAAAATATCATTTTACTTAACACTGTTCAAGATGAGCAAAGTACATGATGCTCTGTACAGAATACTGATGTCATACTGATGAGACAGGGGATGGTTTTTCCATTTTCTTTAAAACTACTGGTGCAAATTATATCAATAAAAATGCACTTTGGGTGGTGGGTAAATCTGACATAGCCCAGACATCACAGCCTGTATATAAACAGGCATTCCTGTAATATCTACTGTAATGCATAAAATGCTAATAACATTCTCCTATGTTACCTGTGAAACTTTGTTTCCCTCGTTTCTACAGTCCACTGTGGACGTTTTTTATTATTATTATTTTTTAACCACAGTCATGGTGTCAGGATGCATGTACGTACACAAATACAGGTATTCAATGCTTTATTAAGAATGGAAAACAAAACAGAGACATAATCCAGGGCAATATCAAGATTCAGGCAAAGGTCAGGCAGTGAACAAACAATGTGAACTAAGGCAGGCAAGAACAAGGCGAGAAAATCAGAAATTAGATCAAAACCAGAAAGGCAATCATTGAACAATGGCTTGGTATAGACTGGTACAGAAACACAGAGCGTATACTTCGCAGTGAGTGAGTGAAGTGAGAGTCATTAAATACTGTGAGTGTGTGTTTGAGTCCAGGTGTATGAGTGTTGTAGTCCTTGGTGGCCATGTTTGTAGACCACACTCTTGTCTGGGAATTGTAGTTAGACGCTGATTGAATGACAGAACCCCCCTCCGAAGCACTATCTCTTGGAGTGAGCTTTCTTCTAGGCTCCCCCCAGGCCTTGGACCTGGGCAATTAGGGTGGTGTGCGATGTCTAGGGGCACTGGGGTGTGGAGGAGGAATGCCTTCTGTGAGGGGACTGGTTTAAGGTGGAAGACATGAAAGGAAGGGGCTAGATGGCTGTGGTGTCGTAGATCCAGCTTGTACTTAATGTTGTTTATGTGTTTGAGAATTTTGTATGGGCCAATATAGCGATGTGTCTGCTTTTTGCATCCTTCAGTGACCCATAGGTCTCTGGTGGAGAGCCATATCCGATCACCTGGTTCATAGTTGGATGTCTCTCCACACCATCTGTCTGCAAATTTCTTGGTGACTTCTGCTGCTTGGCTGTTGGTGAGCCCATTCTCACACCTGCTCACTCCCTGGAACCAGCTGTCCATAGCGGGTGAGTTGGCGTTCCACGGGAACAGAGGTGGTGGATAACCCAGGCCGCACTGGAAAGGTGAGAGTTAGGTTGCTGAATGCTTGAGGGAATTCTGTGTGTATCCTGCCCATAGGAGGAATTGTGCTCAGTCCTCCTGGTTGTCGGCACAGAAGGCCCACAGGAAATGCTCCTGGTTGTCCCTCTCTACTTGGTTGTTACCTTAGGAGTGGTAGTCTGATGTCAGAATTACAGAGACGTCCAGTTTTTCCATGATCCCCCCCTACCCACTCGAGACATGAATTGGGCCCCCCGGTCACTCATTATGTCTTCAGGGAAACCGGTCCACGATCAGCATGATGACTGTTTTTCTCTGCGATGTAGGAAAATCAGTTACGAAGTCTACGGCTAAGTGTGACCATGGTTCTTTGGGGTGAAGGAAGTGGGAGGAGCTTGCCTGCTGGCAGGGTGCAAGGTACGTTCGCTGTTGCACAGACTGAGCAGGATGAGATAAGTCTATGGATGAGATAAGTCTATGTCACCTGTACTACTATGAAGTAGTTGGTGTGTCGTGTGGCAGGTGTGAGCCCTCAATTTGTCCAGTATGGGAGTTAGCACAAACTTATCCTCACTGGGCACTGAGTGGGGATCCTCACCTCCTGAACACCCTTGAACTCCCTGTCAATGTCCCAAGTGAGAGCTCCTACAAAATGTGATTTGGGCAAGATGCACTCCTCCAAGTGTTCCCAAGAGGGTTTTGGATACATGCGGGAGAAGGAGCCTGCTTTGGTGTTCTTGGACTGTGGAACAAAGAACAGGACCCAGAGTGCCTGACGAAAGTTCAATCTCTTGGCTGACTTGATGTACAATAAGTTCTTGTGATCCATGTAAATCTTTAATGGGTGGAGAGCCATTTTTCCTGGACTAGTTTAACAGCAAGGAGCTCCCTGTTTCTGATGTCGTAGTTTCTCTCAGCAGGGGACAGTTTCCTAGAAAAGAAGGCCACTGAGTGGAGCTTGGGCTTTTCTTCTGACTGCTGTGAGAGGATGGCCCTGACACCCTTGGAGGGATTGGGGTGTTTTAATATGGACACTGTGGTGAAAGCTTCCTTGAGTTGCGAGAATGCTTGGTCTGCTGAGGGGTTCCACTGCAACATTTTGATTCCCTTTTTTAACAGGGCGATTGGTGGAGATACTATACTGCTGAAGCCCCGGATGAAGCATTAATAGAAGTTGGCGAAGCCCAAAAACACAGTAACTCCTTAACTGTAGTGGACACCGGCCAGTTTGTTATCGCTGCAACCTTGTCCTGGTCTATGAGCACCCCCTCTGGCCCTATGATGTAGCCCAGGAAAGCCACCTTGTGCACATAGAGCTGATGTTTGAGAAGTTGAGATACTACCTTCTTGACATGCTGGATGTGCGTGGCCTTGTCGGGAGAGTATATCAGTATTTCATCAATGTAAGCTATGAAGAAGTTTCCCCAACATCTCCTGCAAGAAATCACTAAGCCCATACAGCATTACGCAGTACTGAAAGTGGCAAGAGGTGGTGCTGAAGGCTGTCTTCCACTCGTCTCCTTCATGGATACGCACAAGGTTGTAGGTGCTTCATGGATCGAATTTCTTGAACATCTTGGCTTCTCGTCGTTGCTCCAGAGCTGCTGGGACCAGAGGCAGGGGATAATGATACTTCATGGTGAATTGATTCACTTGAGCCCACGGTAATCGATACATGGCCGTGGGCCGCCCCCATTTTTCTCCATGAAGAAAAAACTTGCTGATGCTTTCAATGGAGGCCATATTGACTGAAGGAGTGAAGAGACAGTTGGCATGGCATTGTGCGGACCAGTGTGTGATTTCTCATGCCTTACAAGAGATCTGGGGGTCGTGGGTCTGCATCCACAGGAAACCCAGCACCACCAGGAACTAGGTTGTGATGGTGTTGAGGAGAGAGATGACAGAGAGTGATAGGTCTGGTACAGTGGGTGAATGACCCCCCACTTCTCAGTGTGGGTACAGTCGATGAAATTCCCAGCTGCGCCGGGGACGATCAGCTCTAAAACAGAAGAAGTATTTCTTGAGTGCACAATCTGAACTGTCAGAACAAAATTAGGGTGAGAAAGGAAATTGACTGGACTCACCATGGAGGAGCGAGATTTGGAGGATGCTCGCCCAGGAGAGGAATATGTAACCTCACTTCATGAGGAGCACTGCGCCACCTGGTGTTGAGGACTGCTACAGTAGTATCATAGTCTCTCCTTTCGACGCCTTTGGCATTCCACATCTTTGAGCTTTATCTAGCCGAGTTGCATAAGTTCTATGACTTTGATTTCTGCGACACGAGTGACGGTCGCCTTCGCAACTCTTCTATTCTGGATCAGGGCATCTAGACGAATGGACATGTCAATCAAAGGGTTGAGAGAAACTTGGTCATTGCAGCATGCCAATTTGTTGAGTAACTCCTAGTTTAGCCCTTGACAATAGGTGACACTGAGCGCTGGCTCATTCCAGCCGCTACCTGCTGCTAACGTGAGGATACTGAGAACATATTCAGCAGCGCTCTGGGTACCTTGTATAAGGGTGAGGAGTCACTCCAGTCTCCTTGCCCTCATGATAATGGTTAAACAACTGCTGGAAAAGCTGTAGGAAGCTATCATAGGAGACTGTGCTCTCCGCCTTGGGTCCAAATGGCTGTGTCCTATGTTAGCGCCTTGGAAAACTGGGCGATTTTGGTATGGTCTGGGACCCCCTCTTGGCCAGCAAAGTAAAGTGAACACTGAAGCATGAAACCTTCGCAGCCAGCAGAGTAGCTGGTGGTGGAGCTTACATTGCTGGAACGGTGGTTCGGAGCTGTGCTAACTGTTCAGTGAGCATGTTGATCTTCTGCTGCTGCTCTGCGATGGAGTGGCCCTGTGCCGCTAGTGCCTGGCACTACTCGAGGTTAACTGTTGCGTCCATGGGAGAGAGAAGTATTCTATCACGATGCACGATGCGTTCGCAAGTGCAGGTATTCAATGCTTTATTAAAAATGACTAACAAAACAGAGATGTAATCCAGTTCAATGTCGAGATTCAGGCAAAGGTCAGGCAATGAACAAACAATGTGAACTAGGGCGGGCAAGAGCAAGACGAGAAAACCAGAAACGAGATCAAAACCAGACTGACAATCAGTGAATAAAGAGAGTGAGTGAAGTGAGAGTCATTAAATACTCAGGTGTGTGATTGAGTCCAGGTGTATGTGATAAGTAATCAGGAGAACGTGAACATGAGAGAGTCTGTGGTGGATGAGTGTTGTTGTCCTTGGCAGCTATGTTTGCAGGCCGCACTCTCGTCTGAGAATTGTAGTTAGACGCCCAATCCGTCAATGACATAACACATGGCTGCTGAAGTGGTAGGTTATAACACAAAAATATCTTCCTACCATAACGACTCAAACACTCAAAATGCTTGCATTTATATGCAAATGGTGGATCACCCATAAGACACTGTATCATATCATTATGCATCATATTCCAAAGCCTAATAAGGCACACTTCAGTGTGGCCCACAATAAACACATTTCATCTTGAATGTGCAAATGATCATAACTGTAAAATGCAATGGAGTCAAAGGCACACTCTAACAAGCACACACTGCTGCCCCCTAGTGTACACAGTGAGACAGCATGGTACAATAAAATTAATAAACAATTGTAAATGCTAGAGTTAAGACTTGAGAACATTCTTTGATGCTTTTCATCCAAGACAATAAATAAAAAAAATAAAGATACAGTGCCATCACGGTACAGTGACTCATACAGTGATACTTCTCACAAGTAAAGTACTGATTTAGGATCAATATTTGCAATTTATATTCCAAAATTTTAAAAGGTTTTTTCTTTCTACAGGGAACAGGGATCATTAATGTCGATCCTATCAAGGGGCCACAGGGCACAGGTTTTGTTTAACCTCACTCACCGAGAGGGCAACTGGTATGTCATCATCACAGCCTTGTCCACGTTGGCAGCGAGGAGCCACAGAGGATCCTGAAGGACATATTTCATCAAACTCTCACTCTCCTCTAATTCCAAGGATCCTGAAACACCACCTCCTGGTCTCTTGGCCTTAAGGGACTTCTGTGAAGAGTCCACACTGCCAAAGTAGTTACTGCTGTTATTGCTGGTGTGACTGCTCCCTGTATAAGATACAGAGAGAGTACGAGAGAGGGAGCGGGAGAAAGAATGAGAGAAAATGACAGAAAATAGAGAAAAAGAGGAAGTAAAATATAAAGAGGAATTCTAAACCACTGCAAAGCATGTCACGGAGACTCAAAATGTTATATTAAATAAGCAGGCATTACAATTTTCATCCATATGAAAATCACTATTAGTGCAAATGTCAGGCTTCCACACGAAGGCAACAATTCAGTATTTAAAAATACCACACTATCCGGGGTAGGCCTCCTGTTTATTTGCAAATGGGAACTATTATAAGTATCAGAGTTATGGCCAAATCACCATGTTAACTTATTTATAGATATGGAATAGTATTTAGAATGAACATGAAATTTCTAACTGTTCTTACAAAGTGTACTCATTGAACACGCATCATTTCACGTGCAGAGACTGTGTTCGGGTAATTCTGAACCGAGAGGATTATGGTGACATAAAATGAACTGGCTTTGTAAAGATAATTTTAACTCCTGTCATGTTACCAGGACCTCTTCTTTACACGTACATGTGTACACACCTGTCATCTGTCAGGTTCCTAGTGAACAGAGTGAATAGAGCATGGAAGTTAATACGCACCAGTTCCACTAGCAGATCCACCACTTCCACAAGCTGACGTACCACAGCCATTAAAAGCAGAACCCAGGGATCCGGATGTGGCTGACCCTGTGCCGGAGCGAGAGTCCTCCAGCATGAGGATATCCAACAGATCACTGGATGAAGAGAAAGCATCACAGTGGTGCAGATCATCTGCATCTTCCTGCAAAAAAAACAAAAAACACATAATATTCTAAGTTACAGCTATCAATGCTGCACTTATGGTTCCTATTCCAAATTTTTAAGTCCTCCTAACCCATTGTTATTAAGTATTAAATATTAAAAAGTTTTACACTTTGAAGTTTAGTGTACCAAGCTGCTGAAAAATATTTGCCCCATTCCTGATTTTCTCTATTATTGCCAATGTTTTCAGGTGTTCAACCACATTTTTGTTTAAAGGCAATCTGTATAGAGCAAATAACATGTATTATAGAACAGTTATTTACTGTACAGTAACCAATATTACCAATATTTACATTAATACCCATGAAATGGGTCTGGAAAGTGTTACAAAGCTTTTACTATGAGTCTGGGAATCCACTGATCCATAATAGTTGAATGAAAACACTTGGAAAAATACTGAAAAATTGACAATATCGACAAACAAATATTTCTCTTTCTGCAGCTAAGGCAAAATAAGAAAAAATTGGCTTTGTGTATACCAAGTCGAAACTATCGCTATGTCACTAGTGGGCTTTTTAAACAGTCTAATTTTATTGCGCATAAAGCAAAAGCAGAATTCTGCAATAAGAATATTATGCCAATTGTCAATTAAATTACAGGAAGAGATTGGTTTGCAGCTATTAACTATAAGGGGGCAAAAACTTCTTCATTCATTCATTTTCAGTAACCGTTTTTCATCCATGGGAAAGAAAAACGACAAAAGCAAAAAATAAGCTACATAATAATGCCATCTGGTGGAGAAAGACAGCAGGAGCAAGTGATAAGAGAAATGAGGAGATAAAAGAAGTCAGGCCCATACTGGCTCTTTGTCTGTCTTGGTCTGCGTGCCAGCGTTTGCTCCTTTCTCCACTGCAGTGCTCCCCTGAGTACCAGCAAAAGTTGCTGTGGTTTCCTGTCTTTCACTGGAGCGCTGGCTCTCCTCCAGCTGCAAAAGGTTGAGTTGCAGTGGTGAACTGCACCGTGACTGGAACAAGGGTGGAGATGATTGGTCCCGTCCACCCAGTGACTGAGGGGTGGGGCTCCGTGAAGGCTCCTCCCTCGTTTCTGGTTCTGTGGGTTTGGGTTGCTTGTCCAGTGGCGTGAAAGGAAATGGCTGAGCTGGAAAAGGGTTTTGTGGTGTGAACTGAGTCTGTACAGGAAACGTCGTCTGGGGTTGGAATGGAACCTGAGTGGGTGGGAACAAAGCCTGTGGGAGAGTAATAGAAATGATAAATAATTATGTTTAAAAAAATGATCAAATCTTTCATTTATTTACTGCCTTTCCACAACTCAAAAATGCTATTAAAAATAGAGGATATTACAGACAAAAAAACAAAACAAAACTGAACAGCTGAAGGTCACCTGCTCAGGGTAGAAAGGCTGCCGAGGGGCACTTCCTAGTTGTGGGAACATGTAGTTGGGCAGCACAAGCGCCACCATGGGTGTGACAAGAGGGGCAGGGAACTGGGGCTGCATGGGTTGCATGGGGAAGCGTGGATTCTGGGTACACTGACTGTCTCCAAATCCTGAGAGTGGGGCATCCACGCTGGGTGGCATGGCATTGGTCCCTGGGTACACCTGGAGGGGGTATGCAGGCACAACGGCTGGGTATGCGATGGGAAAGGCAGACTGTGAGGTGTCTGAAAGAGACCATGAAGTCTGGTTCAGTCCTTGCAGTTCTTGCCTGAACAGCTGCCTCCGCTGTGAGATGGTGCTATCTGACGATTCGTTCTGTTTGATGCGCTTGGATTTGGACTTTCTGTTGCGGCCCCTGCGGCCAGTGGCAGGTTCTGCTCTCCCCTCCTGCTTACCGACACGAGAAGGTCCGGCTGTACAAAAGGAGATGGGAAAAAGAGAGAGAAATTTCTAAACGATGAAATTAAATACGAACAGTGCTTTATGCACTAAGGGGCTAATACTGGCCCCTTACTAATGTTACTAATGATATCACAGCATAGGTTAAATTCTGAAATCTGCTTGGTCAGAAGGGGTTGATTAATTTTCTTTAACAGCAGCTCTGACAGCAGTGCTGGTTGTAGTTCATATAATATGTTTATATTAATGAGCTTGTGCTAATATGATATCATGTGATCATTTCTACAGTAACAACTCAATCAAGCGGACTTGTATGGCAGACAAACATATAATCTAATAATACTCAGATTTCCAGTAACATGCAGATTAAAATCATGTTGCTATTTAACAAAGACGTGTCACTGTTGATATGGTGAATCTTTCTGTAAGGAGATGTTTAACACGTATGTACGTCTCCAGTATCAGTGCTTTCTAACCGTCAGTAAGTTTTCAGCCATGGGAAAGACTTTATGACAGATGACAGACTTCTCTGTAACATAACAAGCCACTTTTTCTTTTTGGCTTATTAAATTCAAGAGAGGGGAAAAAAAGAGAGACTGGTGAAGGAATGACTGTTTATAAACACCATAATGTAAGAGATGACAGGAACTAACTTGTCTCACAGACATTCCACGATATGGAACAGTACTGTGCTGTTAAAGGTATGTGTCAATCATGAATAAATTACAAATAGTAATAGCTGGCAAATTGCTGTAGTATAAGGAGGAAAAAAAACCCTTTGAGACATGCTGTTATAAGAAAATAAACTTTGGGTGTTGAATATTTTCCAGAAACAGCGTGCACAGTCATGCTTTATTCCTTAAATAGAATATCTCGTGAAATGGCAATGTTAATATGCAGTCTTGATGTTTGGGAGATTGACTAACAATGGGACTTATTCTGATAGTAAAGAGTAATAGATCTACTCACACTCTTTTTGTGCAGGTCAAGTAGAACCTGGTTTGAAGCAGTAGAAGCAGTTTGCCTGCTTTTGTGATAATTACTGGAGAAATCAGTACCTGAGAATTTGCAATAAAATAGCTAGGCAATCTTAATAAACAGTTATCAAAGAAGTATTAAGAAATCAGCTGAAAGAGTAAAGCGGCCCCCGTTAATTTTATCGTCTGGATATTTATAAACTTGCTATGCTGGCTTCTTGTATTATAAGTTTACTTCCAGTAGTGGGATCTTAGCCCATCTTTGAAGCTTTCGTTTCTTTCCTCAGACTATATTTAGAAAAACAGCATTGCCAAACTAACAGCCAACATGCTGAGTCAGCTGCGCTTCCAGGGTGGCACTTCACCTACTCCCACTCTTTCACTGATACATGGGCTCGGAATGTACTTATTTGGGCTTTAGTCAAAGAATGACTCTCTCATCCAATAAATTAATGAGCTCTGTTAAAAACTGCTTCGCTGACTGAAATTCACAGTGACGTTCTATAGTGTGTGACAGGGTGTGAACTGTGCCCCCTCACTTCTGTTTATTTTCAGCTCAGTTGACACAGATTTTGTCAACTGAACTAGATGAAGTTTTGCCTTGCTGAATGAATGTGAGCTGAATCTTACTTTACATAGATGACAACGGAAAAGGACCGAATTGCAAACCCGGAAGATGTTCTCCTCACCATCGGATGTAGCCTGTCCTTTCTGCTTCTCCAGGTAGTCTGCTTTGAAAGTGTGAACCCCCCTTAGCTCCTTGAAGCGGTTGAGAAAGGCTTGCTCTTCCTTCTGTGTGTGTGCTGCCAGCACCTGCTTGGTCAGGCCTAGTTTCTTATACGCTTCTCTTTCCTGGCTGGGAGGTGAAACTGTGGCAGGAGGAGTGGCTGGAGTGGGGCCTTCTGCTGTGTCCGCAGCGCTGGGGCCATCCTCAATGATTTCTGGGTGAGAAAAACAGGACCAAATTCATGTTCATACGCTGTATAAAGTAGACTTGTTCAGTTAGTGTACAACAACACACAAACTCTATCTCTGTAGTTCTTCACTGATTTACTATCAAATATGCCCCTGTTCATGCATACATACTAATGCAAAGCTAATAATGAATGAAACCTAGCAGGGGACCAGCTTGCATTATGCAAAACTATTTATGTATTCATTGAATCCTTCCTATAATCTATTCAACCCTGCATGCCACCCTTTCACTGAACACTATTCCTGGACAGGATGGTTGGAGTTTGCCCCCTAGTGGCAGTTCTATTACATTTGCATCACTGCTCTCAATATTATACTGTCTCAGGTCCTGGAAGAGAAGCTGATACTATCTGAGTACGAGCACCATATAGACATATAATTCCACACAGACACATAATGAGGAAAAATGATGCTTGAAGGAAAGTTTTCTGGTAGTGATACTGAGCACAGGCGTACCCACATACTGCTGTATTCACTTCAAAATATGTACCGTATCAGAAATTATCAACCAAATACAGCACCTCAGTGCAAAGAAATAAATTCAGTCACTTTTCAATCAGCTTTACCAGGCATCCTATATGACATTTGAAGTAACCTGTGGCCTGGGACAGTATGAGGCAATTTATTCCACTGGATTTTGAAACAGTGTTGTTTAGGTGAAGATATTACACAATGTAGAATACAATAAACATAAATATTTCTACTGAGCAGGCATCAACTGACGCACCGTGGTCTAGAAGGGGAGCTAGCAAAGTATTACAGTGAATCGAACTGAGTAGTTGAAGAAATACTGAGAAACATATTTCCTGTCTGTAGTCTGGTGACTCTAGTTTTCGAAAACCAGCTCAGCTTCTGTAGAAGATCCTCTGTTGTGGTTTATCCGATCACATGCATTTATGTAAGTTATTTAGATGAAGGCAGCTCATCAGACCAGAGACCTGCTACAGAGCAAGAGACATTATGGTCTCTTAAGTTTTATTTTTTTTTACCCTCTCTGGCCTGATGGCTTGTTTAAAGAAAATGAAAATCTGGTTTAAAGACGAATGGACAAGGAAATCCAAGTTTACTCTCTGTGTCAAATTCAAAACAGACTTCTCATCCGTTGATGACGATGGCAAAAGCGATAACATGAAGTACTACTATGAAACATAACATAGCCACTTCAAAGTGTTTTATTTATAGCTATAAAGTAATCAGAAATAGTTAATCGTAATGGTTAAAGCTAACTCTTGTTGCCATGATGCCTTTGTAAACAAGGCATATTATGTGACTAAGCATGAGACGATACAGGCTTCAAAAGACGATATTGACAGGAGATGATATCGACACAAATAAAACATTACATTTTAAAACACTTATTTTGTAATGACAACACATTGAGCCACTGGAATATCAATGCATTGTAGTGTAAGAAAAGTAGATCAGTCTTTATATGGTGTAATTTTCCCCTATTATTAACATGAAATTTGAATCTTTTTCAGTGTCATAAATGTACTCCGTGGCAACATTATTAATATGGAAAGATGTGGTTAAAAGTGTGGTTAAGCCAGGCACAGTAGAAACTGGAGTGCATGTATATATGGTGGTTAACGGTAACTGCGCTATGCATCTGCTGTGAATTCTGGACAGTCTGAAAAAGGTGAGCAGTACTATGGGCCATTTTGGTATTATTTTTTCCAGCTTCCTGTGGGCCTTGTATTTGACACATGTGCCATAACACTTCCTTCGGATTAGCTTAAACTTTTGGACTGTTAAGTAAGCATGCTTTGAGGCAGTTAGGTTCCCACTCACAAACCTTGTGCTTTATGCTACTACCTCTTCTGCTGCTGCCTAGTGTGTAAGAAGAGTTAGAGCTCATAATGAATATTAAACAGACATACTGTGATACATCTCAGAGAAGCAAAATTCACCTCACTAGTATTCCGTATCGTGATATTTGAGATAACAATATTCTGTCTCATGCCTAGTGACTAGTCCTTGAATACCCCTGGAGACATGGCATATGTTATCTAATGACCTATAATTAATCATGTTTCTGAACACTCAGATTCTCATGGCTGATTAACTTATGTGCCTTATCTACCTGACTCTGGCTGGGTCTTTTTGTCCCCCACATGTACGATGGTGCTGCTGTAGCTGCACTGGCTGGTTATGGACACCACACTCTCAGCTTTGCTGGGCAGTGCCAGGGGAGTGAGCGAAGTGCCCACCACGCCCGAACCACTCGGCTTCTTCGACACATCCAGAGGTGAAAGACCAGCTTGAGACTTCAGGTGTCCAGGTGCTAAATGATTAAGAGAGAAGACAACAATATTTTATAGCTTTACATGTATTTATGCTGTTTATCACAAGTCGGTATACAGTGGTCAAAAAAGGGTAATAGGGATTCATTCTCAACTTCACTGCTTGATACTAGACATCACAATGTTTTCTATACCCGTTTAGTGTTATTCAGGAATTAACCTACATATACATTTGTGATTCACACATAGTGAATAGAAATTAGTCTTACACTGGAGGAATTACACCAAAGAAAAACCTAGGTGTGTGGGGAAAAATATTTTGTAGGTTATAGTTAATAATACGTATTAACAAGAAGATATATTATACACTATATGGCCAAAAGTATGTGGACACCTGTCCATCACACCCATAAGTGGGCCTTCCCCAAACTGTTGCCAGAAAGTTTATAATTATACAATTATATAGAATGTCTTTATATGCTGTAGCATTATGATTTCCCCTTTACTGGAAATAAGGGGCCCAAACCTGGTCCACTATGACCATGCCCCCTGTGCACAAAGCAAGCTCCATGAAGACATGGTTTGCCAAGGTTGGTGTGGAAGAACTCGAGTGCCTGCACAGAGCCCTGACCTCAACCCCACTGAACACCTTTGGGATGAATTGGAACGCTGACTGTGCACCAGGCCTCCTCACCCGACCTCACTAATGCTCTTGTGGCTGAATGGGCAAATCCCCACAGGTATGCTCCAAAATCTAGTGAAAAACCTTCCCAGAAGAGTGGAGGTGAATATAACAGCAAAGAGTGACTAAATCTGGAGTTAGATGTTTAACAAGCACATATACGTGTGATTGGTCAGGTGTCCACATACTTTTGGCCACGTAGTGTAGTTACAGCTTCTGCTTAGGGCACTCCTATAAGGATGTTAAACAATAATAAATAAAAACATGAATTAATCTAAGTATAAAAACCTTGTATTCCACTTCACTTCTGAAATTTACCAATTATCTACTTAATTATTGCATATTACTAAATATGGCATATTGGATTTTGGGATTGGAATAAGACATTATATTATTTGACTAATTCTGTGCATTATTAGCAAAGAAAATCAATTAATACACATATTCTGTTAACTGTACTTATGGTGGATTACTGCTAAATGTTGAGGGTTAAGTAATAATGGAAATGATGTTAGTTTTGTGAAGTGTATCTTAATGTCAAGTATTATCATACTATTCAAGTTTGTTTTCATCAGTCTTCATTGTTCTTATATTTAAGTCAATAAAAGTGTATTGGTATTATTTGACTGTTAATTACTGCCGTTATAATGTACAACAGTGCAACCCTTTTTCGGACTGACCGAAAAGATTCTGCAACACTGCACTTCACACAAGTATTCACAGCACCGCTGTCTGTACTGGGCCTAGATTCCCTCTTTTCAGTATGCCTATCAACTATTTTCAAGACTAATGTCTTTTAATACCTTTATCTTGTGTGTTCTTCATCCCAGAATCACACTGATAAATATTAACAAAATGCTTCGATTTAGAAACGTATATGCTACCATATAGTAGTTGCTTATGTTCAGGCAACAGAAAGCAAGCACTTTCTGTTCACTTCAAATGAAAGCACTCAACACTCAAGTCTACTTCTGCAGCACATGTGGTTAGTGGTTAAGTGGCTTGAAGTGCATGTTTTTTTTACCTTCAGCCACCTGCATAGAGCTTTCAGCTGCCTTCTGTTTGTCCTCGTCTGAGTTAGAGGAAGTGGTATTGGAGGACGACTGGCATTTACGTTTCACTGTGATAGGCACATTGCAGCTCTCTAGATACCTAAAAAAAGAAAGACAGACAGAAAGAAAAGAAAGTAAGAGAGACAGGGAGAGGAACGAAAGAGAGAGAGAGAGAGAGAGAGAGAGAGCTGTTAATCGCAATTAACGTAGGCTCATGCAAAATAACAGAATATAGATACAGAGAAGTCATCATTCAGCCATCTTCAGTAACTGCTTTATCTTGGTCAAGGTCAGCGGAGGTTAAATACAGGTTAAGAAGTCTTTAAAAAGAGAATACTGTTTCCAAACCAAATATAAACACCCCAGTTGTTACTGTGATAAACAGACCCACGGTTCTCAAAGTGGGGTCCAGGGATACTCAAAGGTCCGTGAAGCATAGACAGGGGGTCTAACAGGGGGCATAGACAGCCTGGTTAACTGGTCACTTAAATAACTTGAGTAAGTAAACCCATAAATGACACCAACTTGATTCTATTGCCAATTTGAATAAAAATGTGATTTGTGACTGGTATTGAATTAAGCATTGTTTGAATTAAACAAGTAGAACTCGACACCAGTGGCATCCACAAGGATACCTATGCCGCCAACAAGTCTAGTCCTTCTACTTACAAATTTGCACGCCTCAAATACCCTTAAAATATACTTCAGACAGGAAGGAAACTATCGAAGAAAAACTATTTCAGACATTTGATTTTGCTCTGACCTTAATCGTGGACCGATTCCAAAATCTAATCAGTTCATTAACTGGTTGAAATGATAATTCCTTATGAATCCTATAAACATTTTAAACACTTGTTCTTGAGATAACAAGAATCTCATATGGATAGACAGCTAGACAACCCAGAAACATAATACCTCCACCACCTAGTGGCAGAGGCATAAAAAAACTTATATGGAGCCAATGAGCAGCCAAAATATTACTGCACACTTAAATAATGAGCTTAATGTTTCAATATTTGAATTATATTTGTAAAATAAATTTGTTCTGAGGGGGTCAGCTGATTTTTTCATACAGTAAAAGGGGTCCGTGGCTGCAAAAAAAATTGGGAAGCCCTGAGATAGACCACATGATTGCCATAAAAAGGCTGTAAACGGATCATAATAGAATATTCAGCAAATGAATCAACTTTGTTAAAGGTTCAAATTTAATAGGTGAAAAATAAATAAAAAATATTCTTATTCTTAAAATATTCTTTGTATTTGGAATAACAGCTTACTATCCCATTATACCTAATTACACTGTCCAGGCAGCTGATCTGCTGGTATGAGTAGACAGTCTGGTCTTTCAGTGCGAGGTCTTCCTGTATGGTGGCCTGCTGCTCCTCCACACTCTCTCTCTCGTTTACTGGGTATGCCGAGCCTTTGGGCCGAACTACCGGACTCTTCTGGAGCAGTTCTGCTGGAGAAAGTGTGACTGACTTAGGTCAGAATATATTCCGTGCCCCCTCCAATCCCCAGCAGCTTGTACGACATGCATATTTTCAGCACAATCACAATCACTCTTTTTCTTTCACTGAAACATCTATACACAAATACACACGTAAGCACAGAAGAGGCACATTTGTACTTACTGCTTGGACTCTTTTTGAACTGCTGTCCCTGGTTCTTCTGCATATGAACACCTTTACATATCTCCTGAAATGTCCTCTGTGAAAAGAAAACCCAGTAAACACGATGGTAAGGAAGGCTGCACTATAGACTGTATATATACAGTATATGGTGACCAAACATGAAAGCAGTTGAAACTTGAAGCCAAAACATCTACGATGTCCTCCGTCTGGCTGTCTTCTCAGCTCAAGCGCACACTGTCATTAAAGCAGATAGGGGACATACCAAATACCAAGAAACTCATGTAAATATTTTAGAGATTCTACGTTTCACTCAAGTTGTTGTCCATAATATAATTTGTAATGAAAATTGTTGTATTAAATTAGAAAAGAATGCAAAATAGAAGCATTTTCACTAGTGGTCTCAGATATTTGGACCCCACTGTATATACTATATACACAATTTTTGTTAAGTCATAAAAGTTTCGTTTGTGTAGTATTTCTTTTTTTATGTTGAATGCATTTTATATTTTATACAGGTAATCTGATGGCATATATCGGGGTATCACAGTATGGCATAGGTTACCCATAATGCCTTAATGACTCTGCAAATCTGAAAATGGAACTGGACTATACAAAAATGGAAACTAAGCTGTAGAGATTTAGATTTATTTACATTTCTGCTTAATGGCTTTCAGCAGATGTTACCTGTGCAGCTTGTCTGAACCATGTATTTACATTGCTATGGTTATTATGATCATTGTAAAATTTCTGACATCTATTTCAAAGCATACTATATTGAAATAGGAAAATTTTATGCCAGTTCTAACAATAAACCTCTACTGACAATTTGTTTGGCTGGAGTAACAGTGCATACTCCTGGACAAAACACTTGTTCTTCTTCAGTATTCGTTGGTGTGCGCCGCACTGTGCATCATTTAACAGACCACTGGGATGAGTCCTTATGGACCTTGCTTTGTGCACAGGGGCATTGTTGTGGTGGAACAAGTTTGGGCACCTTATTTCCGGTGAAGGGAAAACTTAATGCTACAGCATACAAAGACATGCACATTCTAGACAATTGCTTCCAACTTTGTGGCAACAGTTGGGGCAGGCGCACATGGTCAGGTGTCCACAAAATTTTGGCCATATAGTGTATAAGTTATCATGTCTTACAGGCTTGGCTCGACCCTCTTCGTCTTCTGCACGTGGACGGGCCCCATTTCCATTGCTCTCGCTGGATGAGGCCACACTCACCAGATGATCGTTACTGCCTAGGCTTCCATGGCCGCTTGAGCCATTATTATGGACTGGCTACACCCACACACACACCCACACACACACACAGAGAGAGAAAGAGAGAAAGAGAGAGAGGTGACTGTTTAGAGTGATCCTCATTTATGTCACATGTCAAACTCATGAATTAGGTGCATTATCAGAACCAGTTTTTAAATCTATTTTATCTATATATAACTTATATCTATATGTAACTTGGATGGTGTCATAATTTGTACTTCCCTTTTCCCCATACCAGTATATTTCAGAATTTGGTACTCTGCGTAATGGAGTTTGACATGTTGGCTCTGGTCTCTTTATGATGCATGACTTTTCTTCCTTCTTACTCCAAAATATGATTGCCAGAATTTATTTAGTATGTCAAGGAAACATAATTACCCCGGGCAATAACCTGTTTAAAAAATTAGCTTTCCCCAGGCACAAAATCTTGTCTTTCTTTCTCCTTCTGTACTGACTGACCTGAAGCAGGAGCCGATGAATCTGTTCTGTGATATCCTGGATATCCGAGTCCATTGCTTTACCCTCAGCTGTGGCTGGAGCTGCAAAGACGTCCTCATTTACCGGACCCCTGGAAAATTCCAACCCAGTCAAACCCATTTTTACGTTCCCCATACTGCACTTGGCTGAGCAAATGAGTTTAATGAAAATGTACTACATTCAGCTAAGAGATATAGCTCAGTGCAAACATGAGAAAAATAACAGGCTGACTACATTTTATTTAATCTGAAGAGGTTAATCATAATATTACACTTATGCTTCAAGCACTTTAGAAACTATAGGTCAGTAGTCATTAATCAGATCCGACAAAATGCCTCTGCTTTTTAGTACCCATTTCTTCTCCTTCTCTCAGTTTTTTTGTAAAATTTGGCCAGTACCCGTGTTTTTTACTCTGTGATCCTACACTAATGCTATCAACTGTGCATGCACATGCACGCGCACACACACACACACACACACACACACACACACACACACACACACACACACACACATTTATACATTTCAGTAGTTCTTTTCTAAAAAAAAAATTGAATGTAAATGAAAAAATGTGTTGGGTGGTTGGGGCTGCCATTTGATGATCCCAGTTATTGTCAATGCATTTATTGCAGTTATTAAAATGGCCAATTCAACTTTGCTGTCTTTTTCCCCTTTCCATCTAACTTCATTAGTAAACCAGTGAACCAGACACGGTTAAAGGCCAAATATGTGCAACTGAGGCAGAGATCCAAATCAAACACTGGTTAGTTTTTGTATACAAAAGCATGTCCCATACTCACATGCGGACTTTGTGTCGTGCAATGACAAAGGACACTTTGCGGCTCCAGGGGTTGACGAAGCTGGACCAGCTGGTGTCTATGGTGACGTACTCTCCATTTCGAGCACAGAAACGAATGGACGAGTGGTCAAACGGCTGACCAGCGTACTGCAAGACTACGGGAAAATTATTGATTGAACATGTTGAACATACATGACATACTACATCCTTAAGTAAAATATACACACTGCCCAGCCCAAAAAAAAAAGTCACTGTTTAGATTTTAATAGGCAAATACATAAGAGTCTATGAATAGATCATTATTAGAGTGATTATAATGTTTCTAGCATGTTATATGTTTGGCAGCAGTTCTTTTAATCTTAAAAGATGAAGTGTGCAGCTTTTTAGTTCTTTAATAACCATGTAGAAAGATGTATCATGGCCATATTCCAGGACGACACTGCCAAGATTCATCAGGGTTAAAATTGTGAAAGAATGGTTCAGAGAGCATGAAGAATCATTTTCACACATAAATTGGCACCTCTGAGTTCTGACTTTAAACAGTGCTCACCTCTTTCATTGTCAGTACAAGATCTTGACCAAAAACTGATGCACCGCTTGGAAGAAATAAATGTTGTGATTGATTGTTATTTCTATCAAGCGGTGCATCAATTTTTGGTCAAGATCTTGTACTGACAATGAAAGAGGTGAACACTCTGTAAAGTCTCCTCCAGCACATCCCAAAGCCTTTCACTGAGGTGAAGGTCAGGACTCAGAGGTGCCAATTCATGTGTGAAAATGATTCTTCAAATGATGGATTTGGATGAAACTAAACCTCCAGAGATATATTGGTAATAATTACATTACCCCACCTCCCCATATAAATGTAATCCAGTCAGATTAGGGTTTAAGCAGTACAGTTTGATGGTGTGACACTCACTCTTCCTGTGAATGCTGAGCATCAATGGCCTATCGTTTGGGTGCAGGTGCAGAAGTACTGGTGTGCCAATCAGGTCTTGTGGTAGATATCCAAGCAACGGGACAGCTCTGAGAGGCAAACAAAAATATCATTCACTCATTCACTTGAGTCGTTCTGTAATGAATATATTTATTACCATTTATGTACAGGGATACTGTGTAGTTATGTGCAGTTATTCATGTGTTCTAACCAAGGGGAACATAACTTCTCCAAGTGTCTCATTACTTATAGAAGATGAAGAGCTCTTTATGAAATCACAGGCTACTCAGTGGCCCTGTGGCTCAAAAGTTAGGAATTAATTTTATTTTAAGATCAGACTCAAACTGAGGTAAATAATTTCTTAGCTGTTTGAGAAATTCAAATATGAAACAAGAAAAAAAAGTTTTGCGTTTAGAAAGAAAAAAAAAAACAGTCAGACATAAATCCTGACCTTTCATCAACATCCTGAAACACACAGCTTGGGGTGTGTGTGGTGGTGAAGATGCGTTTGTCCGTGGGGATCCTTGGAGCTGTGAAGTAAACATCTAGAGGTTAATATTAGCAATACTGGACAGTGACGCATTTCCATTATTCAAAGCCATTTGGCACAGAGGCTAGTCGTACTATTATTTTTCATGTGCAAAACACCTAATGGCTCTGGCCTTTAACTAAAGGAAGTCTTACTCACTCATCTTTATCTAGCAGCAGATTTTGCACTATGGGGCATTGTGTGACAGTGCTGCTAAAGTTCTGAATCAGTGTGTAACGGGTAAACCAATTATTTTCTTTTTTCCAGTAAAAAAAAAAAGTCTTGAAATTGGAAAAAATTGTCAAAAAAAAGACAGGAAATTGTTGAGTTAGTCATAGCCTATGTGAATTAAAATAAATGACTTGAAGGGAAAAATTACCAGAGCTAAAAAAGACTGTTGACAAAAATTACTGTGAGCTGAATCTGACATATGAGAGAATTTTGGAGAATTAGTCTTTGCCCTTTCCCCCCCACATCATTCTTGCAATCTCAATACCATTTTGTGATCAGAATTTGTGTTACGCTGATATTGGGCCGCATTTATCAAGCTGGATACGAATGGATTTTTCGTAAATTGTTCGTACAAGCATTTACACAAAAAATTTGGTACATATACATTATATTACATATATATATATATATATATATATATATATATATATATATATATATATATATATATATATATATATATATATTATATACATACATACATACATACATATATATATATATATATATATATATATATATATATATATATATATATATACACTGCCCTCCAAAAGTTTGGAAACGCCTGAACAAAATAGGGTTTTTGGGCAATATCAGCATAAATCCTCTTTAGTTAGTGACCATTTTGCATTGATAATAAGGA